>CM062817.1:1296637118-1296975191 GCA_031772625.1 Pinus tabuliformis
GCGAAGATGCCACCAAGAAGAGGAATTGGTCGAGGAAGACTAGAACCAAATGCAATTCTGTTGGAAGAAGTGCAGAGTTTGCATGCACGAATGGAGACAATGGAGACAACCCAAAGAAGAGTGCCTGATGATGGAGCTGAGAGTTCTTCAGAAGAATTTGCTACAGATGTGGGAGAAGTAGAGGAAGACAATGAAACCGCCAAAGTCCTCAAGATGCTGGCAAAAGTTGGAAGCAAACCCAAGATGGAGATTCCTATGTATGAAGGGAGTCTGAATGCGGAGGAGCTTATGGATTGGATCAGATCCATAGATCAGTACTTTGACTATGAAGAGGTTGAGGAGAATAAGAGGGTGAAGTTTGCAGTCACTAGATTGAAGGGTCATGCAACCATTTGGTGGGACGAGGTACAAACATCAAGAACGAGGAAAGGGAAATCTAAGATCAAGCAATGGGATAAAATGGTAAGTAAACTGAAAGCCAAGTTTTTTCCTAAAGACTATCATTTGAATCTTTTTAAGCAATTGCAAAATTTGAAACAGAAAGGAATGTCTATTAAGGAGTATACAGAAGAATTCTATAGATTAAGTATTAGAGCAGGGCATGTAGAAGATGATGTGGAAAAAATAGCTAGATATATAAATGGGTTAAGGTATGAGATACAAGATGAGATTAGCTTGTTAAGTCTGAAAACTGTTGAGGATGCCTATCAAGCAAGTCTGAAGGCAGAGGAGAAAATATTGAGGAAACAGAGTCAAAGGAACAGAGGAAAGAGCTCAGTGAGAGGTAGAGGAGCTGCCAGATCCAGAGGAACACAGCATCAGCATGAAGCAGGAAGTTCAAGTGGCAGATCACCACAGAGGGGTGAATCTAGTAGAGGAAGATTCATGCCCAGAGGAAGAGGGCGAGGAAGAGATGTTAGGTGTTATACCTATGGAGAATGGGGACACATGTCATGGGACTGTCCTCATAACAAATCAGCAAGCCAGAGGGGTGCAAATGTGGTTGAGGCAAAGCCAGAACCACCTCGACTTGTGGAGAAAGAAGAACCCCCTGAAGAAGGTGAATCACTACTATTTAGAAGAACTTTTCTTAGAGCAGAAAAGGAGACTGGAGAACCTGCACAAAGGAAGAACTTGTTCAAAACCACATGTAAATCAAAGGGTAAGTGCTGTAAGGTCATAATTGACAGTGGGAGTACTGACAATCTTGTGTCCACAGAGATGGTGGAAAAGCTTGGGTTAGCAAGGACGACACATCCTGCACCTTACAAAGTGTCTTGGTTACAGAAGGGCCATCAAGTCATTGTGACAGAGCAATGTAATGTGGAAATGCAGATCGGCACATACAAAGACGTGATCCTATGTGACATAATGCCCATGGATGTATGTCATATATTATTGGGGAGACCATGGAAATTTGACCAGAAAGCGATTCATGATGGGAGAAGGAACACATATACCATAGAGAAGGATGGAACTAAGCACACGTTGTTGCCAGTGAAGAATGATGTTGATAAAGGACTGCCTGAAAATAGTATCATGTTGATAAGTGGTAAAGAATTGCTACAAGAGGTCGACAAAAGTGAGGAGTTGCACTTCGCTATCGTAGGGAGGCCCAAGGTAATCTTAACCTCTACGAATTTAAATGATTTGCCTGAAGAAATTCAAGTTGTGTTAGATAATTTTATGGATATCATCATGGATGAATTACCGAATGAATTACCACTGGTTAGAAGTGTTAGCCACCATATCGACTTAATACCAGGAGCAAGTCTACCCAATAAAGTTGCATATAGACTAACTCCTCAGGAAAATGCAGAGGTTGCAAGGCAAGTACAGGAATTGATGGACAAGGGGCTGATCAGAGAGAGTCTGAGCCTGTGTGTTGTGCCAACAGTACTTAGTCCAAAGAAGGGAGGAGAATGGCACATGTGCACAGATTCCAGAGCTATCAACAAGATAACAATCAGGTACAGATTTCCTTTGCCCAGAATGGATGATTTAATGGACTGTTTAAGTGGATCCAGGTACTTTACTAAGATAGATTTGAAAAGCGGGTATCATCAGATCAGGATTCGGGAAGGCGATGAATGGAAAATGACTTTCAAAACAAATAGTGGACTGTATGAGTGGTTAGTGATGCCTTTTGGGCTCACTAATGCACCCAGTACATTCATGAGACTAATGAATGAGGTCTTGAAGGAGTATGCAGGTAAATTTGTCATTGTTTACCTTGATGATATTCTGGTTTTTAGCAAAAGTAAAGAGGAGCATTTAGAACATCTGAAGTTGGTCCTGAAAACTCTACAGAAGGAAAAACTACTAATCAATTTGAAGAAGTGTAGTTTCATGAAAGAGGAGCTGGTGTACTTAGGATTTGTGGTTTCCAAAGAGGGCTTGAAGATGGATCCAGAGAAGGTACAAGCAATCAGGAACTGGCCTACTCCCAGAAGCGTATTTGAGGTAAGAAGCTTCCATGGACTTGCTAGTTTTTACAGAAAGTTTATAAAAGGGTTTAGTCAAGTTTGTGCACCAATCCTTGAGACAATCAAGGAGGTCAATCAGCCATTTCGATGGACAGAAGCAGCGGACAAAAACTTTAATCTGCTGAAAAAGAAGATAACAGAAGAGCCAATTCTAGCATTGCCTAATTTCGAGAAAGTCTTTCAAGTAGAAACCGATGCAAGTGGAGTAGCAGTTGGTGTGGTACTGAGTCAAGAGAAAAGACCGATAGCATATTTCAGCGAGAAACTAAATGATGCGAAAAAGAAATATTCTTCTTATGACAAGGAGTTTTACGCTATTGTGCAGGCATTGAAAAAGTGGAGGCATTACTTACTGTCAAAGGAATTCATCTTATATTTAGACAATCACGCTTTACAGTTTATTAATAACCAGCCAAAGCTAAATCAGAAGCATGCCAAATGGGTGGAATTTCTGCAAAGTTTCACTTTTGTAATAAAGCATAAAAGTGGTAAGTCTAATAAAGTAGCAGATGCATTGAGCAGGGTAAGTTTTCTTTTGCAAGAGTTTAAAGTGGGTATTGTAGGTTTTGAGGAAATGATAGAAATGTACAAGGATGATGAGGATTTTAGAGACATCTACACAATAGTTCAGAATCCAGTGAGCCATAACAGAAGTCAGTGGATGGACTACCTTATTCAAGGAGGCTTGTTATTTAAAAGCAACAAGTTATGTATTCCCAAATGTTCCATGAGGGAGAACATAATCAAGGAGAAGCACAGTGGAGGGTTATCTGGTCATTTTGGACAAGATAAAACCTTCGCTCAAGTGAATGTTTTTTATTACTGGCCCAAAATGCAAACTGATGTTAAAACGTTTGTTGAGAAATGCAGGGTATGTCAGTATGCCAAAGGAAGGAGTCAGAATACAGGACTATATCAGCCATTTCCCATACCAGATCGACCATGGGATGCAGTTAGTATGGAATTTGTTCTAGGTTTACCAAAAACTCAGAGAGGAAACGATTCTATTTATGTTGTAGTAGATAGATTTTCTAAAATGGCACATTTTATTGCTTGTAAGAAAACTAGTGATGCAACACACATAGCTAATTTATTCTTTTCAGAGATTGTAAGATTGCATGGTTTACCTGTAAGTATTGTATCAGATCGAGATACTAAATTTGTAGGGCATTTCTGGAGGACACTTTGGAAGAAACTGGGAACTAAACTCAGTTTTAGTTCAGCGTACCATCCTCAGACAAATGGACAAACTGAAGTAGTGAACAGGAGCTTGGGGAATATACTAAGGAGTTTAGTATATCAGAATCCCAAACAGTGGGATTTGGCATTAGCTCAAGCTGAGTTCGCTTACAATGATACACCAAACCGAAGCACTGGAATGAGTCCATTTCAGATTGTCTTTGGAATGCATCCGAGAGGAGTATATGAGCTTAGGGACTTGGGAAAACAAGAAGCCAGGAGTGCAAGTGCTGAATATTTTGTCGAACAAATGTAGAAGTTACAGGAAGAAGTCAAAGGTAAATTGCAGGAAAGCAGCAGTAGATACAAGCAGAGAGCAGATCTGAAAAGAAGAGAAAAGGAGTTTCAAGTAGGAGATTTAGTCATGGCATATTTGAGGAAAGAGAGATTTCCTACAAAAACTTATAACAAACTGAAAATGAAGAAGATAGGACCTTGTAAAATTAAAAGGAAATTTTCAGCCAATGCATATGAGATCGAGTTGCCAGAAGGGATTGGAATATCCCCCATTTTTAATGTTGCAGACTTATATCCATTCAGAGAGGTAGAGACCGAGTTGCAGAATGAAGCTACAGATGATGAAGTTCAAACCGTGGATTGGGAGGAACAGGTACCAAAAGCAGTCAAGAAAGAAGTTGAAGCTATCTTGGATCAAAGAATATCCAAGAAAACTAGAGGGCAGACATATTTCCAGTATCTAGTCAAGTGGAAGGAGCAGCCAGTGGAAGATTCCAGTTGGTTGATAGCAGCTGAACTACAAAAATATGGAGTAAGTCCTGAAAGTTTGAAGGACAAGTCTTTTCTTCCCCAGGAGTCTGATGCAGGAGCATCGGGATTAGCCAGCAATGTGAAAACTTGTTCACATGTTGTGGCTAAACAAGGTGAAATTCATTGACTGTTGGGTCAAAATCAGTTTTACTGAGAGGGTTGGACTTCTCAAATAGTTTGTTATAATTTATTGTTGTAATAAGTGAGAGACTATCTTATTTTAGATTTAGAGATAGAATTTTTAGCATAGGTGTGCATGAGAGCTAAGAGATAGAAGATTACTATTAGATCACTTAAAAATAGAAGATTGTTGTTAGATATTGTTAGAGAAATTATTTGAGTAATAAAAGAAGGAAAAACGTAATGAGCGAGAGGTAAGAGAGGCTTGGAGTGGAGTGAGAGCTCAGAGTGTGTGTGTGGATTGTATTTTGTGTAACAGAGGTCATTTCCTTGTGTAATCTGGCCTAAGGCCGAGACTCTGTTCTTCTGTATATTATGAATAAAATCAATGTTGTGTGCATAATCGTATGACAAGCCCGTGGAGGCTTGAGCATTTTCTTTTCCATGTATTCGATTAAAGTGGTTGTGGCCCTGTGTTTTTATTCTTAACTATAAGAATTCCCAAGTTTAAGGCAAATCTGGCATAGCTTGGGTCCGCGAGCGGAAAATCCCATTAACACAGAGAATCAGCACAAAAACACTTAGCGGAACCATTGAACGGACTTGAAATAATGCAAACATTGCTTTTGGGTCTTATTGGGTCCGACCCATAATTGCATCGCTGCGGAGGAGAGGAAACAGCTTGTAATTTCCGAATTCCGATAGCGCTACATACCTGGACCCGAAACGGCATAGGGGCGATTGGATAGCCTTTCGGATCCGTAAGGTTATCGCATCAGAGGATAGGAGAGGAAGCGGAATTTATTAAACACGGAGATATGGGGATCGCCGATAGCGATTAAGTTTATCGCATCAGACCTCTGCTGGAGAGTAACGCCGATAGTGTGGTCCACTAGAACCTCGATTGCTGATATCGTGAATTGATCTGAGCCGTCCGATTGGCTAGATCTGGGAGTGTGGCGATACACATATAATTGTTTGAAAAGGCGTTCAACCACTGTTTTGAACGGTTTAAAGGGTATATTGGGTCTCAAAAGAGGAAAGAAATATTTTACGCCTATTCAAAGGATTTTGGGTTCTGATAGGAACAAGGGGTGATTGTTGGGTTGTAAAGATCCATTGTGGGCTTTATTTAAATCCATTACTGCCGCTGCATCATTCGGAGTGTCCAACAATATTCCATTTCAAACCATTTCATCTTTATCTGACCTATGACCATCATGTGATCTACTACCATATGCCCCATTAGTTATGTCCCCCTGCTCATAGTTGATCCGACATGGTCCTCGTCGCTGAAAATCTAACAAATTTTTAAGTATCACTGCATTCACCACTGCTTGTTTCTCCTGTGCCTGCATGATTCTGTCATTATCTGCCTTACAACTCCTTATCTCTTCCTTTAATCTTCTCAATGTATCTACCAAATTGGAAGAGTTCCCAACACCATACTATTCATTTGATTCATAGGGACAGTCCTTGTAGTCTACCATCTTGCTAGCCATTTGATATTTCTACCTGCAAGGTATATCATGTCAGCTAAACCAAATCACAATAAACCAACATACCTTAGTATAGCTAAAGGAGGATACCTTGTCTGCAAGATCAACAAATAAGTGTGATACATGTATAACATAATCATGACAACATATAGAAACATAACGCATAAGCATGTAACCATGCAACCATCATTCTAGCTAGGGTCCAGTCATCAATGCATGACCTTAAAAACAACACACACCATGACCTTATGCATCACAACAATCACTATATCATTGCACAATTGACCACTTGAAAACATTAACATGCATAAGAAATTTGTAACCAACCACACACATGTATAAACACATGTACTTAAGCATAAACGAACAATACTTGTAATCAAACCTACAAGAATGATATATGTAACCAAGCATACAAGAATGAAAACAAACATACAAGAATGTAACCAACCATGAAAAATGTTACATGAAAGCGGCGTATAACAACATTTAACCAATCATACACTCACGATGATGCACTCCACAATAGCAACATCAACTTCCACATGACTACACCACTACAACCATGGTCAACATTATGCAAATGCAACAAGCACATGGAATGCAAGTGTAAGAGACACACATACAAATGACATGCCTGCATGACCAACACACAACCCATCCAATCCGAAGGGTGAATCATGCTTTGATACCACTATGTAACACCCTCCTCCCACATCTACCCAAGTAATGGGCTAGCCGGGGTAAACATGTGATGAGAGGCCACTATGATATGATTCGACCTCCTAATTCATGTTAAGGAAGTGGAACCAACGGAAACACACCATACCAACATTCAACATCAGCATTAGTACCCTCATAAACTAATCTAACCTTTCTACTAACCAGCCCCTAGGTCCCACTGAGCTTTTAGACCACTTGAACTCTGGATGCTCTCATGCTATGGGCATGCTAGTGTCTAGGGACCTTTGGACACTCTCATAGGCCTGCAAGCCAGTGTCCAGGGACTTTTTTATACAACACTGTGCAATCGTCCCTGAGATTTGACCCAATTTTTCAGGCCCAGAGCCCAAGTCATTGACCAGAATAGGATGACATCTTCAGAACAATAAAATAACAAAGAAATGACAATATAAATGTAATCACTTGAACGAGACCTTGACTTGACCCTTACTAGCCATGGCAGGCATTTCGTCAAACATATCACAAATATGTAATCTACATGTGTAAATAACATTTCTGAGCATAGGGGTCTCATACTTAGGTAAAAATCACTATGAGGCATTGATGCCTCAACACATTGACTATCGTTTCATCCATTAGGTCATTGATACATTGTTCATTCATTTACAAGTAAAAACATGATGAGAGCTATACATAACTACTATTATAAAACACATACATAACTAGAATAATAGCAATAGAAATACCAATGAAATCACAGCCATATAATCCAGATATAGACCAGTATAATACTCATAGAAATACAGGGAGAAATAACCTCATATTGATGATGCAAAATCCAAACATGGGACTTCCACATTCCATCTGACTGTAGAATGGTTAAGCCAAATCTCTCTTCAACTATTCACCCTCGTGCCATATTCCAAGCATGAATGTGGGATCTCATAGAACACATCAATCCAAAACCATCCAGGGCTCTCATATGCCATCCACCTCAACCCATCAAATAATTATTCCACCTCATGGATGGACATCACAAAACCATCATCATATTAGTCTCCATCCAAGCCTTCTAGGGCTTCTAGAGCATTTGTTCCAACTAAGGCTTCCAGGACTAGTAACTCAACCCACAACTACCACCGGGCTTCCAGAGCGTTCATTTTTCCAACCAAGGCTTCCAAGACTAGTAACTGAACTCACAAAGGGCTTCCAAAGCGTTTGTCCAACCAAGGCTTCCAGGATTAGTAACCCAACCCAGGCTGTTACAGGGCTTCCTGAGCGTTTATCTAACTAGCGATTCCAGTAACTAATAACTCAACCCAAACTAAGGAAACATGAGAACCAACCAAAACAAGACAAGGAAATAAGCCCACAATCTCCATGATTATCTAGAAAATGGAAAGGATAGGAAATCCACTTGTCAATCCAGGAAATCCTCCATGCCAGTGACAAATCATGACCAATAATCCACATGCATATTCCATGCATGCCAAAACTACCGAGGAAAACATACACGCAACTCGGTACCTGTAAGAAAATCCTGTTGTAGCCATTGATCCCGATGTCCTCTTTCCCTTTCCTTCTCTTCCTTTGCCTTCTTGCTCCAAAAATCCAAGTATTCCACACCCTCCAAGAGTGCTCCAAGAAAACCCTAAGTATCCAAGAGTATGAGAGAGAGAGAATAATGAGAGAACTTTAACAATGAACTAACAAAAGGTTACCAACTGATCCTCAGAGGCCTTTTTATGAATGAGGCCTCTATTTTCTTCATTTTCCATTAGTTTCCTTCATTTTCCTCCTCACATGCAACTTGTGACCTTTCACCTCCCTTCTTTCTCCTAATTTCCATTATTTTCATAAATAAATGTGCCAAGAATGCCATTTTACCTTTCCAAAGCCTTAGGCATTGCCTTTGCCAATTTCCTTAGCCATTAATCAATCACAAGTGATCCTCATCACTAGGATTCTTCCCAACATTCAGCTTGGAATAAGTGTCCCATCAACTGTGGTTATTATTTTTCCTTTATTAACTTTTATTACATGGAATTTTCACCAGGGTTGTTACACATCAGAAGCTCAATTGAAATTATAACATTGAGAAAATGATAAGTGGAGTTTGGAAAGTAAATTGTGTGCTTGAAAACAATTGTAAGTTGGTAGATCTTTGGATATAGGAAAAAAAACTCCTTTTTGAGATTCTCTTCACTCCTATTATTTTACATGGATTTGATGTGTGGGGTTGTAGTACATCCTTAGATTCTTAGAGGAATATTGATCGGATCCAAAAGCAGCTTATAGCCTTCAATATCAATATTAAAGGAAATACTCAATATTCTATCCTCCAAATTGAAGCCATCCTTTCCCCCATTGAAAGCATGGAAATTACTAGGTAACTTATGGAAAGGAAGAATTTATTCAACATGGAAGCAAAGAGATTTTCCTAAAATTAATTCTAAATCTAGTAAAAACCTCTGCCTTCCACTCAAGTGAGGATGACATAAGGATGCCCAAGCTTGGCTAGCACATTTGGGGATAAAGGAGGATATCATTTTGTAGAATAAGGATAATATTAAACATATTATTACTTCCACATTTAATGTGAATTTGTGGGGAAATAAAGAGTTAGAGGGAAAACAAAAAGTAATCTATTATAAGGAGGTGATCAACCTCAATCTAGAAAACCAAAATTATCTTTTTGTCTTAACTATTGTTAAGAAAAAAATGAACATTGCTAAAATTAGAACTAATTCTCATGAGCTCCACAGTAAAACTCGGAGTTTGTAAATTCCCAAAACATGTTGGGATGAAAGAGTCTATCACCTATGCGATGCCAAGAGCATTGAAGTTGAAAATCATTTTCTCTTAAATTGTCTTTTTTATACTCACATTTGATCTAATTTTCATAATATTTTCCTTGATACTAACCTTCTTGAACTTTTAAGTTGACAAAAATTTGGCGATCTAGGGACACTTCTCTCACTTATTTTCGAGTACAGAAAGAAAATGTTAAAGAATCCTAATTAACCTCTTACCTTCTTAATGTTTAGTATACCATCTAGGTATTTTTTTGATGTTAATGATCATCGCCATCATCATTAGAAGTTTGATTCCTTCATAATCATGACGTTAATGATCATCGTCATCATCATTAAAAGTTTGATTCCTTCATAATCAGGTATGATTATACTAGCAGTGACTATGGGAAAAAGCATGAATGATATCAGCATGTCGAAGACTCATATGGCTAGGACCTTTGATATGAAGGATATAATGGTAGCAAAACAAATCTTAGGCATAGAAATACATAGATACAAGAAAAATTGTAAGCTTGAGTTTTCACAATAGAAGTTGAAAATCATTTTCTCTTAAATTGTCTTTTTTATACTCACATTTGATCTAATTTTCATAATATTTTCCTTGATACTAACCTTCTTGAACTTTTAAGTTGACAAAAATTTGGCGATCTAGGGACACTTCTCTCACTTATTTTCGAGTACAGAAAGAAAATGTTAAAGAATCCTAATTAACCTCTTACCTTCTTAATGTTTAGTATACCATCTAGGTATTTTTTTGATGTTAATGATCATCGCCATCATCATTAGAAGTTTGATTCCTTCATAATCATGACGTTAATGATCATCGTCATCATCACTAAAAGTTTGATTCCTTCATAATCAGGTATGATTATACTAGCAGTGACTATGGGAAAAAGCATGAATGATATCAGCATGTCGAAGACTCATATGGCTAGGACCTTTGATATGAAGGATATAATGGTAGCAAAACAAATCTTAGGCATAGAAATACATAGATACAAGAAAAATTGTAAGCTTGAGTTTTCACAATAGAATTATAATAGGAAAATACTTGTAAAATTCAAAATAAGTAATTTTAAAATTTATAAATATCCTTTTAGCTTCTCATTTTAAGCTTTCTTTAGTTTTATGTCCTAGTAATGAGGAAGAAGAGGATTATATGTCTCATGTACCATAAGCTAATGGACTAAGAAGTTTGATGTATGCGATGATATATACTAGAGAAGATAATTTATATGAAGTGGGTGTTGCTTGTAGGTGCATGGAAAATCTAGAAAGAGAGCATTGAAATGAAGTGTAACAAGCGATTTGGTATCTTAGAGGAATAAGTGATTACTGCAACACATTTAACGGTTGTAGTGATTTCATTTCTAGTAATGTTGATTCATATTTGGCAGGTAATTTTGACAATAGGAGATCTACTTGAGGTTGTCTTTACTCTTGCAAGAGAATCTATTAGTTGGATGTGAAAGCTTCAAGACATAATTATTTTATTCATTAGCAAGACAGAATATATCCCTGTCTCACATGCTTGCAAGGAGGAAATTTGATTGAATGGGCCTTTTGGGTGAGTTTGGAAGAATGTAGGATGATTTAACTATATTTTGTGATAGTCAAAGTGCTATCCATTTGGATAGAAATCCATATTATCATAGTAAGACTAGGAGTATTAATATTGGTTATCGTTTTGTAACACTAATTATTGATAGAGGTGAACTATAGCTTAAGACAATCCACACTCAAGAAAATATATCAAGTAAATTGTTATCGAGGTGAAAATTCTTAGAATTGATGACAACAAAATTAAAAAAAATTGTAAAAAAAAGAAAATTACATATGTGAATATTTTCGAAGATTGAATAACATTGTTGGTTTCTAAAACTTATAAAATTATATAACAAATGTAATGGCACATGATAAAATATATCTAGGGCAACGAGAGAGATGGGTGGAGTGGGTTGTACTCTGGATTTTCTTCTTGATAAATAAAATATCTTATGTGAATTATTCATTGCATCATTATTTCTCTATTATTAATATTTTATACAAGATACAATACTAACAAGTACCCTATTTTCGTCGTTGGCGTGAAAGCAAAGAAAAATAGCACACTCATTGACATCTCCAACTTGTATAAAATATTAACATACTTTAACATCTACAAAACATTCAAAAAATATTATGTTGTTGGGCATGGAAAAACATGAAGAATTGGCTACAACAAACCAAATCTTATGCCTCTAGTCAATCTAACCATTCGAAAAGCAATAGTCAATCTAACCATTCCAAAACTATTAATATTTCCATATCCTCTTGATGATTGTAGTTAGCTTATGATTTTTCTAGTGCAATTAGAACTTGTAAAATGTGACATAATATTTTGCATAATAAAACACTAGTGAAATGTGACATAATATTTTACATAATGAAACCTTGGTGGGTAAACTTTTCTTGTATATATTTAGTTAATATATAAATATTTGATAAAATAATATTAACTATTACAGTTAATTTGGTTTCAAATTTAATTAAACACAATAATATTAATAATTTATTTTATTTAAAAAAACATTTAAAAAATAATAATAAATTTTTTCCTTTGATATATATCTTTCCATTTTAAAATTATTCAATAGGTATTTTCAAGCTCCAAGGCTGATAAAAATATGTAATTAATTCAATATTAATATAGTAATTTCGATTATTTATTAACGAGTATGAAAGAAAAGTATAGGATAAGCCAATTATGAAAATCCAAAACCACACAACATTTCTGAAAATTTGGAAAGAAAGCGTCTGTTACATAAATTTGCCAATCTGGGATTTACATAACCAAAAAGAGGCTGAATGATAAACAAGCTTCAGATAATTTGTTCAAACTTTGGTATATTTTTCCCGTAAAAAAATCATGATCACAAAAGTGGAAAATGGTATAATTTTTCAAGTATATTGATAGACGATAAAATTTGGCAGAAATGTAAAATGCGGTGTAATCATTTTCGCTTCCTGACAAAACGACGTTCGTCAGTTTCCCATATTTTGATCTCTTTGGAAGTGGGCAGAGTTTTATTTTGGACAGTTCATGCATTAATTACATCGCTTTTGTTGGTACTATAGATAATGATCCGGCGATGCAGCGTCTCCATATGATAAAATCAATGGGTTCACATTAGTGTGTGTGATTTGCTCGAGTACGCAAGGTGAAGTTTTGGTTGTAATTAGAGATGTCTTAGATTTTGGATTACTAATTTTTTTCTAACCCATAGCATGGTTGGTGGGTAATATTATTAAGAGGTTTTTTAAAATTAAAAAGATCTATTTTAATTACAGATTTAACATGATTCTAGATGATAAAATTTGTTTACTAATAATTTTTTTTAAATGCAAAATATAATGTGTTATTTTTATTGTTTAAATTAGATGTTTGAATGTTAAATAGAGTATAATTTTTAATTTTAACTATAATTTTTTTTCCTAGTTAGAACATAATTTTTAATTTTTTAGAAGGGCACCCACACATCCCTTATATTGCCCTGTGGAATGAGCCTCTAGACTCAATAAAAAAGATGTGATTTTTTCTTAGTAAAAATTGACACAAAATTTCAAAATATTATTAAGAACAAAATAATATTTCAATTTCAACTATAATTTATTAATAAAAAAATGTAACTTTACAATATTTACCTTCTATTTTAAAAAGATGACAAAAATATATAATTTTTTTAAAGATTGATATGAAATTGATATTTTAAAAATTAATATTAACGAGCATAATATAATTGAATATAAATTATAAATAAAATACTTTGATATCAGTATTAATTAAAATAATTTAATATTATTTTTTCCTTTCTTTATGTATAAATAAATAACTCTATCATTTTATAGTAAAACTTTATTGTTTTATGAAAAAACATTAAAAAAATATTTATGGGAATTTTAATTGGAAATGAACTCATTATAAAATATTATGTAAACACAAATCCTTATGGGTCAAGCCAATTAAAAAACAAACACTAAAAATATATTAATAACAATATTAACCATTATTAAAAATAAAATATTCTTATTTATTTAATATATATAATTTTTATTTTCAAATGGAAATGTATAATTATTTTAATACTTAATATAGAATTGAAATTTTAGTAAAATTGTTTTTGCTTGTATAAAAGCTCATTTTTCTAATACTTAAAGAAATAAGGTCCAAGACCTAGAACTATCTAGTAGGAAGTAACAGGGTCCAAGGCCCAGAACCATCTAGCAAGAGTGAAAGCCTACTTGTTAAAGGCCACTAACAAAGTAATTCCAAGTGACATAGTTTTCCTTGAATAATAATGATGAGTCGCCCTGCATTTATAAATATAAGTTCCTCACTATCAATTTGAAAACTAAATTATAATAAATTTTCAGGGTATTAAAAAAAATGAATCAAAATTTTATATTTTAAAAATATTATATATATATAATTAAGCCGTAGTCTAACTAGCCGGAGGAATTGCCCGGAAAATTATGGAAATTTCGGTCATATTTAGAGAAAATCCGGCAAGGATTTTTGTAAATCCAAGTTATAGTTGTCAAACTTCAAAATTTTAGGCATCCTACACGTTTTTAATGGTGCTGAATCCATTTCCACCATCAAAAACACGATTCAAACACTGCCCCTACAAGATTTTTTGAATTTTTTTGCCCGGATTCTGGCCACTTTTGGCCGTCCGGGCAATTCCTCCAACTCTGTAGATGACTCCATTAATTAATAAAAATACAACGTTTATAAAACTTAAATATTGAAATTTGTAAAACACATTTTCTTAAAAAGTTTAGTATAGATATTCAAAATAAATTTCAATTAAAAAAATCACAAAACTGTAATATTAATTTTCTAACTTGGACAAAATTATATTAATTTTTAATTTTTAACGTTTTTCTGGACTCCTTAAAATTAAATGTTTTAATATTAATTTTATATATTAATAATATTTAAATATAAATTATAAATAACTACGAAGCTAAATTTTAATAAGAAATATCTTATTTAAATTAGCACACTCATCTTAAACATATGTGCTCAATGCTATACGGACTTCAAATAACTTGTTCTATCTTCCATTAAATACAAAATCTCAATATAATTTGTTCACTTGGAAATTTTATCAGACGGAGACAAAAACGCCCAGTAAAATGATTTAAGAACCGTCTTTTTACGGTGTAAAATTTTTATTTAAGATAAAACACATAATTTATACGATTCCCGCTCTAGTGTCAGGTTTTCGTATTTCGGGTTGCAATTTAAGGTGTTAGCAAAATCAGCAGAATAGTTTTGAGCAGTACATGAATTATGAATTTGGCTTAATGCATGGTAAATATGAGGCAATATATGTTAAATTAATAATGAATTATGAATTTGGCTTAATGCATGGTAAATATTAGGCAATATATGTTAAATTAATAATGAATTATGAATTTGGCTTAATGCATGGTAAATATTAGGCAATATATGTTAAATTAATAATAATTGGTTGACTGTTACTGTATTTTATTTTATTTATTAGATGAGAATAAAAAGTTTATTATTTGTTTTAATGTATTGTTTTTATTTATACTATTTTAATATAAAAATATAACATTTCTATCAAGAACAATGTAAGTTTTGAAATGACAATTGATACGATTACCTGTTTGGTGGAGGTAGGAAAAAGTCAACCGATTTTGTTTTGCAGAATACATTTTTTTTGCAGAGCATATTTTGACATTTTAATTTTTCTTGTGTATAAATATTTGTTTTTAAATGTTAGTGATATTCATGTTGATTTTGAAAGGTGTTGATGTAGCCATCAACCCTTTCAAGCGTATTAAGTGTCACAAAGCCATATACAAAAAAAATTAACATATAATTATTGTAATAGAACATTATGAATTTACTAATTTTTCCAAATCATTTAAATATTATTATACCCATATATCATAACGCAAGCAGAATTCATATTAATCAAATCATAGTATATGTTTGTAGGTGATGGTACAAAGGTGATTTGTAAAGTTCTATGGTAATATTTTATGACTCACATATTAATTCTTTCGCTCCATGCCACTTAACTGTCTTTCTAAGGTTACTATTATTACATAAACTATATTATAGTTGAGTTAATGTCGGCTTCTGCGTTGGCACCATCCATTTATTATTTAACTTAAATTCGGGATGACTCACTGCCTAAGGATGCGAATCTGCCTTCTCTGTAGTCTTTTCTGCGGTTGGCAGTTGACTCTTTGATGCTTGGGTGAATGTGCTGCATCAATGGCTTTCCTTGACCTCACATATCAGACGATGGAGGCTACATCCCCCTGTTCTAAGCGCTAGCTGGGTGAGTAGATCGATTACGTGTTGCATTTTTCTGGCTGTTGGTTCGGCTTCGGCCCTCTATGGAGTTCTTCGCCTAGTGAGTAACCCTGTAAACATGTCCTCCATCAATAGCGTGCATGATTAGTCTAGTGCATTTTCTCTGCTAACCGAGGAACATGCCCCATCCTACTGCTTTCAGTTATGGCTATTCATACCATCGATAAGGGTTCTGAGATGTTTTCTGTCATTCCGGGTAAGAGTCTTTTGTATTATTTTTTTCTCTAATGTTATATTGGTTTCTCTTTCTATTTTGGCATAACTTCTCCTAAGCATTTGCAATCACTGGTGTTACAGGCTCAAGCGCTAGAGTACCAGGTGGTCGGTTCCTTCTGCCGGCATTCCCAACCCTCAAGTTAAATTCCACCGGGTATGCAAAAGGGTTCTAGCTTGACGAGAAAGGGTGATTTATTTCTTGTCGATTGTAACTCTTTTGGCTTTGGTATGCTATTTAATTTGTTTAAGTTTCGACCTATGGGTCTCTGACTTGTAAGCCTTTGTTTGGACTTTTACCCTATAATTGTAAAACTTAACTCTTAGCTTGGGTAGAGGCTACCAATTTCCTTTTTTTTTTAAGTTAAAGGGTACACAGAAACCCTGGAGAAACCTTACGATGTGTAACTGTGTTATTTGGAATTTTAATCCGATTATCTTAATGGCGGTGATAATTTCTGTGTTACATATGTTATTTTCTGGACATGGAAAATTGTGATTTTAAGAGCAACTGTAGGTTATGAATTCTGGAAATTTTACTATATCAGCTTGTAGCCGTTTACTGTGTAATCGCATGTCCGTTAGTTCTTGTTTTTTCCATATTTCCACAACAAGATTTTTTTATAAAGACAGGGTTTGGTCACCCATTTTTGGGTTTTCGTTTACATATGACTACAACATGTATTAGGGTCTGGGCAAGAGCTTTATCGTTTTCTTGTAAATATATTATTTCGCCTCTCATGAATTCCAGGCTTTGTGTTTACTAAATCTCTTCGGCGATTTTTCCCTAACCGGGTAAGCCGATACCATAGTCGTTTTACCACATCAGTTGAATATGTTAAAGGGTTGTCCTATTTTTAGTTTAGACATAAGTTCTCTTCATAAGTTTTCCTACTATTGAATCTTCTAGTTTAACTGTTGGAAATTTGTAAATGTTATTGTCTGTAATTTTATCTTATTTGCTTGATTCAACAGTTCTTTTCTATTTATTAGATTCTGAGCATTATTTATAAAGTTTAGCAAAAATGATCTTTAATATTCCTTCTTTATTTAAGATTTGTGCTTAATAGTAGTTGATGCTTTACTTAACCTAGCTACAATAGAGACACACAGAATACTCAAAATTTGTAGATAATAACTTCTAAGTCTTTGATTAAAAGAAAGCATATCCATCCTATCTTTAGTAATAGAACTTCTATTAATAGGTGTTAAGGGTTTCCAGATTATACTTATCTCGCTAGCTGAACTGAATTAATTCCTTTAATCTTGTCTTAGTTGAACCGAATTAAATCCTTTAATCTTGTCTTGCCTCCCAACCATGAGACCTGCACTGTTGCGCCCTTTGTCTACCCATGATCTACCATTTTCTAGGTTTCTCCTCACGAACTTTTTCCTTCAACAACAATAGTTATTTGGTCTTGACCAGACTTAACTACTTCATCACTGTCTGTCCTTCGAGCGCAATTATATTTTTCTTTAAGTACCTCTCAATTCTCTCTTTTTTCCTCTCAGATTTCATATGCCCTCATCCTCTTGATCCCTTGGAATAAATCTCCCATAGGAGTATTTAAGGTTGGGTAACCGCCCAACCTAACCGTTTTGAGAAATAAAACTGTCACGCTCTTGAAAATACATTCTCATTTAAGTTTAATCAAATAATTACTGCCATAATTCTGGCGTTTTAGTTTTCATGCAATTAAATTAAAATTACTAATTATATAAACTTAATCAGTATTCAATTTGTTTAAAAATGCAGTAAATAAATATTTACATATATGGGGGACATCACATCTCCCCCTCCTGAGATTGAACATCGTCCTGATGTTCCTCTATTCGAAATAACCGTGAATAAATCTCCCTCATAGTCCATTCATCTTCCTAGGTGGCCTCCTCATGCCCAAAGTGTTGCCACTAGATTTTAACTTGGGTGATAACTCGTCTCTGCAATATTACTTCTCTTCAATCGAGTATACCCATTGGTTCTACCAAGAACTCGCCTTCCGGTTCGACCTGTATGGCAGATTAAAAACTTTAGTCAATTAATGAAATCAAAACATAAATCAGCTATATGATATATATATATATATATATATATATATATATATATATATATATATATATATATATAGATATAGATATAATACAGGCCAATGAGAATCCCAACTTTTCCGACTCACCTGAATGTTCTGCCAATTTATTATGTGTTTGGGGTCATATATATATATATATATATATATATATATATATGTTTCTTTTTAATACCGAAACATGAAAGATGTTGTTCACACGAATATGGATGGGTAAGGCGAGTTGATACGCCATAGGACTAATTCGTGCTAAAATTTGAAAAGGACCGCGCAGAATTGAGGTGCCAATTTGGCGTATCTATTCCATTGCAGTGTACTCTTCTCAGCCCAAACATGAACATAGACATGATCCCCCACCTGGAATTCTCGAAAATTCCTTTTCTGATCAACAAAACTCTTTTGTTGGTCTTGAGCAACCTTTAAGTTAGTTCGTACTTCTTTGACAATCACTTCCATTTTGGCTAGCATATCAGGCCCTAGAATTAACTTATCTTCTGGGCCACCCCAATTTGAGGGAGCCCTACATTTACACCCATACAGTACTTCAAAGGACTCATTTGTAAAGAAGTGTGATAGTTGTTGTTATATGCAAATTCCACTAAATGTATATACTCTTTCCACTTAGATGGTTATTGCATTACATAAGTTCGAAACATGTCCTCCACTACTTGGTTTACTCACTCAGTATGCCCATCCGTCTGAGGATGGTAGGTAGTAATAAAATGTAGCTGAGTGCCTAGCCCTTCAAACAAGGCTTTCCAAAAAGTTGATGTAAATTTTACATCGTGGTTTGAAATGATAACTCTTGGTATATGTGCAACTTAAAAATAGTTTGCATAAAGATGTTAGCGATCTGTACTGCCTTATACGTAGATTGCATAGGTATGAAGTGCCCAGCTTTTCTTAACTTATCCACCACCACCATTATGGAATCATTCTGTTTCTTTGACCTGGTCAATCCAGTTATAAAATCAATGGAAATGACTTCCCATTTTCATTCCGGAATAGGTAATGGATGTAGTAACCCAGCTGGGTGACGGTGTTCTATTTTGACTTGTTGGAATTCCAAACAGCGGGCCAAATATTTAGCCACCTCCTTCTTCATGACGTGCTAGAAATGTTCCCTTTTATTTGCACTTATCATTTTCTGATATCCGGGATGACCAACATAAGGGACTTTGTGATATTCATCTAAAATTAAATTTTTAATAACCCTTATATTAGGTACATACATTCTTTCCCTATAGATCAGCATGCTTTATTGATTTATTTCGTATCCAAGCTATTGTTCTCTTTTGTTCAGAATCTTAGTTTGTTGCCACAGAAATTGATATCCCCAATCTTGTATTGTTGCCTCCTTAATTTGCTCTTTGAATGTGTTCTGCACTTCACTAAATGATATTTCATATAAACAATTGACTTTCCTACTTAGTGCATCAGCGACATGGTTCTCTTTTCCTTTCAAGTGCTTAATTTGAAAGTTGAACCCGCTTTGGAAATTGACCCAGCGAGCTTATTTAGCATACAAGGTGGGTTTTTTAGAAAAATTAGTCAAACTATGACGGTCAGTGATCAATATAAATTTCTTACCCATCACATAATGTTGCCAAATCTTTAATGCATGAATGACTGTTATCAATTCCAAATTGTAGGCTGAGTACCTTTGCTCATGCTCCTTAAGCTTCCTAGACTCGTAAGCAATGACCTTGCCTTCTTGCATTAGTAAACCACCTATTCCTTCTTTGCTAACGTCCATACATACCACATAATCTTTATTTGGATCAATGATGCTTAATATGAGCGCGATGGTGAGTAAGTGTTTAAGTTGATCAAAATTCTTTTGGCAATCCATGCTCCACTTAAAATCCCTTCCTTTCTTTTGCAGTGATCTAATAGGATAGGTTACCCTAGAAAATCCTTCAATGAACCGCCTGTAGTATCCAGCTAGACCCATAAATGACCTTATATCAATTACATCTTTTGGTACTGGCCACTCTAATAGGGTCTTTATATTTTCTAGATCTACGACTATTCCATCTTTAGTAATGACATTACCAAGATATTGAATCTATTATTTAAATAAATCACATTTGCTGTATTTGGCATACAGCTGGTGTTTCCTTAAAACTTGTAGGATGATACGGAGGTTCTCTCTGTGCTCTTCTACCGTCTGTGAGTAAATGAGTATGTCTTCGATAAAAATTAACACAAATTTATCCAAGTATTGATGGAATATGATGTTCATAAAGCACATGAAGGTTGCGGGTGCATTTGTTAATCCAAACGGCATCCTAATGAACTCGTAATGCCCATATCAAGTTCTAAAGGCTACTTTTTTTATATCCTCCTCCTTAATTCTAATTTGGTGATAACTCGAGCGAAGTTCTATTTTTCAAAACACAGTGTCTCCTTTCACTTGATCAAACAACTCGTCTATGTGAGGTAGGAGGTACTTTTGATGGTTAACTTATTTAGTTGGTGGTAATCCATGCACATTCGCAGAGTCCCATCCTTCTTTTTAACAAAAATTATCGGGCTCCCCAAGGTGATACACTTGGTTGAATATATTTTTTGTCAAGCAGCTCTTGTAACTGCATCTTTAGTTCTGTTAACTCTGGTATACTCATACGATAAGGGGCTTGAGATATCGGAGCGGCCCCTTGTACTAATTCAATAGTAAAATCTATATCCCTCTTTAGTCAAAGTTCTAGAACTTCTTCAGGAAATACATCCGGAAAATCCTGCACTACCGGTGTATTTTGTAAAGCAATTGACTTTTATTTTGAATTAGAGTACCCTACTTGTATTGCATAGATCTTGCATCCTTTTCGGATACATTTGGCCAATTGGGAGGCTGTGACTGGCCTCAGCTTTAGGGGTCTTATTATTCCCTGAATTTCTTGTCTCTTTCCTTCCTTGTCCATATAGTTAATAGCTTTAATTTTATAATTAATAAGAGACCAGTGTTGTTCCAACCAGTCCATGTCGATTAAAATATCATATGATCCTAAGGGAAATACATTCAAGTCTACCATAATAGCCTATCCTGCTATCTATAGGGGAGATTTGCTAACCTTGGCCAACACTCTTCTCTTAGCTCCCATAGCTAATTAACTAACCAAGGAGTTTTAAACCTAACAGCTTGTAAACAACATTGTTGTAAAATTTTAAGACTAATGTAACTCAATGTAGCTCTAGGATCAATTAAAATAGATATAGCTTCATTGAATATTTTACCTTCAAATTCTATCATAGTCGGATGGTACTCCACCTGATGATCTTCCATAGCAGCATTGATTTTTGGCATGCTTCTGGCCACTTCTCCTATTGTTGATGCTTCTTGAATTTGTGCCACCTGATTGGTTCCCTTGCGGCATGGAAAATTTTTAACATAATGAGGTCTTCCCCATCCCCAATACTATACCGGGGGTCTAGCTACCATTTCTACTTCAGTCCTTACCGACTGTTCATTTGTTTTTTTCTCACTGGGAAATTTGGGCCTGGGTTGATTTCTGTTTATGTTTCTGTGAGTATATCCTTTAGGGGGTTTATTTACCATAAACCTATTTACTTTAATGTTGGAAGAAAATTTTCTCCCCTTTTTTTCATTCCATCTCTTATTTCCTTTCCCTTTTGGCTTACTTTGTTGGTAACATATTCTAGCCTTCCGTATGACCTCATCCATGGTTTTCGGGTTATCAAAATCAAGGCGCTCTTTCATGAACAGTGGCAAGCTACTGATAAACTCTTGTACCTTAGCCTTTTATTCCCTATATATGGAATATATCGCAATAAAGATGTAAATTTGGTTATGAACTCATCCATATATAATTGACCCAATTGAAGGTCATGAAACTCCTTGACCTTCTCGTCATAAAATATTTCGGTCAGATATTTTTCCTTAAAATATCTTCGAAAATTCTCCCAAGTTATGCTCTACTCATTTACACACTGGACTATCTTTACCTCCTTCCACCATAGGGTGGCTTTTCCCTGTAACTGAAAAATGGCCAACCGAGCTTTAAAGTTCAGATCATATTCGTACAACTAGAATTACTTGTTCATGTTGATGAACTAGGCCTCTACTGCCTCTTCTAGTTCACCGTCAAAGAGGGGAGGCTTTATCTTCCAAAACTCTCCATGCAGTTCCACTTTTTGCCTCTTTTGCTTGTTATGTTCTGATACCTTACCCGATTGTTCTTCTTGGTTTTCTTCACCACCTTCTGTTTCTGCCCTCTCAGTATGAAATTATTGTTCTCCAGTCATGTTTCCCTATTCAGGACTAGGAATTGTTTGTCGCTGGTTCTGTCTATCTGATAGGCCCTTCATGATATTTTCATGTTCTTGCATTATCCGTTCATTGTCTGCCTGCAGACAAGTCAGGGTTGGTCTCCAGAAAGGTTGCTGCTCCCCTTGCCATCATCATTCAATGTGGTATGGTTCCCATTTTTATCATACTAGCTTCTTTTCTACTTTTCTCTGTAAATCACAAATGTTGTTACTTCTTATTTTCCAAAGGCCTCAGTTTTGTAACTTGAGCGCTCTGATACCACATGTCACAAACCCATATAAAAAAAAATTAACATATAATTACTGTAATAGAACATTATGAATTTAATATTTTTTACAAATCATTTTAATATTATTATGCCCATATATCATAATGCAAGCAGAATTCATATTAATCAAATCATAGTATATGTTTGTAGTTGACGGTACAAAGGTGATTTGTAAAGTTCTATGGTAAGATTTTATGACTGACATATTAATTATTTCGCTCCATGCCACTAAATTGTATTCCAATTGAGTTAATGTGGGCTTCCACATTGGTACCATCCATTTATTTCTTAACTTAAATTCGGGATGGCCGATTGCCTACGGATGCAAATCTGCCTTGTCTGGAGTCTTCTCTGCGGTTGGAAGCTGGATATTCGATGCGTGGGTGAACATACTGCATCAATGGCTCTCCTTGACCTTGTACATCGGACGGTGGAGGCTACATCCCGCGGTTCTAAGAGCTAGCTGGGTCAGTAGATCGATTACCTGTTGCATTTTATTGGCTACTGGTTCGGCTCCAGCCCTCTGTCGAGTTCTTCGCCTGGTGAGTAACCCTGTAAACATTTCCTCCGTCAATAGTGTGCATGATTAGTCTGGTGCTTGTTCTCTGTTGACCGAGGAACATGCCCCATCCTACTGCTTTCAGCTATGGCTATTCATACCATCGATAGGGGTTTTGAGATGTTTTCTTTCATTCCGGGTAAGAGACTTTTGTATTATTTTTTTTCTCTAATGTTATATTGGTTTCTCTTTCGATTTTGGCATAACTCCTCTTAATCATTTGCAATGACTGGTGTTATAGGCTCAAGTGCTGGAGTACTAGGTGGATTGGTTCCTTCTGCTGACCTTCCCAACCCTCAAGTTAAATTCCACCAGGTATGCAAAAGGGTTCTGGCTTGACGAGAAAGGGTGATTTATTTCTTGTCGATTTTAATTCTTTTGGATGTGGTACACTATTTAATTTATTTAAGTTTCAACCTATGGGTCTCTGACTTGTAAGGCTTTGTTCAGATTTTTACCATATAATTGTAAAACTTAACTCTTAGCTTGGTAGAGGCAACTAGTTTCCTTTTTTTATTAAGTTAAAGGGTACACAAAAACCCTGAAGAAACCTTATGCCGTGTAACTGTGTTATCCAGAATTTTAATCTGATGATTATGCTATTCCTTCTATCTTAATGGTGGTGATAATTTCTGTGTTCCATATGTTATTTTCTTGACATGGAAAATTGTGATTTTTAGAGTGACTGTAGGTTACGAATTCTAGAAATTTTACTATATCAGCTTGTAGCCGTTTACTGTGTAATCACATGTCTGTCAGTTCTTGTTAGTGCCATATTTCTACAACAAGATTTTTTTATAAAGACAGGGTTTGGTCACCCATTTTTTGGGTTTTGTTTACATATGACTACGACATGTATTAATGTATGGGTAGGAGTTTTATCGTTTTCTTGTAAATATATTAGTCCGCCTCTGTTGCCTTCAAGGCTATGCATTTACTAAATTTCTTCAGCTACTTTTCCCTAATCGGGTAAGCCAAGACCATAGTCGTTTTACCACTTCAGTTGAATATTTTAAAGCACTGTCCTATTTTGAGTTTAGGCACAAGTTCTCTTCATAAGTTTTCATACTATTGAAGCTTCTAGTTTAACTATTGGAAATTTGTAAATGTTATTGTCCGTAATTTTATCTTATTCGCTTGATTCAATAGTTATTTTCTATTTATTAGATTCTGAGCATTATTTATAAATTTTAGGAGAAATGCTCTCTACTATTCCTTCTTTTCTTTAATATTTATGCTTAATAGTAGTTGATGATTTACTTACCCTAGCTACAGTAGAGACACACATAATACTTGAAATCTGTAGATAATAACTTTTAAGTCTTTGATTAAAAGAAATCATATCCATCCTATCTTTAGTAATGGAACTTCTATTAACAGGTGTTCAGGGTTTCCAAGTTATACTTATCTGGCTAGTTGAACCGAATTAAAACCTTTAATCTTGTCTTAGCTGAACTGAATTAAATCCTTTGATCTTGTCTTGCCTCCCAACCATGAGACCCGTGCTACTGCGCCCTTCATCTCCCCCTGAGCTACCATTTTCTGGGTTTCTCCTCAAGAACTTCTGTCTTGAACAACAATAGTTATCTAGTCTTGACCGGTCTTAACTACTTCATCATTGTTTGTCCTTCCAGCACAATTATCTTTTTCTTTAAGTACCTCTCAATTCTCTCTTTTTTCCTCTCAGGTCTCAGATGCCCTCATCCTCTTGATCCCTTGGAATAAATCTCCCATAGAAGTAGTTAGGGTTGGGTAACCGCCCAACCTAACTTTTTTGAGAAATAAATCTGTCACACTTTTGACAATACATTGTCATTTAAGTTTAATCAAATAATTACTACCATAATTTTGGTGTTCCACTTTTCATGCAATAAAATCAAAATTACTAATTATATAAACTTAATCAGCATTTAGTTCGTTTAAAAATGTGGTAAATGAATATTTACATATATGGGGGACATTAAATATGGATATTTTTTTTAAATGTTACATTTTTTGACACTTTAATTCTTTTTTTATGTCCAATTATTTTTTAAATCATGATTACTTAACGATTTTTCTATTTGTCTTATTTCTCTTTTCTTAAATGCTGACTACATAAAAAACAAATATAAAAATATATATAATAATAAAAAAATAAAAAAAATAAAAAACATTAAAAATGTAAAAAAAAAAATCTTAAAAAAATTGGAAATTTTTTTTTAAAACAAACTAGATTTAAAAAAAGAAAAAAAAAAAAAAAAAATTAGAAAATTAACCAAAAAAAAACAAACAAACAAAAACAAAAAAAATTAAAATGTTTTAAATAATAGTAATAAAAAAAATATACAAACAAAAAAAACTAAAATTAAATTAAAAACATTTAAAAAACATAAAAACAAAAATTATAATAAACTTAAAAAAAACAAAAAAAACTGTAATTAAAAGAAAAAAACAAAAAAACCATTAAACAAAAAAAAATGACTTCAACCTTAAGAAAAAAATTTGCGCCCCAATGGGAGGCTGAGAATGGGTCCTTAGTCGCCTGATGGCTCATGGTACCACAACCTTAGGTGGCAGAGCTGCACGGAATTGGCGCTCAGCCACCCGATGGCCCTTGGGGGCGCGAGCCTGGACGACGACCTGGACGACGACGCTGCATGGAATCGGACCTCAACCGCCTAGCGGCCCTTGGGGACATGACCATGGGAAGCAGATCTGCACAGAATCAACCCTGAGCCAACCTGTGCGGGTGCAATTTTTTTTTTTTTTTTAGGTTTGAACTTTTTTTAAAATTATAATGTTTTTTTGGTTTTGTTTTTTTTTCAAATTTGAGTTTTTTTTGTTTTTTTTGGGTTTATTATAATTCTATGTGTTCCTTTAAATGTTTTTAATTTAATGTTAGTAGTTTTTAAATTTTTGTTTGTTTGTTTTTTAATTTTGTTTTTAAATTATTTAAAACATTTTTATTTTTTTTGTTTTTTTTGTTTGGTAATTTTTAAATTTTTTTTCTTAAATCTAGTTTGTTTTCAATATTTTTTTTTTTTTTGGTTAATTTTTTTTTAAATTTTTCTACTTTTATTTATTTGATTTTATATTTTTTATAATTTTTTTTTTTCTTTTTCCAATTTTTTTATTGTTTACCAGATAATTTTTTTTTATATACTTTTTTTTTTTTTTTTTGAAAATATGTTTTTGCTATTATTTATTTCTTTATATTTTTTTAATTTTTTTTAGTTTTTTAATTATTATATTTTATAGGTTAATTTTGTTTTTTTTTTTAACATTTTTATGATTGATTTTTTTGTTTGTTTTTTATTTTAAGTGAATGTTTGATTTTCTTTTTTGTCTTTTTTTATATATTTGATTTTTTTGCCCTTTTTAAATTTTATGTTTTGTTTTTAAAATATATTTTTATTTACGAGTTGTTAATTTTTTTCATTGTTTTCATTTTTGTTTTTATTTTTAAATTTATGTTTTCATTATTATTTTGAAATTTTAATATTTTTCAGGAGTTATGATAAAAAAAAATTACGGCATTATTTCAAAATGTTATCCTAAAAAAAAGAGAGGTATTTCATTATCAACACATGTTGAAAATTTACCCTAGAAAAAAAATGTTATTCTAACACTTGGTTTTCACGGTTTTTTTTACACAATTTTTGTACAAAAAATTGGTTTTCACAGTAATTTTTAAAACATGGTGAAAATTTACCCTAGAAAAAAAGTGTTATTCCAAGATCAACACTTTTAGTTTTTAGCACTGTTTTTCATGTTTTCTTGGGGTTATTTTTTTCTAGAGTTCCAGTTTTGAATTTATAGTTCCCGTTTCAAAGTTTACATTGTTAAAGATATTATGATGCATTACGAACCAATGGTTTCACATAAAATGTAGAAATATCATTTATAGGATATCATATATCAATAACAAAAAAAATTAATGATTGAGGTGATTTGATTTTATTGTAAATTTTAAATAGATTTTATTTTATGTTTCAATTTGCTTCCTAACATATAATGTATATGTACCTTGACTTTATTGTAAATTTAATTATTAAACTAATTTTTTATTGGGTTGAAAATGGTTTTTTATAAGATATTTTAAAAAAGATATATAATTTTTTCATTTCTATATATATTTATTATTATTTTCATATTAAAAAGGTTGAAAATCCAATGATACTTTAGACTAAATTTTAAATTAAAAGTATTATTACATTATAAAAAAAATTTAAATTTTACTTAAATAAAATTATTGAAAATTTAAATTTTCTTTTTAAATTTTTTAAATATAAAAATAAATTAAATTATCTAAAAAATAAATTATATTATTTAAAAATAAATTGTAAAAATTCTAATATTTTATTGTATTCTAATAAACTAAATTTGAACCTGAACAATCACCATCACTTGTTTTCAATCCTATGTTACAAGATTGTAAACTACTCTAATAAAATAAATTAATTGATTGTAGATGATAACTGTAACACCCAATGATGTACCAACATTTACTTATTACCAAGTTTTATTTATTACTTTTAATTTTATTCTGTTTAACCTAGATTGTTAAAGAATTAAGGCTGAGAAGCCAGAACATATTTTGTTAATTATTAATTAAAATAATTTGATTAGTTTGTAAAAGAACTAGAAGAATTAGTTAAATAACTCCTGAAACAGTTACAAGAAGTTTCCCATCTTTTCCCTCAAAAAGGGAAATGACAAAACCCTGGGGGAGTTGGAAAAAGAAGAGCAAGGACTATGTTGTTGATAGTTTCCTTGAGCTGGATGGATTAGCCAGTGGGAAAGGATCGTGAAGAACAATCGAAGGGTATGAGACTTGATGCCCAAGGTACCAGAATCATTTTATTCACTGTCAGGAGTTGGAAGATCTTGGCGGGGGATTCTAGACGTAATTGCCAAATCTGTGGCTGGGTGGTGAGGCCTTTCGGACAGAGGAAATACGTGCATGTTTATAATTAAAGCACAAAAACATAAAAGTAGTATTTCTATGCTTGGTAATCACTAGTAGGAAAAGATGATTTGTTTTATTATTACATAGTGAACAGTTATCATGCTAATTAATTACTAGTAAGACTCTGTCATTAAAAATTAATAGGTATGTTCTATCTTCTGTTACATTTCTAGCACATTTGGATATTTGCAGATATCGATGCGTAAAACAAGTAGCGATAATAGTGAACCTTCAACCACCGTAGAATAAAAATGCATCAGTTATTTAAAGCAATAAATGAAAGAACAAGTTACAGTAGAAAGAGCAATCTCCATGTTACTTTTCTAAATATATATTGCCTTGCCGAAGTTTAAAAAGCATACTGTGTAACTAGAACCATAACACGCATTCTGCAATCATGGTCGAACCATAGGAATTAACAAGTTTTACTCTGATTAACATTAAAACAAAACATACAAAAATGTCAGAGACAATGAAAACTCGCTCAAAAGGACGCTATTCCAGCATTGTCTATTTTAAAGATTACTGGAGCTCTAACCAGAGTTGTACATTAAATGAAGTAATCTACGAGGGTTCATATGGCTCTCGGTCGAGTTCTGGATGAACCCCTGTGAGCCAAACACCCAAACTAAAATTTATATAATAAAAAAGAATGAAAATCTTGAGCTTTAACAGAGAAGCAGAAATAGAAATAATCTATATTGTTGATGTTTGATAATGAAAAGCCAAAAAAAAAACCAATACAGGTTTACATGTGACCAACCCAAACATTAGAGGAAACCCTGATCGTGAGTCCTCATAAAAAGACACAAAGAGAATATGGAACCAGATAAATAACAATTATGTATCTATAAAAACCATAAAATAAGTGATATACATGTAAACCATCAATAAAACCCGTAACGACGATACTGCAAAATTGGTATCGCACTTATGAAATAGTTTAACCATTGCCCATTATTTTACAACAACTACAATTGCAATCTTAATGAGAGCCATAGCATCCCAGCCGACGAAAACCCAAAGATTTCAACACAAGGAAATAAACCAATCCCTTGGCTAATTGAGGTTGGTTTCCTGAATAAAAAATCGCCAGTACAAGTCGGAGGAATGACCAACCTGAAATTGAAGTTAATAATTGTGGTGAGAGAGTCGTCTCGCTCCAAAACCCCTTCCAAATATATATATATATATATATATATATATATATATATATATATATATATATATATATATATATATGTAGATATATATATTGCATCCAAAACATACCCACAATCAATAGAATGCCAAGGGTTAAACCCTTAAGCCATGCGTAAGTGAGTATTTTGCAAAGAAGTATTTGTGTGGGAAATGTGCTTACCTGAGATGAGGTATATCGAGCGATGGGAGGCGAGGCACACCTAAAAGAGAACGACAATGTCGTTAGGGGTTCCTAGGGGTAAAAATTGCATGAATACACTCCCATTACAATATCCATTACCTCTTTTTAACCGTAGGATTCCAAATGCGTTCTTCTGGGGCAAAGACACTGGCTATAAATGGTTTTACCTGTTACAAGAGTTGAGTAAGTTAATATGGGAATGTATGCCAAACAATGAAAGAATTAAAATAACAGGTCGAAGTGAATTTTGGGTGTTTTGCGATACCAGGCAGTCGGTGGAGATGGCTCTTGCGGGAAAGTTGTTCCATACCATCGTCCACCATTCCGGTTTCCCATAGTCGCAGAGCCAAGCTGCAAACCTCTCTGTGTGTCCAAATGACCCAGACTTTGATTAGTATTTGGTTATTCCACAAGACAAAACCCCAAGTTATGGAAACCATAGATCTCCTCCGATTCGACGGTGTAGGTTAGGCCAGGTGTGGTCTAGATCCTTCAGCCAGTCCCTTCATCACTAAATGCAGGACTGCCGTGGTGTCAGCGAAAGGGCCTCGAGGTTCTCTCCGCATTAATGGAGACTCATGCCACCAAATGTATGCCAGCAGGGAGGGAGTAAATGTTGCAGGAATGACTGTACACTTGGGTTTTATAATTTTAACTGCCAACTAACCAAAGCACCTCGGTGAAATTCTTAAAGTGTGATGGTAATACTATTTTTTTTTAAGTTTCGTGTATAAGTGTGTTACAAATGGTATCAGAGTGACAGACTCACACACTGAGACTTTTGGGATCAATATAAAGATACAAATATGAACAAATAATAATAATAATAATAATAATAATAATAATAATAATATGTTTGTATATAAATTTGTAATAAATAACTGAGTAAGTGTGAATGTGAACACAGAGATAGAGATCTGCACCCAAAAGGCAGAAATGCAGAGGAGTTCTGGAACATTGAACCAGTCAGAAGAAATGTATGTAGGGACCAACTGAGACATATGGATACAACTGGGAGAGGAGTCTTGCCAAGCCAATGCTGCTCTACTAGAAACAGTTCAACAATTACATGTAGAGGTGAAAAATCTAAGGACAGAAAATGAACGATTGAGGCAGGAACAAGAAGGAATCCTCAAAATTCTGTCCCACCGACAAAATCAACGAGGGCTAGATCCCAGCACAGAGGATAGGGAAAGGACTCCAACAACCCACCATGGTGAAGATAATGCAGGGTCAGCCGAAGGCCACAAAGAAGATGAGGAAGGAAGTTCAGATACCATGTCTAACCAGTGTAAAACCAAGACACATGAAATGGAATTACAAGGCGAATTTAAAAATATAAAACCGTCGCTCTTCGAAGGAGAATCTAAAGAAGCAGCCGAAGCCTAGTTAATGAACATGAGTAAGTACTTTCACATTTATGACTACATTGAAAAATTTAAAGCTCAGCTGGCAGTTTATCAACTAAGGGGTAAGGCCACCCTTTGGTGGGAGGAAATCAAAACTCTAAGAAAAATTGATGAGGAACAGGTTACGTGGTAGGAATTTTAGAAGCATTTCAAGGAGAAGTAATTTCAGAAGCATTTCAAGGAGAAGTATCTAAGGGAGTGGTACTATGATGCAAAGGCAAAGGAATTTCATGAACTAAGGTTGGGAACCTTGACTATGGATGAATACGTGACGCGATTTACTTCCATATTACAATATGTTCTGTATATGCAAGAAGAAAATGCCAAGATTCAGTGATTTATTAGTAGTTTGCCAAATTTTCTGAATGAAAAATTAGAATTTGACTATCTGAGGACAATCCATGATGTGGTTTGAAAAGCCCGCATCTGTTACCAACAAATGAGACAGAAGAATGAAGGGTCCAAAGGGGAAATAAGAAGAAAAGGAAGGAATTTACCCTTAAGCGGGCAACTAAAGAACACTAATGGAAAGAATATATAGCAAAGAAAATTCAAAAAATTTCCCAGGAACCAGCCAAAAGTTACAGCCTACACCAAGAATAGACAGTCGAAGGGAGTCAATCAACCTGTAAATGACCAGTAACCACAACAACCCCTGTAATGTTGGGGATGTGGAGAATCCCATTACTACAAAAATTGCCCGCACAGGGAGAGAATAGAACAACTTTCAAATATGCCACAGGCCTCCACAGTTGGAGATGTAGCAAGGAGCATGCCCAGAATTAACGCTACTCTGGATGATCATCAAGCAGAATACCAGCCCACCATGATCGGATGTGAAGGTATGATTGTTGATCAACCTGTTTCTGTTTTGTTTGATCTAGGTGCTAACTTAAGCTATATAAGCCCTAAAGTGGTAGAGAAAAGCCAGCTACAAAGTAGCAATTTTAAGAAACCATGGTTAGTCCAACTAGCCACAGGGATGAAAATAAGAGTATCTATGAAAATAGAACGTTGTCCTATAACAGTTTCAGGAGAATCAATCCATGTTGACCTTAATGTGCTCCCTTTAGGCTCCTATGATGTACTAATAGGGATGGATTGGTTGGAAGGGAATTGGTCCCTAGTCGAATGTAAGAAGAAATATGTAAGTTATCTCATGGAAGCAGGATAGAGAAAAGAAATACAAGGGATCCTGAAAAATATTAAGCTACACCCTATTTTTGCCAACTAGTTGGGAAGATGTATTAGGAAGGGTTTTCAGGTTTATGCTATCCAAGTAGGATATACCAATTCAAATATTAAGATGACTTCCCTGGAAGATATTCCTGTAATCAAGGACTTCAGGGATGTGTTCCCTAAATCCATTCCCAGATTGCGACCTAAGCGTGACATTGATTTAACCATTGAATTTATACTGGGAGCAGCTCCTGTTTCAAGAGCTCCTTACTGCGTGAGTATCCCTGAGCTAATAAAACTCAAGATACATCTTTAGGAACTTCTGGAAAATGGATACATTCATCCCAGTGTATCCCCTTGGGGAGACCCTGTGCAGTTTGTGCGAAAGAAGGACGAAACCTTGAGGCTATACATTGATTATCATCAATTAAATAAAATGACTGTCAAACATAAATATCCCTTACCACACATTGACGATCTATTTGACCAAGTGCACAGAGCAGGTGTATTCTCAAAGATTGATCTGAGGTCCGGCTACCACCAGATAAGGATAAACGAAGAAGATATTTGCGAAACTACATTTTGAACTTGTTACGGCCCTTACGAGTTTGTAGTATTGCCTTTTGGCCTTACTAACGCTCCAACTACTTTTATGAGTCTGATGCATATTATCTTTCAACCGTTTTTAGATAAAATTGTGTTGATTTTCATTAATGATATACTGATTTATTTTGAAAACTGGGAGGATCATGAAAAGCACTTGAAAATAGTACTGCAAATTTTGCGGGATACTCAGCTATACGCTAAGTATAGCAAGTGTGACTTTTTCAAAAGTTAGATACAATATCTAGGTCATATGATTTTGACAGAGGGAATAGCAGTAGATCCAGAAAAGATCAAAACTATTATGAAATGAACCACCCCAAAGAATGTTGCTGACATTAGATCCTTTTTGGGCCTAGCTGACTACTATCGTCGATTCATTAAAGGTTTTTCGAAAGTAGCCTTTCCTATGACATCTCTACAGAAAAATGGGCGTACCTTCCAATGGACAACTGAATGTTAGCAAAGTTTTAAGTAGTTAAAATAGTTACTTACTACTGCCCCTGTTCTAAAGGTAGAAGATCCAGAAAATTCCTTTGTTGTTTGTACGGATGCAAGCAAGGATGGTGTCGGCGGGGTACTAACTCAGGAGGGGAAAGTTATAGCCTATGAATCACGCAAATTGAAAGAATATGAACAATGATACTCTACTTATGATCTCGAATTGACAACAGTAGTGCATGCACTCAAAATGTGGCGACACTACCTCCTAGGGAAGAAATTTCTACTGCTAACTGATCATAGCAGCCTTACTAATTTCTTTAACCAGTCTAGTTTGAACATTCAACAGGCTAGATGGACCGCGTTCTTGAGTAAATTCGACTTCAAATCGAGTGGTTGATGCATTAAGCAGAAAATTACATTGCATTTATGAAGTGAAATACAGTCAAGTACGATCTCATAAGGAATTTCAGTTGGGGGATCATGTATACCTAAAAGTCAAACCCCGGAAATCCACCCTACAATGGGAGGGTTGTGCTAAATTAGCACCCCGGTACTATGGACCATTTCAAATCTTGGAACGGAATGGACCAGTAGCATACAAGCTAGCACTCCCAGGCCATATTCGAGTCCAAAATGTTTTTCATGTCTCTTTGTTAAAAATATATGCATACGACCCCCGACATATTATTAATTGGGAGAATATACAAGTAATAAAAAAATAAAAATTAGTAAGTTATGAATTGTTGTTTTGAAAATATTTCTGGCAACATATTATATTTGTGCAGGTCGAACCCGAGGGAGAATTTCTGGCAGAGCCTCTTCGTATCCTCGATTGGAGAAAAACCATCTTGGGGAAATGAGCCATCACCAAGGTTAAAGTGTAGTGGAAGCACTTTGGCCCAGATGAGGCTACTTGGGAAGAAGAGGAAACTATGCAGAAAGCCTATCCGACATTGTTTTCCTGAAAAGAACACCAGGGACGGTGTTCCTCTCAAGGGGAGGGAGCTGTAACACCCAATGATGCACCAACATTTACTTATTACCAAGTTTTACTTATTACTTTTAATTTTATTCTGTTTAACCTGGATTGTTAAAGAATTAAGGCTGAGAAGCCAGAACATATTTTGTTAATTATTAATTAAAAGAATTTGATAATTTTGTAAAGAATTGGAAGAATCGGTTAAATAGCTCCTGAAACAGTTACAAGTAGATGCCCATCTTTTCCCTCAGAAAGGGAAATGACAGAACTCTTGGGGGGTTGGACAAAGAAGAGAAAGGACTATGTTGTTGATAGTTTCCTTGAGCTAGACAAATTAGCCAGTGGGAAAGGATCGTGAATAACAGTCGAAGGGTATGAACCTTGAGGCTGGACCATAGTCCTGACACCTAAGGTACCAGACTTCTTTTATTCGTTGTCAGGAGTTGGAAGAGCTTAGAGGGGGATTCTGGACGTAATTTCCAGATTTGTGGCTAGATGGTGAGGCCTTCCAGACAGAGGAAATATTTGCATGTTTATAATTAAAGCAGGAAAATAGATAAGTAGTATTTCTATGCTTGGTAATCATTAGTAGGAAAAGATGATTTATTTTATTATTAGGCAGTGAACAGTTATCATGATAATTAATTACTAGTAAGACTCTGTCATTGAAAATTAATATGTATATTCTGTCTTTCATTTCATTTCTAGCAAATTAAGACATTTGTAGACATCGATGCATAAAATAAGTAACTATAATAGTGAACCTTCAACCACTGTAGAATAAAAATTCATAAGCTATTTAAAGCAATAAATGGAAGAACAAGTTACAATAGAAGGAGAAACATCCATGTTACTTTTCTAAATACATATTGCCTTGCAGAAGTTTAAAACGCATACTATGTAACTAGAACCATAACACACATTCTGGAATCATGGTTGACCCATAAGAATTAACAAGTTTTACTTTGATTAACCTCAATAGAAAACATACAAAAATGTCAGAGACAATGAAAACTCACTCAAAAGGACATTATTCCCACATTGTCTATTTTAAAGATTACTGGAGCTCTAACCAGAGTTGTACATTAAATGAAGTAATTTGCGAGGGTTTGTATGGCTCTCGATCGAGTTCTGAATGAACCCCTGTGAGCCAACCACCCAAACTAAACTTCATCTAATAAAATATAACAACAGTCCTGAGATTTAACAGAGAAACAAAAATAGAAATAATATATACGGTTCATGTTTACGAGAAATTCTTCGGCGTAAATCACAAGATAAATCATTTGTCGACGCATTTCGAACCAACAAGTGTGGTTCATCGTCAGGACAAGTTGAAGAAACAGATCCAGCTTAGCATGTTAAATAGTCTGAGCAGAGACTCCAACGGCTATCTTGACTAACGGCTAATTTTGACTTTAGGACCAGAGTCAAGATTTAATGGAAATTAGTTAAATTATGTGAATAAATAAAAATATAAAATAATTTAAAAATTGTTAAAGGTTAGTTAGAAAGTTATTAAAAAATTATAATTTGTTTTTTAAATGGGACTTAAAGTATAAATAATATATATATATATATAAAAGAAATATATACAAAGGTTAGTTAGAAACTTATTGGAATAATAAAATTGAAATATACATAAAAATAATAATGAATAAAGTTTAATTACGAAAGTTATAAAAGGTAAAAAGATTTTATTTCATTTTAAATAAATAAATAAATTCAAAAAATTCAAAAAATAAATAAAAATAAATAAATAAATGAAAAATAAAAAAATAAATAATAATAATAATAATATTAATAATGGAAATTAAATAAATTAATAAATTAATTAAAGTAAATAAATCGAGCGAGCGAAAAAAAATAAATATAATAATAATAATAATAATAATAATAATGAAAATTAAATAAAACAAGCGAGCGACATAAAAAAAATAAAAATAAAAATAAAATAAAATAAAAAACAGAGTCAAAATGAGAGACCCTAGGAGGAAGGAGAAGACAAGGCGCCCAGGAAAAACAACGAAATAAAGGGGAACCAATGAAAGCAAGAAAGGGCAAGACTAGGAAGAAAGGGCCGGGATCCAGCAGCTACTGATCTTCCAGCCGTCATCTCTATTGAGATTGCTCGGCCTTCTTTCAATTTCAATAGCTTCTCTGAATTTACGGTGATGGAACTGAGCAACCCTGGCAATAACCTTGGCCTCCTCAATACACACTTGATGCTTGGTCTTTTCTGCATGCTCTGCTAACGCTGAAGACTTGGTTCTTCCATGTCTTAGGTCCGCTGCATGTTCGCTAATCCTTTGATGGATGGAGCGCCCTGTTTCCCCAATATAGGGGGTCCCACAAGAACAGGGGATCAAGTAGACACCCTTCATATCTTTAGGATCAATGGGATCTTTCACTGATCTGAGGGATTTTTGAATAGTGTTGAGGGGCCTGAAGGTTGAGGGAATATGGAATTTCTCTTTATCGAAGCTCTCCCTATCAGAAATCCTCAGGGCTCGAGTAGCGAGTGTGTTAAGAACACCCAACTTTTGAGCAGGGAAATGATGGGAATCGGCATGAAGATACTGCTCAGTATGCGTTTTTTTTCTGGAATACTGAGTGGGAGAGAGAACCGTAATTATTCTTCGATATAAGGATATCTGAGAAAGAGCGTCGGCTAGGGGTCCATCTTCCCTATGTCCAAGGAACCACTGACAAGATTGCTGGGATTCTTAAGAAGTATGATATTCTCTCAACCTTCAGGCCCCTCAACACTATTCGTAAATCCCTCAGATCAGTGAAAGATCCCATTGATCCTAAAGATATGAAGGGTGTCTACTTGATCCCTTGTTCTTGTGGGACCCCTATATTGGGGAAACAGGGTGCTCCATCCATCAAAGGATTAGCAAACATGCAGCGGACCTAAGACATGGAAGAACCAAGTCTTCAGCATTAGCAGAGCATGCGGAAAAGACCAAGCATCAAGTGTGTATTGAGGAGGCCAAGGTTATTGCCAGGGTTGCTCAGTTCCATCACCGTAAATTCAGAGAAGCTATTGAAATTGAAAGAAGGCCGAGCAATCTCAATAGAGATGACGGCTGGAAGATCAGTAGCTGCTGGATCTCAGCCCTTTCTTCCTAGTCTTGCCCTTTCTTGCTTTCGTTGGTTCCCCTTTATTTCGCTGTTTTTCCTGGGCGCCTTGTTTTTTCCTTCCTCCTAGGGTTTCTCATTTTGACTCTGTTTTTTTTTTTTTTTTGTCGCTCGCTTGTTTTATTTAATTTTCATTTTTATTATTTTTATTTTTATTATTATTATTATTATTATTATTATTATTATTTATTATTATTATTATTATTATTTATTTATTTATTTTTATTTTTTATTTTTTTCGCTCACTTGTTTTACTTATTTTAATTAATTTATTCATTTATTTTATTTTATTTTTCGCTCGCTTGATTTATTTACTTTAATTAATTTATTTAATTTCCATTATTATTATTATTATTATTATTATTACTTTTTAGTTATATTGATTTATTGAGTCATTTATTGATTTAGTGTGTTTTTATTATTATTATTATTATTATTATTATTATTATTTTTTATTTTTTTTATTTTTTATTTATTTATTTATTTATTTTTTGAATTTATTTATTTATTTAAAATGAAATAAAATCTTTTTACCTCTTATAACTTTTGTAATTAAACTTTATTCATTATTATTTTTATGTATATTTCAATTTTATTATTCCAATAAGTTTCTAACTAACCTTTGTATATATTTCTTTTATATATATACATATTATTTATACTTTAAGTCCCATTTAAAAAAACAAATTATAATTTTTTAATAACTTTCTAACTAACCTTTAGCAATTTTTAAATTATTTTATATTTTTATTTATTCACATAATTTAACTAATTTCCATTAAATCTTGACTCTGGTCCTAAAGTCAAAATTAGCCGTTAGTCAAGATAGCCGTTGGAGTCTCTGCTCAGACTATTTAACATGCTAAGCTGGATCTGTTTCTTCAACTTGTCCTGACGATGAACTACACTTGTTGGTTCGAAACGCGTCGACAAATGATTTATCTTGTGATTTAGGTCGAAGAATTTCTCGTAAACCTGATATGGATCACAGAAGACTCAATTCAACAATATATGGTTCATGTCCGAGAGTGAACAGCCAAAAAAAACCAATACAGGTTTACAGGCGACCAACCCAAACATCAGAGGAAACCCTGATAGCGAGTCCTCATAAAAAGACACAGAGAGAATATGTAACTGGATAGATATCAATTATGTATATATAAAAACCATCAAATAATTGATATACACGTAAACCATCAATAAAACCCATAACGACGATACAGCAAAATTGGTATCGCACTTATGAAACATTTCAACCATTGTCCATTATTTTATAGTGACCACAATTGCAATTTCGATGAGAGTCGTAGCATCCCAGCCGACGAAAACCCAAAGATTTCAACACAAGGAAATAAACTAATCCTTCGACTAATTGAGGTTGGTTTCCTGGATAATAAATCGCCAGTACAAGCCGGAGGAATGACCAACCAAAAATTGAAGTTAACAATTGTGGTGAGAGAGTCGTCTCAATCTGAAACCCCTTCCGAAGATATATATATATATATATATATATATATATATATAGCAGCCAGAACATACCGGCAATCAATAGAATGCCAAGGGTTAAACCCTGAAACCACATGTAAGTCTGTATTTTGCAGAGAAGTGTTTGTGTGGGAAATGTACTTACTTGAGATGAGGTATACCGAGCGATGGGAGGCGAGGCACACCAGAAAGAGCACGACACTGTCGTCAGAGGTTCCTAGGGGTAAAAATTACATGAATACACTCCCATTACAGTATCCATAACCTCTTGTTCAACGTAGGATTTCAAACACATTCTTCCGGGGTGAAGACACCGACTATCAATGGTTTTACCTGTTACAAGAGCTGAGTAAGTTGATATGGGAACGTATGTCAAACAATGAGAGAATTAAAATACCAAGTGGATTTTGGGTGTTTTGTGATACCTAGCAACTGGTGGAGATGGCTCTTGTGATAAAGTTTTTCCATATTGTCGTCCGCCATTCTGGTTGCCCACAGTCGCAAAGTCGAGCTACAAACTTCTCTGTGTGTCCAAATTACCCAGACTTCAATTAGCATTTGCGTTATTCCGTAGGAAAAAACCCCAAGTTATGGAATCCGTAGATCTCCTCCAGTTTGATGATGTAGGTTAGGCCAGGTGCGGTCTAACTCTTTCAGCCAATCCCTTCTTCACTAAGTGCAGGACAGTCGTGGTGTCAGCAGAAGGACCTCGAAGTTTTCTCCGCATTAATGGAGACTCATGCCACCGAATGTATGCTAGTAGGGAGGGAGTAAATGCTACAAGGATGATTGTACACTTGGGCCTTATAACTTTAATCGCCAACTAACCAAATCACCTCGGTGAAATTCATAACTTGTGAAGGTAATAATAATTTTCTTTAGTTTCGTGTAATAGTGTGTTACAATAACGTTAGGTGATTTGGTTTTACTTACATCTCAAATCAATTTCATTTATGAGATATAAATAAATAGTCGATTTTGTTTTACTTATAACTTAAATAAATTTCATTTTTGAGATATAAAATAAATAGTTATATAAAATAATAAAAAATAATTTGTTTTTTAATTATATCTTTTATTTTTTTATAAAATTCTAAAGAATATTGGCTTATACATGAATGTTGACTTTATTGTGTTTAAAAATATTGACCAAAAACTCAAAATGCACTCGATATATGATATTTGAAAAGACATTAATCACACAAATATGATTCAATGTTAATTTATTATGCATCAATTGAGATATATTCAATGTTAATTTATTATGCATCAATTGAGATATATTAAAGAGAATAAAAATAAAATAAAAACAATTTTGCATTTAAAGGATTTAATCTCTTTTCATTGGTGAAAAATCTAGAATTATGAAAAATAATGATGGTTACATGGTTTTTTTAGAAAATTAAAGCTAAATTTAATAATACATTTCATTATAGAATTTCCTTTAATAATAAACATTTATCATATTTTTTCCTTTTCCTTTAGCAATATATTTTTTTTTATATTAAAAATATATATGCTTATCCTACTATTCCAATTTCTTTGCTATTATGTTTTTACAGTTAATTTATTCCATATTTTTTATTCATAATTCATGTAATTCACTACCATTTTTAACATAAGATTACTAATATGTGCACCAAATAAATACAATAGGCTTCAGATGCATGTTGAGCATGAAAATTTTTAGAAATCTCTTATATTTAACAAACTTTTCATAAATTTTTTAATTCTATTTTTATTTCACTCTTAGTTTTTTATTAATTGAAGATATACGTTGTGCTGGCCCAACACTCTATAGTATTATTGTAACCCTCTTCCTTTATGTTATTCATATTTTTCTTTTGAATGTGAGTCATTAAGACTAATAATACTGTCAATACTAAATTAATGACACTTAAATCCAAAAAAATCACTTATACTACTTTCATATATTACAACAACTACAACTACTTTGAGAGTACAAATATCTTCGACTTTATTCCTTATTTGGATTGGCTTGATCTGCCAGGTATCAAGCTGCTCATGAAGAATATCCACAAAACATTCAATGAATTTGCAGACAAAATAATAGATGACCATGTTGCTCATCGCATGGCCACAACTTCGAATCACCAAAAAGATGAAGAGCCTCCTGTAAAAAATTTTGTGGATGTTCTACTCGACAAAGCTGAGGCTGAATCCAAAATCACATGGGAAACTATCAAGGCTCTTGTGCTAGTGTGTCTCTACGACCTCGGCTCTCACATCTACTTAACAATATATTAATAGATAAAAAAAATAAAAATAAAAACTACCGTACCCTAGGTAAATCGGTCTCAATCTTATCGTTAAAGATATATATATATATATATATATATATATATATATATATATAGACAACTTAATAGTTCACATTATGGTGATTTTTTATTTCTCGTACTCCAGGTTATAATATTCGATAGATTACATGTACCTCCAAACCATACCACTCCTGTTTTAGATCTATGGCCTGATACACCTTACACATGTTTTAAATGTTCTGCAATTAAATCTGCTCTGTACGCATGGTTTATCATTAATTTCCACTTACACTTGTTGGCTCGAATGCGGTGCGATGGCCGCCAGTTTTTAGGTCCTTTGTCCTCCAGTTCCCATCTATAATTCGCAGTATTGCATGATCAAAGGACTTCATCTGACGACTTACCGGGATCTAGGTTTCCTGGGTAACGAATTGGGTATGCCGTCCCTATGCCCGGTCATTTGTCTTGGTTCTGTTCTTGGAGCTCCGCTCTGCTCTGCTCTGCAGAAACCTAGTTATGTCGATGCTATCTTTTCACCAGCCACTCTGGTTCTTATTGCTACGCCGCGTGTACTGTTCTCCTAGAGCTCCACAGATCCAATCGTTTTGTCATGGGTTTTTCCATGGCTGTGTCATGGATTGTGTGTGATCTTTAGGTGACTGTTACTAGAAGGGTAATTCATTTCATTTCCAGATTTTTCAGTTCACTGTAGAAAATTTTTGGGGCCTTTCTTTTTCATATCGTACTAAACTAAATACACCGTTGCAGGGACCACGTCTATGGTTTCTTCAACATTATGAAACCGTGGACAAGATGCTCCCAATCTTGGAGACGGTAAGGTATCTAAAAGCTAAGGTTTTCTCCTCAATTGCTATGATCTTTTGTATTATCGCTTGGTTTGACCGTTTTGTTACTTTGCTACAGGGTACACTCTGTCCCAAGGAGCCCGGTGCACGTGCTCAAGCTGCCAATGTCAATTATCAAGGTTCTCGCCTTTATTTTGGCATTGCTAAATGGTATGAACACCTTTCTTTGAAATTTGATGGCTTGGTCTACTTGCATATAGGCTTCTGAGCTCTATGCATGAGGGTCTTATTCGAGACTCAAATAGTTTTGGGTTATAAACCTTCGTTGGTCTCATGGGGTGGTCTGAGAGGTGATGGACTTCATTACTCTATTCTTTTGGAGGGTTTTACTACCCAAGGGTTTTTTCGACCTCATGATTGTAATTGAAATTTTGAAATAATTGTTAATATATATATGTTTAGTTACTTGGTCGTTCTCTCTTTCTGTTACTCTATTAACCAGACGGATTTTCTTACTTGGTTATGCAACAATTTTCTTGTTAGTTTTGTCTTTATAATATATGGTTAACAACAAGAACTCATTTATCATGGAAGTTTTTATTTCTATTTGGCATACAATGTAGTTATTACTGTTTTTCACGCAAACCAACCCTACTAGAACTCGTCCCTCAGTGTCCAGCCTAGACTGGTCGACGGGGTCAACCTAGAAGGTGACCTAACTGTGTCGAAGCCCTGGTTCCTAATATATACATAGTTTATTGATCATATTTTGCTAAGGCTTTCACTGTCGTTACTGTTTTCTTGGTTTATTACTTGATGTTCTGAAAAATGGTTAGCACACATTCCTTATTTTAAGATTTCATTTTCTAGAGGGAAAACATTGTAGTTATGCGCACTTGTATCAATTGGTTGCTTGTAAGTTATCATAGGCATGCATAACCGTAAAGGCTTCTTTCCACCGCAACTTTCTTTCTCAAATTATAAGTTTGGTATTTGGTTTTGTTACAAAATGTAGTCAATGTATTACTCTCCAGTAGCATAGTATTGTTGTGAGGATAGTAATGGACTGCACAAACTTATGAGTGCACCCATTGTTCGTCTGTAAGGAGGCCTATGTTAACATTTGTTCTTTTCAAAAAATCCCTTGTTTCTCTATGACATAATTAAGTTATATTTCTTGGAGAAATTAGTTTAACCCAGCTTAAACTCTTTTATTTCTAGTGGCATAATACTAGGGCTTGACAATAGAGGTTGTTCCACCATACATTATTTTAACCTCTATTTGACTATGAAAACTCTAAAATCATTACACTAAATTACACCACCCATATTACGGTAAGTAAGTATTTATGACCGTATAGTCATTTTCCAAATGAATATTAACTTTCTTAATAAAATCATTGTATTCCATAGTCAAGAATATAATAGTATGCAATCATATCTATTAACAGGTTTATACTTTTACCCAGCAATATAATCAAGTTTACGTTTCTCTTACTTAACCATTTTAAATTCTTATATTAAACAAAAAATCAACACAAATGCATATTTAACACTTATCTGCCATCGAAAGATTGATTCCCAATTTGATGAACCTCTCCACCCTACCAGTGAGAGTTTGGCTATCATATCCAATACTCTCCCCCCAATCTCCTCTTCATTCCTCAGATCAGTTTCTCAAGGAAATAGTCTATTGCTTAGGCCTCAAGATCCCAATTCCAGCTTGCAAAAATGAATGTTCCTTCTAGGAAGTCACTCTTAAGGGTTTCCTGCTGACTCTCGTTCATCTCAAGGAATCTTTCCCCTCATTCTTTTTCCAACCCCCTTCGCCTCTTCTCTCCTCCTTCTTGTAAGGAAAGAAACATGTAAGGGATAACTGCTCCTAACTGATAACTGTTTGGTGAAAAGAGAGTTACTGAGGTTCATCAGTAATTCCTTAAATCTTTCTTAGAGCCAATGGTAATATTTTCTTAACTTAATTTATTATTCATAACTAATAACACTATACTTAACCAAATTGTTTATCAGTTTTACTCAATCATAAAAGTAAAATCGAAAAGTACAAAATGAATAAAAGGTCTAGGAGTGTGACATGTCCTCCCCCTTAGCAGAACACCGTCCCCAATGTTTAGTCTCCTATCTGTTCCTGAAATAGTTTTGGATATGCCTCTTGCATAAAATCTTTATCCTCCCAAGTGGCTTCTTTCGGGTTGAAGTGCTCCACTGCACTTTAACCTAGATGATAGCTCGCCTCCGCAACATTACTTCTCTCTGATCGAGTATGCACAGAGGCTCGACCAGGAATTCTCCTTCTGGTTCGACCTGCCACAAACACAACTGTTTATAACTGACACACACATAAGCATCATACACAGATAACAAATAGATTTTCCTGGTTAAATACTTAAAAAAAAAATATTATAGATATATATATATATATATATATATATATATATATATATATATATATATATATATATATATATATATATATATATATATATATATATATATATATATATATATTTATATACTTACCTGAAGCTCTTGTTAGTTTATGATGTGTCTGGGGCCATACACATACTTCTTTAAAAGGGAGACATGAAATACATTATGAACCCAAATATGGCTGGGTAGGGCTAGTTGATAGGCTATCAATCCTATTTGGTCTAGAATTTGGAAAGGGCCACAGAACCGGGGAGCACACTTTCCCCATCTCAAAGTGCTTCTTTTGGGTTTAATTCATACATACACATGATCTCCTACCTGGAACTCCCAGTAGGTTCTCTTTTTATTAGCGTACGATTTCTTCCTATCTTGGGCAGCCTTCAAATTTTGTCGAACCTTTTTCACGGTTCTTTCCATTTCCTCCAACATATCTGGTCCTAATATCATCTTGTTCTCCGAATTTGCAGGGATGGTACATTTCCTTCCATAGAGTACTTCAAAAGGACTCATTTTAAGTGATTCATGATAACCATTATTGTAAGAAAATTCTACCAAATGTAGATACTCTTCCCATTTTCCAGGTTGTTGCATCACATACATGCACAACATGTCCTCTACCACTTGATTCACCCTTTTGGTCTTTCCATCAGTCTGAGGGTGATAAGAGGTGTTGAAGTGAATTTGAGTTCCTAGCTCGTGAACAATGCTTTCTAGAAAGCAAAAGTGAACTTAACATCCCGATCTGATATTATGACATGAGGCATACCATGGAGCCTAAAAATTTCCTTCATAAATATATCTGCTATTTGGGCGGTTTGGTACATGGACTTGACAGGTATAAAATGAGATTTTTTTTCTCAGTTTGTCTACCACAACCATAATTGAATCATTTTGTCTTTTAGACCGAGGTAATCCAGTTATAAAATCCAAAGTTATTGTATCCCATTTCCATTCAGGGATAGGTAAAGGATGCAGTAACCCAACAGGATGCTAATGCTCAACTTTGACTTGCTGACATTCCAGGCATTTGGCTAAATACTCAGCAATGTCCTTTCTCATACCAGGCCAATAGTAGTTTTTCTTGATAGCAGAGAAAAGCTTTTGATAGCCTGGGTGAGCAGCATAGGGACTTCTGTGAAATTCATCTAACATGATTTTCTTTAATGACAATTGATTAGGAACATAAATATGATTTCTAAACATCAATAAATTCTCAGAGTTAATACTATACTCTTTTTGCTCCGATGAATTTTGTGCAGATTTCACTTGCTACCAAAGATAGCCGTATTCAGGGTCCTTTTGAGCTGCTTCCTTTAGTTGATCAACAAAATTGAATTCAACTTGACTAAATGAAATCTCGTAGATATGGTGCAACTTCCTACTTAATGCATTTGCCACCCTATTTTCCTTTCCTTTCAAATGTTTGATTTCAAAATCAAATTCGCTTAAGAATGTAGTCCACCGAGCTTGGTGCGCATTCAAGGTAGGTTGATTAAAGAAACTAGTTAAGCTGTTGTGATCTGTTTTGAGCAAAAATATTTTCCCCAATAGGTAGTGTCACCATACTTTTAATGCATGAACCACAATAGCTAGTTCCAAATCATAGGCAGAATATTTCTGTTCATGCTATTTTAGCTTGCGTGACTCATACGCAATCACCTTGTCATTCTGCATTAATACTCCACCTACACCTTCTTTGCATGCATCTGTGCAAACTATAAAATCTTCTTCAGGATCTACAATCTTCAGTACCGATGCTATGGTGAGTAAATGTTTTAATTTTTCAAAACTTTCCTGACTGTCTTTAGACCATTTGAAACATGTTCCCTTTTTCTGCAAGGAGGTAATTGGATAAGAAACTTTAGAAAATCCCTTGATAAATATCCTATAAGACCCATAAAGGAGTGTATGTTTGACACATTGGTTGGAACAGGCCAATTCATGATTGTCTTAATTTTCTCTAGGTCTACAACTATGTCTTCAGAAGATATGACATGGCCTAGATATTGAATCTGGTCATTAAAGAAATCACACTTGCTGAATTTGGCGAATAGATGATTCTCCCTTAGAGTTTGCAACACTATCCAAAGGTGTTGTTTATGTTCCTCAATACTTCTGGAGTACACTAGAATGTGATCAATAAAGATAAGAACACATGTATCCAAGTAAGGATGGAAGATTCCATTCATAATGTTCATGAATGTTGTTGGAGTGTTAGTGAGTCCGAATGGCAGGACTACAAACTGGTAATGGCCATAGCGTGTTCTAAACACAGTATTGTAAATATCTTCATCCTTGATTCGAATATGATGATATCCTGATCTTAAATCAATTTTTGAAAATACCACCGCTCCTTTAACTTGATCAAAGAGGTCATCAATTCGAGGTAAGGGATACTTATTCTTAATGGTTAACTTGTTCAATTTTCTGAAATCTATGCATAAACGCAAAGTACCATCCTTCTTCCTTACGAACAAAACCAGGGCTCCCCAAGGGATACGCTGGGTCGAATATAACCTTTATCTAATAGCTCTTGGAGCTGTATTTTTAGTTCGGTTAGCTCAGGGATACTCATTCTCTAGGGGGCTTTGGAGACCGGGGTAGCTCCTAGGAGCAATTCTATGGTTAAATCAAGGTTCCTTTTGGGTGGTAGTCCAGGGATATCTTTTGAAAGCACGTCTTTAAACTCTTTGATCACTGGTATTTTCTCCAGGACTGATACTTTATCTTTGGAGTTTGTATACCGTACTTGAACCACATAGATTTGACAGCCTTTATGCATGAACCACATAGATTTGATAGCCTTTATGCATGCATCTTGCTAGTTGGTGGGATGTAACAGGTCGTAATTTGACTTCTCTTTTAACACCCTGAATTTATATTCTGGTACCATCATTTGATAGAAAATTAATGGTCTTATCCTTACAGTTTACTAAAGCCCACTATCGTTCCAATTAGTCCATGCCAATCAGGACATCATAGGAACCTAATGGTAGTATATTTAAATCTGTCTTAATCTGCTATCTGGCCAGTTTTATTTCACAATCTTCTATTTTTTCACCTACTCTTCTTTTAGTACCTGTGGCTAGTTGAACCAGCCACAAGTTCTTAAATTTTGAACTTTTTAAATGGCATAAATCAACTATTCTGGGACTGACATAGCTCAGGCTATCACCCAGGTCTATTAAAATGGAATCATGGTGATTGTATATTTTACCTTCGAGTTCCACCATCAAGGGTTGATAATCTGCTTGGCGATCTTCTAGTGCTACATTAATCTGGGGTATGTTCCGAGCCATATCACCAACAGTGGAAGCTTCACGAACATTTGCAACAGGCTCTGTTCTCCCTCTATGAGGGAAATTCTTGTAGTAATCAGATTCCCCACAGCCCCAACATTGCAAGGGAGGTTTTGGAATCTGACTAGTTTCTAGCTTACTTGATGCTTCATTTTGTTTTATTTCATTATGAGTTATGTAGCTTTCCTAATTTTTGTTAGCAGATCCATTTGGTCCCTTTCGTCTCGGATATATGGTACCTGCAGTTTTCATGTTCTTATTATTTATAAATTTTTATGCCCTTTCTTACTTGGCCAACTTTTATTAACTTTTCCCTTTTGTTTCATTTGTTGGTAGCAGATCCGAGCCTTTCGAACTTCTTCCATCATTCTTGGGTTATCAAATTCCAATTTCTCCTTCATGAAGGCAGGTAGGCTGCTGACAAAGTGCTGGACTTTAACCTTTTCATCCCGGATTAAGGAACATATCTTAATAAAGAGGTGAAATTGGCTATAAATTCATCCATAGTTTGTTGTCCTAGTCTCAAGTTGTGAAACTCCTTTTCTTTATCATCATAGAACCACTTAGTCAAATATCTATCCTTGAAATGTCTTTGGAATTTCTCCCATAAGACCTCCTGCTCATTGATTTCTTTGACTGTCTTGATTTCTTCCCACCATAGCGTGGCCTTGCCTTGTAGCTGATAAATCACTAACCTTTCCCTCAAGTTGTCATCGTATTCATATATTTGAAAATATATATTCATATTAATTAACCAAGCCTCCGCCGCTTCTTCGGCCTCATTGTTATATATCAGTGGTTTAATATTTTTGAACTGCCCTTGGAGTTCTATATTCTTCCTTTTTAGTCCCTTTTTACTGGAAGCATTATCCGACCCTTCTTCATTACCAGTTTGTCCTCCTTCAGAATCCTGACTTTCCTCTTGCTATCAGGGAGATTCAATCCTGCTTTCTTCTCCTTGACTAGGGTCTGGATTTCTTTGATTTTTCCTATCTGACAAGATTTTCATAATATTTTCTTGTTCCAAGCATAATCTCTCCTTATCAGCTCGGAGACTCTGCATCTTTGCTCGTAACCGCTGGACTATTTCTAATAAAGAAGCATTGGTATTTGGATTTTCTCCTCCCAGCTAAACCCATACCTTTGGGTTATGTCATGTAGTTCCACCAGAAGGGGTGGATCCTACTCCTTGTCTCCTCTTGCGTTTGCTGCTTCTCTCTGCATCATAACTATTTTGTTATTTCTACATTCATTCACTCAGGCCTTAGTGTAGTAACCTGAGGGCTCCGATACCAATTGTCACATCTACTTAACAATATATTGATAGATAAAAAATAAAAATAATTAATTACCATAACCTAGTTTAGATTATCTTCCAGATCCATCGCATAAGGATTCTTTTTCATCGACGTTTCGAACCAGCAACGGTGGTTCATCTTCAGGATGTGAAAAATATTGAAAGACTGGTCTTATTTTTCCAATTATATATAGAGATGCTTAGCTGACAGATATAATTAATGTAATTATTCTTTTTTACTTTTAGGTTTATGGTTATATTAATTATATTTGTTTTACTTTTCTAATTATATAATTATTTTAATTTAATTTTAGTTATTCCTTATTTTAGCTATAATTGTTTCTTATTTTAATTATAATTCTTTTAATTATTAATCTTAATTTTAATTGTTATTTATTTTAATTAAAATAAATAACAATTAAAATTAAGATTAATAATTAAAAGAATTATAATTAAAATAAGAAACAATTATAGCTAAAATAAGGAATAACTAAAATTAAATTAAAATTAAATTAAAATAATTATATAATTAGAAAATTAAAACAAATATAATTAATATAACCATAAACCTAAAAGTAAAAAAGAATAATTAAATTAATTATATCTGTCGGCTAAGCATCTCTATATATAATTGGAAAAATAAGACCAGTCTTTCAATATTTTTCACATCCTGAAGATGAACCATCGTTGCTGGTTCGAAACATCGATGAAAAAGAATCCTTATGTGATGGATCCGGAAGATAATCTAAACAATGATGAAACTCGCAGAAACCTCAAAGACAAGATACCATACCCTAGGTAAACTGGTCTCAATCTCATGGTTAAAGATATTGCAATATATATATGTATATATATATATATATATATATGTATATATATGTATATATATATATGTATATATATGTATATATATATATATATATATATATATATATATATATGTATATATATATGTATATATATATGTATATATATATGTATATATATATATATATATATATATATATATATCGACAATTTAATAGTTCACATTATGGTGATTTCTTATTTCTCGTACTCTAGGTTGTAATATTCCAAAGGTTACATGTACCGCCAGACCATACCACTCATGTTTTAGATGTATGGACTCATACACCTTACACATGTTTTAAATGTTCTGCAATTAAATATGTTATGTACGAATGGTTTATCATTAATTTCCCTTTACACTTGTTCGCTGGCATGCGGTGGGATGGCTGCCAGTTGTCGGATCCTTCATCCTCTGGTTGCCATCTGTAATTCATAGTATCGTTTGATCAAAGGACTTCATCTAATGGCTTACCGGGATCTGGGTTGCCTTGGTAACGAATTGGGTATGCCGCCCCTATGCCCATACATTTGTCTTAGTTATGTTCTTGGAGCTCCGCTGCTCTACTCTGCTCTGTGAAAACCTGGTTATGTCAATGATATCTTTCCTTCAGACACTCTGGTTCTTATTTCTATGCCGCGTGGACTGTTCACCCGGAGCTCCATAGTTCCAGCCATTTTGTCGTGGGTTTTTCCATGGTTGTTTCATGGAATGCGTATGCTCTTCAGGTGACTGTTACTAGAAGGGTAATTCATTTCATTTCCAGATTTTTCAGTTCACTGTAGCAAATTTTTGGGGTTTTTCTTTTGCATCTCATACTAAATGAAATACACCATTGCAGGGACCCCGTCTATGGTTACTTCAACATTATGAAACCATGGAAAAGATGCTCCTAGTCTTGGAGACATTAAGGTGGCTAAACGCTAAGGTTTTCTCCTTAATTGCTATGATCTTTTGTATTATCGCTTGGTTTGACCCTTTTGTTACTTTGCTACAGGGTAAGCTCTGCACTAAGGAGCTGGGTGCACATGCTCAAGCACCAAATGTCGATTATCAAGGTTCCCGCCTTTATTTTGGCATTGCTAAACGGTATGAATGCCTTTCTTTGAAGTTTGATGGCTTGGTCTACTTGCATGTAGGCTTTTGAGCTCTATGCATGAGGGTCTTATTCCAAACTCAAATGGTTTTGGGTTATAAACCCTCGTTGGTCTCATGGGGTGGTTTGAGAGGTGACGGACTTCATTACTCTTTTCTTTTGGAGGGTTCTACTACCTGTGGGTTTGTTTGACCTCGCGGCTGTAATTGACATTCTAAAATAATTGTTAATATATATATGTGTGTGTGTGTGTGTTTAGTTACTTGGTCATTCTGTCTTTTTGTTACTCCGTTAACCACATGGATTTGCTCGCTTGGTTATGCAACAATTTTCTTGTTAGTTCTGTCTTTATAATATATGGTTAAGAACAAGAACTCGTTTATTCTGGAAATTTTTAATTCTGTTTGGCATATAGTGTAGTTATTACTATTTTTCACCCAAACCAACCCTACCAGGACTCGTCCCTTGGTGTCCACCCTGAACTGGCTGATGGGGTCAATCTAGAAGGTGATCTAACTGTGTCGAAGCCTAGTTCCTAATATATACATAGTTTCTTAATCATATTTTTCTAAGGCTTTCACTGTCTTTACTGTTTTCTTGGTTTATTACTCGATGTTCTGAAATATGGTTAGTGCACATTCCTTATTTTAAGATTTCATTTCCTATAGGGAAAACATTGCAGTTATGCTAACATGTATCGATTAGTTGCTTGTAAGTTATCAAATGCATGCATAACCTAAAGGCTTCTTTCCACTGCAGCTTGCTTTCTTAGATTATAAGTTTGGTATTTGGTTTTGTTACAAAATGTAGTCAGCATATTACTCTCCAGTAGCACAGTCTTGCTATGAGGATAGTGATGGAATGCACATAATTCTGAGTGCACCCATTGTTCGCCTGTAATTAGGCCTATGCAAACATTTGTTCTTTTCTAAAATCCCTTGTTTTTCTATGACAAAATTAAGTTATATTTCTTAGAGCAATTAGTTTAACTCATATTAAACTCTATTATTTCTAGTGGCATAATACTAGAGCTTGACAACAAAGGTTGTTCCACCATACATTATTTTAACCTCTGTTGGACTATGAACACTCTGAAATCATTAAAGTAAATTACACCACCCATATTGCGGTAACTAAGTATTTACGACCATATAGTCATTTTCCAAATGAATATTAACTTTCTTAATAAAATCACTGTATTCCATAGTCAACAATATAACAGTATGCAATCATATCTATTAACATTTTTATACTTTTACCCAACAATATAATCAGGTTTACATTTATCCTACTTAACCGTTTAAAATTCTTATATTAAACAAATAATCATGACAAATGCATATTTAACACTTATCTGCCATCAAAAGACCAATTCCCGATCTAATGAACCTCTCCTCCCTACCAATGAGAGTTTGACTGTCATGTCCAATTCTCTCCCCCCAAGCCCCTCTTCATTCCTGAGATCAGTGTCTCAAGACAACAGTCTGTTACTTAGGCCTCAAGACCCCAAGTGCAGGTTGCAAAAATGATTGTTCCTCCTAGGAAGTCACTCTTAAGGGTTTTGCACTGACTCTCGTTCAGTTCAAGGAATCTTTCTTCTCATTTTTTTCCAAACCCCTTCCCCTCTTCTCTCCTCCTTCTTGTAAGGAAAGAAACAAGTAAGAGATAATTGATCCTAATTGATAACTATCTGGTGAAAAGAGAGTAACTGAAGTTCATTAGTAATTCCTTCAATATTTCTTAGAGCCAATGATAATATTTTCTTAACTTAAATTATTATTCATAACTAATAACAATATACTTAACCAAATTTTTTTATGAGTTTTACTAAATCATAAAAGTAAAATAAAAAAGTCCAAAAAGACTAAATGGTCTAGGAGTGTCACATCGGCCATTCTCTTATCATTTTTATCATCATTCCTTAACTCAAATCAATTATTATTTTTTGCATTAATTGGAGTGTCACATCGGCCATTCTCTTATCAGTTTTATCATCATTCCTTAACTCAAATCAATTATTTTTTTTGCATTAATTGGACTTGTTAGTGGGCGGGGTGGAAACAAGGTCAACTAAGTTAGAATGGGCAATGACTGAGCTGCTCATACATCCACATGCCATGAAGAGATTGCAGTAAGAAATCGAAGATGTAGTGGGCAAACATCGCCAAGTGATTGAATCCGATGCAGTGAGGATGAAATACCTCCAGTGCGTAGTGAAAGAGACGCTATAATTATACCTAGCGGCGCCGCTAGCTGTTCCTCATGAATCTGTAGAGGTTGGTACAGTAGGAAGGTAACAATGTTGATTGTGAATGTGTGGGCTATAGGAAGGGATGTCAATGTGTGGGGGGAAGATGCTTCGGAATTCAAGCCTGAGAGATTCATGAAGGACGAACATGTGAATTCAGCAGATCAATCAGACTTCAGTATGATTCCATTTGGGGCAGGAAGGAGAGGATGCCCAGGGGCCCCCATGGCTATTCCCACCATTGAACTCGTAGGGGCTCAGCTGATGCACACTTTTAACTGAAGAGTTGAAGGTGATCCATTGCGGCTTGATATGACGGAAGTTTGTGGGCTGACGATTTCAAGGCAAGTTCCACTATATGCTTATCCAAGCTTGAGGGTAGGAGTTCCTCTATACTCCAGCGATGAAGCGTAGGAAGAGGCTAGGTACCGTGCGGCTTTATGTACAATGGCGTTCCTATTTTCGCTAGTGGCTTTAATTTAGCTGCCAATGCTTTTGCTACATGTCTAGTTTATGGTATTCTAATATTCTAATTTAGCTGCCAATGCTTTTGCTACATGCTAGTGTAATTTAGTTTTTGGTAATTACGTAACGTTGATTCTTATGTTAACATGTTGATGTCGGTATCTTGCCTTATCATTGGTGAGTGGGATTGTTGGCATAGAATTTTGATCGTTAATAATATAACCAGCCATGAGCAACTTCGCTGAAAAAATAAATTTAACAATCACATTAATGTTTCTTTATATGAAACGGACACCCATAATAATTAATGTTCATAATCATCCTCTAGCACTAAATTTTTATAATTAATTTAAAGAAAATAAAATAATTCAATGAATAGTGAAAGTATGCAAGTAATTTAATGTATTTGAATTAATTTTTTAAGAAAATGTTGTTAAAAATATATATCATTTTCATTTATTTGGTGTATAGTAAAGGGTGAGAGGGTGTTCTGTTAAAGCATTCAGTGGTGTAAAGGTCATCCATTTCAAAGTCTTTGGGGAAAAAGCTGGTGATGCTAAGGGCTAGTGTGGCCTAGGCCAGGTAGCTTATATGTTTCTAGGTAGTGGCTAATCAAGGCATAAGTTAGACATTAACTCACAACTCAAATGTTTTATTTCGTATTTCGTATTTAATTATTAACATAAAATATCATATAATCACATAATATGTAATATTTATATAAGTGAAAATGTTCATATTTTAAATATGTTATCTAATTATTAACATATAATTATGTTAATTGGGCCTATTTTGAGTGGTTTGAAGGAATGGTTGGGACCCTCCCCAACTAGGTTCGATTCCCTTCAAGTGAGACAATGAGCTTCTTTATAATGGCTTTAAGTTTTGTTGTTAAAATTGAATACATATTTCTAACCATCTAAAGATTTGTTAAAATTGTTAACTCATAAGTTTAAGGCATGAAAATCTGCATGACCCAAGTAATTAAAAAAAAATCAATAAACTAAATTCTTTATAAATTAAAAACAACCTTTAAATAAAGGAAAAACATGTGGAATTTTATGTTACAAAATTCTTTTAGAAAATGAAAAATATAAAATAGTTAGAGTACCTTTAAGGCATATCATTCATTCACATTTATTTACATTAATATTATTCTTTTATTATGCACTTATAAATAAATTTACAAGGAACAATTCAATTGGACACTACTATGTTATGAAGTATAATGTAAACAATAAAATTTAATGTTCAAATCTCTATAAATCAAGAGAGAAAAAAAACACAAAAAACTCTACACTTATACATAATTATAATCTAAAACATAATGCATATCATTAACTTAAATTTATTTAAGGTAACTTTATTTTTTTACTATGCCCTTATAAATGGTCATTTATAAATAATGATAATTTAAGACATCACAAAAATGAACATAAATGATTTCATGTTACTATCAAATATGTGAAAAGAGAAAATTGGTTAAAAAATCACACAAAAATTGAATATGTCTTAAGTAAATTGTAATGCCCCTTAATAATAATAAAAATAATAATAATAATAAATAAATAATATAATATAATATTAAAATATAAGTAAATAAATAATAAAGAATTAAGAAAAGATAATAATAATAAATAAATCTATCCTTTTGGGGACAACACATGCTCCCATAGAGGATCCTCACTAGGACAGTTGGACATGCCAGTCACGATAGTGACATCCTCGCTATGAGGACAACTGCTTCCCTGCGAGGATGCAACAACTTAAGGAAATTGCATCCTTCTTCCACCTAATTTGCAGCCCAACTTCATAATATTAATGTGCAAGCCTAGAGATTGTCACAACCATAGAATATCATCCATAAAACTCAAGACAAAGAACAAAAATGATCATTAGAAGGAAAATAGTGTTGAGTGTTGGTTGACATCAATGGAAACACTATAATGCCAACATCCTTCTCTTCACAATTGGATGTTTTGTAGGAAAAAAAAAAGTAAACTGAAGTTGAAAAAGCGCTACCAATATTCTACCCCAACTATTGGAAGAAACGCTTCCTCAAAGATTGTCCACTTAACAGTGTGAAATTTGGTGGTATTTCTCAGTAGACTCACTCAACAAAACAAGCCTATGACTTCCACTATTAAAACAAATTGAGGAATCAGGAGAGGAAACATAGAAGACATATTTTAGTGGCTTTAAGAAGTCATGGCGGGCTCGATTTCTAGGTATAGCTTAAGATCCTTCATGATTTTTTAATACTTGGACTATCATTTATAATCCTTAGCAAGTTCCTCAGAAAATTCAAAATCCTACAATTCTTTGAAAAGCTCCTAGTCCTATTCAAATTCAGTACCCTAGACCATGGCCATAATGGTCCTCTAGCTTGAGTCATATATTCCTGTGGCCTCAAGGATGGCATGGAGCTTCCTTTCCAAGAAAATTTCGTTTGAATTCTCAAAAACCTGTGCAACAGAAAGAACTACAACTCCCATCTAATGCACCACCAAGTAATTCTCCTCTATGACCCCAACTATATATGCAACCTAACCCAAATCCAAATAATAAGGCTGCACAATATGTATAAGCACCTATCTTTCCCACATACTCCCCCACTGAACGTAATGACCTACCTTTGAGATTAGGGAGAGGAGTGAATTCAAGTACTTCTTGTATTACCAAGGAGCATGAAGAAGACAATTCACTTTGGAAGAAGCCCCAATTTAGAGATCATTAGAGGACAAATAGATAATTAAAACTCATGCTAAAGTTGTTGTAATAAATGATGTCGTCGTTATTGTTAAAACTGTTAAAACTACTATAACGACTGAAGATGTTGTTACTATTGAAATTTTTGTACCAAATGATGCTCCTATTACTGTTGAAACTACTAAGAATACTGTAACAACTAATGTAGTTGTTACTGATGAAAATATTGGAACTTCTATAACAAGTGATGTTTTTGTTACTATTAAAATTTCTAAAACTACTATAACAATTGATGTTGTTATTATTGTTGAAACTGCTAAAACAATGACCATGAAAATAGGAAAAATGACTATTCTAAACATGGTGTATGACCCAGTCGCAATCAAAAATACATTTTCATTTCAGGGAGGAGGATAAGAGAAAGGGACTCATGAGAAAAATGAAGGGGTAGATAAGAAATTTCATGAAAATTATCAAGAAGAAAACCTCAAAATTTTCCATGATCATCCTTACCAACCTACAAGAGAAGAAATAATTAGTGGAGAGTACACACTAGAACTTGAGATCGAGGAATTTATTTCATTCCTATCATCAGATCCACATACAAGAGGAAAATCAACAAGCCTAAGAAAATCTTATTGGCATAATAAATGACATGTCAACAACTGCTACTGAGTCAAGGAGCTAAGGCTACATAGATATCATTGAAGCTTAGCTCCAAATGATTGTTAGCAGACAAAATTCCTCCATCATCAACATCTCCCAGCACCAAATAAGAAAGAGTCGTTAGATCCTTGTATTATTGTATTCAAAGCGTATCTTCCAAATTTGAATATGACTTTATTTGCAATTTTGTTACGCATATGGATTCATAGGAAATCTTCCTACACTTGAAAGGACACTTCCTTTTTCACGTAGAGTAGGATAGAATATCTAAATAAATAAAATAGTAAAGATAAAAATAAGTTTAACTATTAAAACAAGGACATTAGAACAGTTAGACAATGGATTTGCTTGAAAATTAGGTTACTGGTTGGCAAAGTTCTCAATAATTTTTGCATAATGTTGTATATTCTCTACAAATTCTTCAAATATTGATATATATGCTTATGTTAGATGACGTGGAATGCATTAAAGACCTCCTTTTATGAGTATTGACCCATTGAATTCAACACACCATCTGGGTCCAAGGCTAGAGATTTATTTTATTACCTTGAGGCTTACATATATCAATGGTTGATTATCTCATAGATAATAATGGCAATATGTCAATGTCCCCTAATTATTAGATCTTCCATATGAATGGACTTTAGAAAATTTATTTGTACCTAGCAATATGTACTAATGTGTCTTGATGCTTATTGACATAAATGGTGGCTTGTCTCATATTGGTTAATGACATACATTAATGGCTAGTAATCTAATGACTTCTTTCCATGATCAACTTCAACACATCCATTCATTGGGAAGATTTGTACCATGGGTTTGCTTTTGATGAATATTTTGTGAAGAATTAAGTAGTAGTTGCAACCTTTAATTTTTTGTAATTAACAAAAAGCATTTTGATTGTTGGACAACCAAGGAATCATCTATTTCAGTCTTCACCCCCTTAAAAGCTTCAAAAATCATGTTGAGGTACAATTATAGTGATTTCTATTACTTTGTATGTGTTGTTATTTTTACATGATGGCTAGCATGATGTTTGTTCATATTTTCCCTGCAAAACATGATTCATCAACAAGCTTCATCATACACGAATGCTTTGTTTGAGATCAACTTAGAAACATCTCAATTTAAGATTCATATTTTCTTTACATTGTGCCTAGGGACATCAAAATGTTGAGGTAAAACTTGACGTAACAATTAGCTTGAAACTTTTTGATTTGTTAAAAAAATAGGGGATAATTATAAGAGGCTACTGTAGGCATGGAATTTCATTTTATTTCATCTTGTCTCAGTATTTCAAATATATTTCAACCCTCATCTCCTACCAACCCACTGGTATGCATTCGTCAGCAAGAAGGACTCAATTCAATTCTTTTTCAGCATTTGCATAAGTACTGACTATTTATAACTTTTATTTTAGTCCCCAACAAACATTCTCTTCACTATATATTGTTTCCTCCCTATTTTAGTTATCTACACATGTTGGGCCCAAACATGTTTCCAATCATACATTCAAATATTGTATTATGGTTATAACATAAAAGCCTTGAGTAGAAACTCATAGTGTCATAGTAGTTTTTGAATGGTTAAGCTTGACAATGATTAGAACAACCTTTTGTGAGAAGAAGAAAGGGGAAGGAAATTGAAGCTATTCCTTGGGTAGCCTCCGGTGGTATCATTTCAACATGTATAAAGATTTTAGCATTATTATATGAACCTTTCTGTGGAGGATTTGGAATGATGGAATTCTGAGCATGTGCTAGAAATGGAAGATGGAACAAGGGCAAGTACCGGTTGGTTGACTCTCATGTTGACAACACTACCATGTTTGCCTGAGGACATGCAAAAGTGTAGGTATGGGGGAGAAGAAAGGGAAGTTGTATTCGTACATGGAATCCCATCTTATACTATATTAAGTCCTTTCCATGCATGGGAATAATAGGTTGCCAAGGAAAAGGAAATTACTTCTGGTAAATTTTCATTTATTTACACATTTTTTCCATATAAAATGCATAATTTGATTCATGGATATTTCCCAAACTGTTCATCAAATCACCACGAAAATTGGAGCAGCGAAGCATTAAAATAAGATGAACAAACCCGCAAAGTTTAAAGTAAAACCAATTTATGATATTTGATAAATTAAGAATCATCCCATACAATTATTTTTCTTATATCTCAAGCTCTATTCATAACATGATCATGAAACTTAGACGAGGGAAGCACTATGGTAAGATTAAAAAACTTGCAAAGTTTCAAGAAAAACCAATTTATATTTTTTGTGAAATTAAGCATAATCACCTATATCCATTTTGATTATATCTTGGGATTCATGCATTTAATGAATCTAATTTTTGGTATGGAGAAATATTCAAATAGTAGAAACCCGCTCAGAAAATTTCAACAAAATCCTATTTGTACTTTGTGAGTAATTTCTTAACAAATCTTTTTGTTACACCTAAAGTAGTTTGTTGGTACACCCATAAAAGTTTGTTGTAATTCCTATAACAACTTATTTTGTTATATCTTAGGATCTATGCAATGGTTCGTTGTGATTTTTTCTAGATAAGGACATTAAATGGTGATGAACACACCCACCAAAAATCACCTTAATATGAAGTGCTATTTGCATGAAATATCAATGTCTTTGAATCTGCTGCAACTACATGGACATGTTGCAACACCAAAATTGTTAAAAGGCTAGTTTTGAAGGTTTGTTGATTGTGGCAATTGAACATAAGAGTAACAATATGTTCTAGGTAATCATGGATTGAAATATCATATGTTAAGAGAACTTCTTTTTTGTTCATGAAATGCTAATGGAGACATGATTTAAGGTCTTTGTATGAGAAATGCAATTTTAACAAAATGGGACAACCATTGTAAAAAATGGTTTCAAGGTACTAATGAGTAAGAATTATTGTCTTTTATCAATAGAGTAATCAAACATATAACATGTATGTATACCCAGCAGATGGAAAAAATTCCTAAGGCAATAAAACAATAACACTGCCACACAAGTACTAGTGTTGAACATAGCACAAAATGAATCAATGTTGCCACAAAAGCACCACTATTGGATGTGGAAGTGAAAGTTGCTCCAAAAGAGCCTATTGTGAGAAGTGATCAAGGTCATAAACATTATTTTAGTGGAATCATTCATGGAAGGACAATGGAAAGACAAAAAGAAAATCATAAGATAAAGGGAAAATTGTTGGTAGAGGTATTGGGTTGTGTCATAGTGGGAATTTTTGCAATAAACAATAAAGTTTGATGCACTTGCAATCCTAAGAAAAAAATTGAATAAAAATATCCATTAGAGGTAGAATTAAAAATGGTGATAGTTCGATGGTAGAGGGTGTTCATGAAATTAAGAAAAATAGAGTGAGGGTGGAAAATTGTGTTCCACTACACTTGTTGTCAAACATATGTTTGGTATAGCCATGCAGGTTGGGTGCATTTGAAAGTTTAGGTGACTCTATGTTGCCAACTCTATCTTGTTTACATGAGGGTGTTCACAAGTTCAGGCATGGGGGAGATGATGGATCGCCAAATTGTCTTCATTTTCACCATTCTAAACAAGAATTTCAACCATTTTTGCACACTTCTTTTATCGTCTATTACCCATCTTGTTGTCTTTCTTTATGAATGTGCCAAATTAAGCTTATGATTATTAAAGTAGTTAATTAGTGTTATTTTTATTTATTTTTATGAATTAGAAAGCATTATTATTGGTTTTACTGATGATTCTTTTTCTAGTGTTTTTATTGTGGTTCCTATGCAATAACAACAACAAACTCTGAGGTTGGTATACTTATGCAGCTTCAAGAATTTTTTTGGAACTTGGGTTTTGTTACCATGAATATTGACATGGATTTATGTTACCCAAGTCATACCCAGGTCAACTCCATTAGGCTACATCTCATGATCTCTAGTATGGAAAACTCATGCTATGTAGAATGAGGTGACTAACTTTAGATGCATTTTGTGGAGGAATAAAGATGAATATGGAAAATCTAGGCCATGGGATTTTCTCATAACATCCTTAGTTAGGTGACACAGATTTGTTTTCTCCAAAAAGCTCATTGATTGGTAGATATGCATGATTCTTCCAAAAGTAATTTTCTTATTTTAGTTGTTGGCTAACAACAATCTAAATAGATCAACCAATTAACAAATGAAACAACTCCAATATATCTAATTTAGGTGGATTTTATGCTAATTTTAATTATATGTAATCAAATATTCAACCAAGAATGCATAAAAATTAATGTTATGTGATTTTGTCCATGCTTGATAGTCCAAACTTGGGAAAATTAGTTCCAATTCACCCCTACTCTTTGCTTGTATAAATGTATGGGTAGAGAGCAAGTTGGGTTTTAGGAAGGGTGTTGGAACTATAATCTTTGTAATAAGACAACTTGTATTTTTATTTTGGAATCAATGCAATCATTGCAACTTTGTGGATTATATCTGAGTTTCTAACTTATGAGCTATGAATCACCGTCCCCTTGCTAGGGAGGAAGGGCCCCCCTCTTTAGCAGGGATCGATGTGTTGTATATATAACATAGTTAATTTCATTTAATTAATTGTATGTTGTCATATTCTAATTATTTTTAAGTTTAAATTATCACTGTTATAGATTCTCGCTACATATTATTGTTACTATTGGATTAGATTGGTCTATAGAATGTTTTGTATAATCATTTGTGTCAACATAGTTGTAATTGGGATCGATCCTTACTGACCTTGTGTTGCTACTATTCGATCGATGTTGTAGATTTATAATTTTCCACTGAAATAGTATGTTAGTTGGTTCTTGTTACATCTATTACATTATTTCATATAGTTAATGAATGGTTGATTCTGATTGGCTTGATGATTTCGTGGTTCCAATTGAATGATTTTATTGAAATTTATTCAAGGAGTGGTATTTATTTTCCCTGCAAGAGTGATTTGAGAGTGGATGGGTGCCAGTTTATTCTACAAATGTGATTTCAATTCCAACATTATGTGTAGAGTGTTATTTCTATGCAAGTGAGGGTTTCATTATCACACTTATTTTCATTCCTACAAGTGTGAAGAGTGACATTTTTTTTTGTTTTGATTGAGTGCAAAGTTCTGTAGTATAAATATTAGAATTTTTTTCCTACATAAACTTTGTACGATAACCTTGAATAAGTAGAGTTATCCTAGTTGATAATTTATGCCTGAGTGAATTGAACTTTTTTAGTAAGACAAATAATTTTCCTGACATCCATCATACCCCCTAATGAAACTATTTAACACCCATTGAGAAAAATACTACTCCCCCTTCCTCCATTTTTCCTCATTTATTTCTTTGATTGCATGTTTAAAATTCCATTTTGTGCTTGAGGTGGTTTTTCCTATTGAACGAAACCTGCATTCTTCTCAAAGAGTTACCACTCCTATGACTCCTCTTCTTGACTTTGATCTTACTAAAGTCTTAGAATCAAAGGAGGATTGAATCTAAGTCCATTCCATTGGAATCCAAGACTCTAAACAATCTTTTTATATAAAGGTTACCTAGCCAATGCAATATGTAACCTATCATGGTGTTACACAGTATTTTGTCACGCCTCCTGCACTTCCCTTTGACATACCTTGAAGTGCCTGAAACATGATCATTATACAATATACTTGATCGAGGAGGATGTCGTCAGATCAGTTTCACAGGTTCAGTTCATCGTCAGGTTCATCTCATCGTTAGCATCGTTTAGTCGTCATTAGTAATGTGTGGGTCAGTGATGTGGTTGTTGGGTGATGTCACATTGTGACAATTTATTGTAAAAGGGTGTTGTAATTTGATGTTTCAAGTCATAAAAGACTTGTATTCAAAAAATTGTATTAAAAGAAACCTAAGGTGGACACCTAAGTCTACAAACCTAAGTCTAAAAACCCTAAACCTAACTGTCGGACCTTTGTAAACACTATAAGCACATTACATAAATAAATACATTGCAAAAACATTATAATTAGAACCCACAGTCCTAACCACAATGAAACCACGCGGGGAGAAGACCACTCGGACCGTTGTCATGTGAGTGGTGGAGTAGCAGTCGCAGTTTATATGACCTCCAAGAGTAACCGCTAGATTACAGTTGGCATGTGAGCAGCGTAGTAATCGCAACAGGGTAGTTAGCAGAACTGTCGTGGGTCACCAGAACCACCGGGGGACGTGGCCGCAAGCAGTTACAACAGTGCTTGTTCGCATGGCAGGCCGCACTGCCAACCGATACCACTGGGATGATGACCACAGAGGTGGAAGCCTGTGGTTAGACCGCAGCAATCACATGCTGGCTGTCCGTTTCCTCCACCTAATTACCTAATGGCTAGCAGGTTTTCTCTTATCCAAAGTGCTAAAATGGGTTTTTTTGGTTATTTTTCATTTAAAACTAATTCGATGACCATGGAACCTAACCCTAAGGTGTCATTTCATGACAAGATCGAGGGAAACAAACCCAAATTTTAGCCAGTTCATGCCAATCTTGGGCAGAAGGAGTACGAATGCATTTGCAAGGTTATAAAAGGAAGTTTTTTTCATTGAAGAGAGGAGGAGTGGTTTTTTAGCTTTATGTGTAGGTTCTGGAGGATATAGACTATTTTGTTTTCAGTGTAACAGGAGCATCGAGAGTCGGAATTGGGAACTGTGATAGGCGTTGGAAAGCTAGTTCAGAGAGATTTCTTATGAAAGTGACCTGAAGTGCCTACGTGAACATTTAGTTTGGTAAATTTTCTGTATAATCGACCTCCTCGGATTCATTCCTAATAAAGTGGTTGCCCATATTGAAAGCGGACCGGGAGACGTAGTCCATCAGGGACGAACTCCGTAAACAATCTTGTTGTTTGGTATCGCTGTGTATTTGTTGTTTTCACTTCTGTTTTACATCTTTCTTATGTTTATCATCTATCATAAAGTCTTTCTTCTCAAGCAGTTCTCATGGTTTTAGCACTTTAAGTTAACATTCATTTCATTGTTGCTATAATTAATTGTACTTCAGTTTTAACATATCATCATTTCAGATCATATAATTTGGTATCAGAGCAGGTTGCGTTTGTAGAATTTGTCAGTGAATGTTAACCAGGTCAAAGTTGCAATGTGGAGAAGGAATCCTCGAGCAGATTAATCCAAAAATTGGAAAGCGAAGAGTCATTCATAAGTCGACCATGACAGGATCTGATGTAGGTGAAACGCCAGAAACTAAGATGAGTGATGAACAGTTTCAGCAAGCATTATTGACTATGCAGCAGATGTTGGGAGAAATTTACAAAGATAAGAAGGTGAGATATGAAGCTTCTTCTTCAAAAACATCGAAGAAGGACAAAGGTAAAGGCAACGCTGATAAACCTCCTTCACCTCCATCATCTCCATCATCATCATCACCATCATCTTCTTCCAGTGAAGAATCTGAAACAGAAAAGAAATCTAAGAAAACATATCTTTTTAAACTTGATGTAAAATTTGAGTTACCTATTTATGATGGTGAAATGAATCCTGAAAAGCTAGATAACTGGATTAAGCAGCTAGAAGTGTATTTTCGTATTCAGAACATTTCTGACGATAACACGAAAATCCAGTTAGCTACACTTAGAATGGGGGGAACAACTTTAAATTGGTGGGAAAGTAAAACTCAGATAGATGTAAAGCGAAAGGTAAAGTCATCTCTTCATGGTCTAAGTTTTTAAAATCTCTTAGGAAACAATTCTATCCTTCAGGATACATGCAGCAAGCTATTATTGATTGGAAGCATTTGAGGCAAGGTAAAGGGCAGAGTGCTCAGGAGTTTACTCAGGAGTTTGGAAAGAAAGCATTGGCACTTGGTATTTCATTGGATACATGTGAAACTTTATTAAAATACATCGGCAGTTTACATTCATATTTATAGCATACATTATTGATGTTTAATCCTGATGATTTTGATGAAGTGTGTGTTCAAGCCATACATGTTGAATCAGGTGGCAGACCATTCAAGTTTTCATAGAAACCATCCAGCCAATTAGAAATCAAGGATTCCAAAGACAACAAGAAGAAGGGCAATCTGAAGGGAAAGTGATCAGTGACAGCTCAAAAGGAAGGTTAAATACCTACTTGTACTCAATGCCATAGGATCAGACATGATGAGTCTAAATGTTGGAAACTTCACCCAGAAGTCAGACCAAAGAAGTTCCAGAAGAAGAAAGGTGAAAATAAGGCCAATACAGCAATCCAACAAGATTTTGGCTCCCACTCAGGTGATGAAGGTAAAATAACCGCAATGGTTTCAACGGGTAAAACATCTGATACTAGTTCAAGTTCTAACACTTCTATACCTTCTTCAAACCGAAATCATCTAAATGAGGATAAAAGGGTTGAACTATTTCACATAAGGATAACTTCTAAGCACACAAAGATAGATACATTATTTGATAGTGGATCACAGGCAAATTTAATATCTGAAGATTTAGTTAAGAAATTGGGTTTGGAGACACACAATCATCCAAGACCATACCCTCTAGGTTGGCTAAATAAAGAGACTCAGATTAATGTCACAAAGCAGTGTCTGTTAAAATTTTCCATAACAAATAACTACATTGATGAGGTGGATTTAGATGTGATTCCAGCATATATATGTGGAGTAGTGCTGGGAAGTCCTTATCTCTATGATCGTGAAGTAGTGTTTTATAGGAAATAGCATAAATATCATCTTAAGAAATGTGGGATTGAATTTATTGTCAGGGCACATAAACTTCAAACAGTCTTGGATTTAGTTTCAGTTAATCAGATGCAGAGATTAATAAGTTCAAGTAATAAATATGTACTTATGGTTGTAAAAGAACGACATAAGGATTGAAAGGATGTATTTTCAGGTTGTGAATCTCAGTTCAAAGATAGATTGGTTAAAGTGGTAGATTCTTTTCAAAATTTATTTAAGGAACTAAAAAATATTCCTCCTAAAAGAGAAATACAACATGAAATACAATTAATGTCTGATTCCCCTCTTCCTAATATCGAAATGTATTGCCTGTCAGTTATAGAGAACGAATAAATAAAGAAACAAATCCAAGAATCGATTGAAAAAGGTTTTATTCAACCTAGTTCATCTCCATGTGGCTCACCCATAATATTGGTTCCTAAGAAAGACAGGACATGGATAATGTGTGTCAACTTCAGGGCCTTAAACAAGATGACAATAAAAAACAGGTATCCTCTTCCCTGGATAGACGATTTACTTGATCAACTGAAAAATGTTGTCTATTTCAGTAAGTTAGATTTAAGAAGTGGGTATCATCAAATCCACATAGTAGAAAATGACATCTTGAAGACTGCATTCAAAACTAGACAGGGAATATTTGAATGGTTAGTAATGCCTTTTGGTTTGTGTAATGCACCATCAAATTTCATGCGGGTTATGAATGATGTTTTCCACCCATACATTGATAAATTTTTCATAATATACTTAGATGACATTCTGATTTTCAGTTCAAGTATAGAAGAACATGTTAAGCATGTTAAGCCAGTTTTCAGAGTATTGCACAGAGAAGAGTCGTACCTTAAACTTTCCAAATGTGAGTTTGGGAAAACTTCACTGAATTATCTTGGTTACATAGTTGGAGGTGGAAGTTTAAAAATAGATCCAGCTAAAATCGATGTGATTGTTAAGTGGCCAAGACCACAGAATGTGACTGAAGTTAGAAGTTTTTTAGGTGCAATTCAGTATTGGAGAAAATTTATTGCTCAATTTTCTTTGATTGCTTCACCGTTACATGCTTTAATAGGTTCTAAAGTTCCCTTTCAGTGGGGAGGTAAAAAACAAAAATCTTTTGATACACTTAAGCAGAAAATAGTCACAACACCAATCTTAGCTTTACCAGATATTCAACAGCCATTTGAAATTGAAACAGATGCTAGTGGTTATGCAATGGGTGCAGTCTTACTTCAAAAAGGGAAACCAATTTGTTTTCATTCAAAAACTTTTTCTAAGGTAGTAATGAATTATCCGACATATGATAAAGAACTATTTTCTTTGGTTGAAAGTGTTAAGAAGTGGAAACATTATTTAATGGGTAAGGAAACAGTGATTCACACAGATCATTAGCCACTTCAGTACCTTCAGTCTCAAACTAAGTTGCAACAATCTCGTCATTACAGATGGATGGGATTTCTTCAACAATTTCACTTAGTAATTAAGTACAAGAAAGGTGTCACAAACAAAGTAGCTGATATGTTGTCTAGACCATCTTTGAATGCTTCAGTAGTGCTGCATAGTAGTTCTTTAAAGCATGAAAGTTATATAGAACAATATAGTACAGATGTTGATTTCAAAGATATTTATGAATCACTAACTCATGGTGCTCAGGTGGAAGAAATCAATTATCATGTTCATGACAGGTTGTTATATCATCTGGGTAAGTTATGCATACCACAAACAGAAAGAGCACATGTTGTCCGGGAAGCACATTCTTCTCGCATTTCAGGACATTTTGGAGTAAGAAAAACAATGGCACAAGTTCAAAGGTATTGTTACTGGCCTCGTATGTATGAAACTGTTGCTAAATACATTAAAGGATGTGTGATGTGTTTGACCAACAAAACAGGAAATCGAAAGATTGGTGTTGTGTGTGGAGCATGATTGTTCAGAGGTCTTTGTTTCAGCCGGATGTATACCCCAGGAAGTTTGTACACCCCTCCACGCGAGGGGGTGTGGTAAAATTGCCTTGTAAAAGTATAGTAATTTCTAGTCAATCTGGGCCGTTCATTAGGTGGATGATCTGACGGTAGAACTTATGTTTAGTTTAGGGTTTTTTGCCCTAGAAGGCAACCCCTCTCTTTGTATGAGGGTATTATATTTGAGGCTGTGAAATATATGTGTATTCTGTGAGCGAGAAACAGAGAGGTGAGACTGTGAGAGAAAACAGAGGATATTACAGCGGATTTGCTGTAGGTTGTGTCTCTTCATTTTGCTGGATAATAGAAAGGAAGGACTAGCTGTTCGGGGTGGACGTAGCCCAAACTGGGTGAACCACGTATATCTGTGTCTCTCTTGTTTTGTGCGTTTTCTGTGTTTATATTTCTGCAATATTTTATGTGTTCCATTGCTCCGTAATATATAATTTTCTAACAACTGGTATCAGAGCCGAAGGTCTATTTGGCTTATAAACTCGTAGGAAAGAAGGGTTCCTGGTTCGAGTGGGAGCAATGGCGGAAGATGGTAAGTTTAGGGTCGAGAAATTTAACGGCCAAAACTTCTCGCTATGGAAGATACAGATGGAAGATTATCTGTATCAGAAAGATCTATACCTACCATTGGGCGGAAAAACAAAGATGCCGACGGGTATGAAAGACGAAGAATGGAACCTTCTCGATAGAAAGGCACTCAGAACAATACGGTTGTGCCTTGCTGCAGCAGTCACCTTCAACATTTCGAAGGAAACCACGACAAAGGGTTTGATGCAGACGTTGTCGAAACTATATGAAAAACCCTTGGCCTCAAACAAGGTATTTCTTATGAAACGGTTATTTAATATGAATATGTTGGAAGGTGGATCTATTGCAAACCATTTAAATGATTTTAATACAGTTACAAGTCATTTAAGTTCTGTAGGGGTAAACTTTGATGATGAAGTTAGAGCTCTGTTATTCTTGTGCTCATTACCAGAAAGTTGGAATGGTTTGGTAATGGCCATTAGTAACTCTGTTTCTGGATCTAGTACTTTAAAGTTTGATGATGTTGTCGGTGCTATCCTTAGCGAGGAAATGCGACGGAAAAGCTCCGGTGAGACATCGGGAAATGCTTTGAGTGCAGAGTCTAGAGGAAGAAAAATGGAAAGAGGAAAGAGCTCAGGATATCACAGTAAATCAAGGAAAGGCAGATCCAAGTCCAGATCGGGGATAGTGTGCTGGAAATGTGGAAAGAAAGGACACCTAAAGAAAGACTGTAGATCTCGGAAGGGAAAAGAAGGAGATGCACAACAAGAAAGCAATCATGAAGCAAATGTGACAGGTGAGGTGTTACAAGATGCTTTGATTCTTTCTTTCGAAAATATTACTGATTCTTGGGTGGTAGATTCAGGGGCTTCATTCCATGCCACACCTGATAAGAAATACTTTCATGACTATGTTCAAGGAGATTTTGGACAAGTTCGTCTGGGTGATGATAAACCCTATAAAATCGTTGGAATGGGTAAGGTTCTTGTAAAACAGCAGAATGGAAACCAATGGCTATTAAAGGAGGTAAGGCATGTTCCAGATCTAAAGAAAAATCTGATTTCAACAGGGCAGTTAGGCGGTGAAGGTTGTGTGACAACTTTCACAGATAAAGCTTGGAAGGTCACCAAAGGAGCCTTGGTAATAGCAAAAGGCGAAAAGGTTGGTACATTGTATCTATGCAATGGTATTTCTAACTCTAGTAATGCTTTAACTTCCAAAGGAGCAGATGCAGCATTATGGCATCATAGGCTCGGACACATGAGTGAAAATGGGATGAAGATTCTTCACTCAAGGAATTTGTTGCCGGGTTTGAAGAATGTTGATTTGGACTTCTGTGAGAATTGCATTTATGGAAAACAGAAGAGAGTCAGATTTCTTAGAGTTGGGAAAGAAAAGAAGAATGAAAAATTAGAGCTTGTGCATACAGATGTATGGGGACCTGCTCAGGTATCATCTCTCGGTGGCTCTCATTATTATGTTACTTTTATTGATGATGCAACTAGAAAAACTTGGATTTATTGTATTAAGAATAAATCTGATGTATTTGATACTTTCAAGAAATGGAAAGATTTGGTTGAGATTGAGACAGGAAAGAAATTGAAGTGTCTTAGATCAGACAATGGAGGTGAATATTGCAGCAAAGAGTTTGATAGGTACTGTTCATAGCATGGAATTCGCAGAGAGAAGACAGTTCCAAGAACACCACAAGAAAATGGTGTGTCAGAAAGGATGAACAGAACAATCATGGAGCGTGCAAGGTGCATGAGATTGCATGCAGGATTGCCTTTACAGTTTTGGGCAGATGCTGTAGATATTGTTGTTTATCTAATAAATAGAGGGCCTTCAAGTTCCTTGGATGGTGGTGTTCCAGAGGAAGCATGGACAGGTAAAAAGGTAAACTACTCTTTTTTAAAGCCTTTTGGTTGTGAGGCCTTTGTCCATATTGATAAAGAAAATAGAACAAAGCTTGAGGCAAAGTCAAAGAAATGTACCTTTATTGGATATGGTGTTAATGATTTTGGTTATCGCTTATATGATTACGAAAATCACAAAATAATTAGGAGCAGAGATGTAATATTCAATGAAAAGGTCTTGTATAAGAATCAGTTGCAGGAAAAGAAACAACAAAAAGAAAACAAGGAATACGCAGTTCTTGATGAAATCAGTGAAAAGGTAAAGGTGCCTGAAAATAATAATAATCAACAATAACAACCACCACAATAGCAACAGGCACCCCAAACACCTGAAAGTGGTGTTAGAATATCTACCAGGATAAGTAGACCCCCTGAACGATACTCTCCTTCATTATATTATTTATTGTTGACTGATTCCGGTGAACCCGAATGTTATGAAGAAGCAATGCAGGTTGAAAGCAGGAAGAAGTGGGAGGTAGCCATGGAAGAAGAGATGGACTCCTTAATGCATAACCAGACTTGGGATTTAGTCAGGTTTCCTGTAGGAAAAACTACATTGAAGAATAAATGGGTTTACAGGCTGAAGGAAGAAGATGGATGAAAACAGAGGTATAAAGCTAGACTTGTGGTGAAGGGGTTTGCACAGAAGAAAGGTATTGATTTTGATGAAATATTTTCTCCTGTTGTTAAAATTACTTCAATCAGAACTATTTTAAGTCTTGTAGCAGCTGAAGATTTGCATCTTGAGCAGTTAGATGTAAAGACAACCTTTCTCCATGGGGATTTGGATGAAGAGATATATATGCAGCAGCCACAAGGATATGAGGTGAAAGGGAAGGAGAAACTAGTGTGCAGGTTGAAGAAGAGCTTGTATGGCTTAAAACAGGCTCCAAGGCAGTGGTATCTAAAATTTGACAAGTTTATGTCTGAACAAGGTTATACTAGATGTCACTTTGATCATTGTGTTTATTTGAAAAAGCAAAATGATCGTAGCTATATTATATTGTTATTTTATGTAGATGACATGCTTGTTGCAGGATCTAACATGCAGGAAATAAATGTGCTCAAAAGAAAATTGGCAAATTCATTTGCAATGAAGGATTTGGGAGCTGCAAAAAGAATCCTTGGTATGAGAATAACTAGAGACAGGAAAAATCGTAAATTAACATTGTCTCAGAATGAGTACATATAAAAGGTGTTGAGAAGATTTAACATGCACAATGCAAAACCAGTTAGTACACCTTTTGCTAGCCATTTCAAACTTAGCAAGGAAATGTGCCCAAAGACCCAAGAAGACATGGATTATATGTCTAAAGTTCCATATGCATCAGCAGTTGGAAGCTTAATGTATGCAATGGTCTGCACAAGGCCTGATATTGCACATGCAGTGGGAGTTGTAAGCAGGTACATGAACAATCCAGGAAAGGAACATTGGATGGCAGTGAAATGGATTCTCAGATATTTGAAAGGTACCACAAATCAAGCATTATGCTTTGGTGGTGCAAACATTTCTCTACAGGGATACGTTGATGCAGATATGGCAGGTGACAGAGATAACAGGAGGAGCACTACAGGATATGTATTTACTGTTGGAGGAACAGCTGTCAGTTAGGTTTCAAAAATCCAAAGTGTTGTTGCACTTTCAACAACACAAGCAGAGTATGTTGCTGCTACAGAGGCTAGTAAAGAAATGATTTGGTTACAAAGGTTTATGGGTGAATTGGGTAAGGAGCATGATAAGGGCACGTTATACAGTGATAGCCAAAGTGCCATTCATCTTGCAAAGAACTCAGCATTTCATTCCAGGACTAAACACATACAGCTCAAGTACCATTTCATACGATCAATATTGGAAGATGGAGAGTTGAAGCTGGAAAAGATACACACTAGCCAGAATCCTGCAGATATGCTAACAAAAGTTGTAACCAGGGAGAAACTGGGAATATACTCAGTTTCAATTTGTCTTCAAGGATGACGATGAAGATGAGAAACAGCCAGGTCCAAAGAGGAGTCATTGTCCAGCAAATGAAGCAGCGGTGGAGTTTCTATAATCATTCTCCAAGTGGGATATTGTTGTGTGTGGAGCATGATTGTTTAGAGGTCTTTGTTTCAGCCGGATGTATACCCCAGGAAGTTTGTACACCCCTCCACGCGGGGGGGTGCGGTAAAATTGCCTTGTAAAAGTATAGTAATTTCAAGTCAATCTGGGTCGTTCATTAGGCGGATGATCTGACGGTAGAACTTATGTTTAGTTTAGGGTTTTTTGCCCTAGAAGACAACCCCTCTCTTTGTATGAGGGTATTGTATTTGAGGCTGTGAAATAGATGTGTATTCTGTGAGCGAGAAACAAAGAGGTGAGACTGTGAGAGAAAACATAGGATATTACAGCGGATTTGCTGTAGGTTGTGTCTCTTCATTTTTCTGGATAATAGAAAGGAAGGACTGGATGTTCGGGGCGGACGTAGCCCAAACTGGGTGAACCACGTATATCTGTGTCTCTCTTGTTTTGTGCGTTTTCTGTGTTTATATTTCTGCAATATTTTATGTGTTCCATTGCTCCGTAATATATAATTTTCTAACAATTGGTTTATACATGCCACTTCCAGTTCCTTTGTGCCCATGGGACAGTATTTCCATGGATTTAGTTGGAGTACTTCCTATGTCCAGGAGAGGACATGGATACCTGTATGTTGTGGTTTACCGATTCAGCAAGATGTGTATTCTTGTTCCACGCAAAAAGCAAGTGACAGCTGAACAGACTGCAAAGATGTTCTTCAACCAAGTATGTGTTCATTTTGGGTTACCTACTTCCATTATTTCTGATCGAGACACTCGTATTGTAGGATAATTTTGGTCCACTTTATGGGAACTCATGGACACAAAGCTGAAGAAGAGCACAACTTTTCATCCACAAACTAATAGACAAACTGGAGTGGTGAACAAGACAGTCATACATATTCTCCGAGGTTATTGCATTAAAAATCCTAAGTTGTGGGATGAATCTTTATCTTATGTGTAGCATGCTTACAACTGAGCCTTACATTCATCAACTAATCAATCGCCATTCGAAACATGTTTTGGGTATCTACCGAAGTCACCAATGGATCTTATGTTTGGTGAAGAGGATAAAGTGGGTGAACATGATGATGCGAACAAAGCAGTTAAGTTCATTCAACGGATACAACAGATACATGCAGTAGTGCAGGATCGGTTAGAGAAGAGTTAGGCAAAATATAAAATGCACCATGACAAGCATCGAGTCGATCATCATTTTCAAGTCGGCGATCAGGTATGGTTGAGTAAAGACAGGTTGAAAGGAGAAGGTAAGAAACTGAAACCTATCAGGCATGAGCCTTTCAATATTATGGAAAAGATTGGAAATAATGCATTTCGATTAAATTTACCTCCTTACATGTGAATTTACTCAGTTGTAAATGTGGAAAATATGAAATTGTATGAACCTTCGATGATCATGGATCCCGAGGAAGATACACAGATTCAGACTATTGATGGTTTGGCACCTCAGTATATGAATGAGTTGCATGAAGATATCATCTTGGACAGGAAGATTCAATCTTTGAGGCATGGAGATGTTGAATATCTTCGAGTAGGACTCAAGGGCATGAATCCGAGCAAGGCAAGGTGGATGGAAATTGGAAAAGTGAGGGAACTGTACCCTCACCTGATATCTGCTTAAAATCAAACTTTTGTGGTCCAAAAGCTTTCAAGAGGATAAGATTGATCGAGGAGGATCTCGTCAGATCAGTTGCACAGGTTTAGTTCATCGTCAACATCATTCAGTCATCGTCAGTAATGTGTGGGTCAATGATGTGGTTGTTGGGTGATGTCACATTGTGACAATTTATTGTAAAAGGGTGTTGTAATTTGGTGTTTCAAGTCATAAAAGACTTGTATTCAAAACACTATATTAAAAAAAAACCTAAGGTGGACACCTAAGTATACAAACCATAAACCTAACCCTTAGACCTTTGTAAACATTATAAGCACATTACATAAACAAATACATTGCGAAAACATTATAATTACAACCCACAATCCTAACGCAGTGAAACCGTGTGGGGAGAAGACTGCGGGGACCGTTGTCATGTGAGCGGTGGAGTAGCAGCCGGAGTTTATATTACCGCCAGGAGTAAATGCCAGATTGGAGTTGGCATGTGAGTAGGGTAGTAACAGTAGCAGGGCAGTTAGCGAAACTGTCGTGGGTCACCAGAACCACCGGGGTACGTGGCCGCAAGTAGTTACAACTGCACCTGTTCACATGGCAGGCCGCACCGCCAGTCGAGATCGTCGAGATGATGACTGCAGAGGTGGTAGCCTGCAGTTAGACCGTGGCAGCGACGTTTTGATTGTCTGCTTCCTCCGCCTGGTTAGCTAATGGCTGGCGTGTTTTATCTTATCCAAAGTGCTAAAATGGGTTTTTTGGTTACTTTTCATTTAAAACTAATTCGATGACCATGAACCTAACCCTAAGGTGTCATTTCATGACAAGACCGAGGGAAACAAACACAAATTTCAGCCAGTTCATGCCAATCCTGGGCATAAGGAGTACGAATGCATTTGCAGGGATATAAAAGGAAGTTTTTCTCATTGAAGAGAGGAGGAGTGGTTTTAGAGTTTTATGTGCAGGTTCTCAAGGATATAGGTTGTTTTGGTTTTAATGTAATAGGAGCATTGGGAGTCGGAATTGGGAACCATGAGAGGCGTAGGAAAGTGAGTTCAAAGAGATTTCTTATGACAGTGACCAGAAGTGCATGCATGCACATTAATTTTGGTCAATTTTCTATGTAATCGACCTCCTCGGATTCAATCCTAAGAAAGCGGTCACCCATCTTGAAAGCGGACCTGGAGATGTAGTCCATCAGGGACGAACTCAGTAATCAATCTTGTTGTCTGGTATCATTGTGTATATGATGTTTTCACTTCTGTTTTGCATCTTGCTTATGTTTATCATCTGTCATAAAGTCTTTCTTCTCAAGCAGTTCTCATGATTTCAGCACTTTAAGCTAAAATTCATTTCACTGTTGGCATAATCAATTCTACTTCAGTTTTAACATATGATCATTTCATATCAATATCCATGCATGTATACAACTCATATCCCTCCTTTAACTTTTCTTGGAAAATATCTGGGGCTTTCCCAGAAGAAATGGCTCATGAAACCCTAAAATGAGATTCATTGCCCTTATAAAGATCAAAGTTGTGATGAACGCTTGTTGCACCTTGTTAAGCCAGCGATGGCATTGCTATGTTCCCTGTCATACTCACAATGGTCTCAAAAAGGAAGTTTACCCAAAGAGGATGAGAAGCTTTGTGATCTAGAAGCTTCCAGAGTGGTGAGCTGGATGTGGTTACGCATAGATGAGGTCGAATCCTCCAACTTTGACCTCTTGGTCTCATCCCTATGAGCTACCTCCTTGAGATGTGGGCCTAATCCTATTTTTGGAGGAGCCCTAACTCCCTCTCCTCGCCTATAAATTCCCCCTCTACCATTCCCATATGGTTGATCTATGTCCATTTGCACCCCTATGCCGAGTTTGTGCTTAGAGGCTATTCATTAGACTTGGAGAAGGAGTGTTGGAGAGTTTCTTGGCTTGGACTTGGATTAGCACTCAAGGAGATCCTTTCAACATCAAGGTTATGGTTGTAAGCTTCCCCTTTATTCTTTAAATAATAATACAATTGTTGGTTCATCTTCCCAAAATATATTTGTTTATGTATGTATTGGTTTGGAATTTCTTGATAAGCTAAATAGGTTATTATTGGATTTTCTATTAGTTTTGGTATGCTTTGTTGGCCCTTGGTCACTTGAGTAGGTACATAAGCACTGGAAGAAGCAAGAACAAGTCTGTCACACAAGCGGTTCGAGGATCTCAACAAAGGAAATCGGATTAGCATCAAAGCAACGTAAGCCTTCTCTCTTGTTTTACTTTTCAATTATAATCTAGGAAGATGTCTAGTTGATTGTCCCTTCAGTTTCTAGACCCACTCATTGGTCTAGAGGGATCATCTATGTCCGCAGAGAGGATTAACCTTGTCAACAAAACCTTGTCCTTTCAAGCTTGCAGAACTATTGAAAGTGACTAGAGTCACCTTTTCGCCCTTTTCTCCACTCTTAGAAGATGAAAAGGAAATGTTTCTGTTTCTAAAATTTAACTGCCCACAGTAAACATGTCGATCCCAAGAAGTTGCTTCTTAGACCAAATTGAGTAATTTCCTATTAATTTCAAGATTGTTAAAGCCCTCATAGTTCCCCTTCGTTGTCTGATATTGAAGGGTCCTCCCAAGGAGTTCATCTGAAGCTTCCTAAGTCACTTTAGGATCGAGGTGTTGAACTTGGAATTGTTCTAAGTATCCGACCTTTTTCTTCTCATCCACCTCCATCAGATTCCTGGTCACCTCAAGAATATGGTTTGGATTCTTTTGGTAATCCTATCCAAACACCTGAGGGTCCACAGACTCCTGGAAGTCTACAAAGTTTGTTGTTTATCCACTGAACCCATTGCTCAATCCTGTTGTGATATCTCCACAACGTTCGTATAGTCCGTACGATCGCCCAAGTATTCCTTTGGAGTTATCTCCTCGTTCATTTTCGATTCCTTGTTGCTAGTTGTTTCCACCTATGGAGTCAGAAGGTAAGATCCAAATCTCCTCTATAGGTCATTCAGAAGTCTCTGCTACCCATACTCCTCACATAGATGATGAACAGGGATATGATTTCCCTCCATAAAGCTTTCCTTATACAGGAAGAGTCCCGTCTCTCTCTTATCCTGAGATTAGTGAGCCCGTATTGCCGCATGGTTATACCTCAATAGCTTAGTTGGTTTCAGCCACTCCTAGTTCCTTGTCATTGTATCAGAACACCATCTGGTCTTCCAGCACTATGCCTACATCCATTCCATTCATTCAGAACACAACCTCTCGACCAATTGTACAAACTACAGTCACTTCAGTTCTGGTTCAACCTACCATTCTGTCTCAACCTGTTTCGTCGTTTCGACTGACTCTTCCAGTTCAATCGATTATCTCATGTCAGGTCTCGGTAAGTTCTTCTATCCCTCCATTGAGTGGACAGACTGTGCCACCGCCTGGGGGCCAAGATCTGAATATTCCTCTTATGTCAGGTGAAACTAGTGTGAGTGGATTACAAACTCACATGGTTGGAATGAATCAACCTTTTTATGGCGCTATTCCTAACCCTGCTAGTCCATCCGGGTTAGGTAACGTCCAATATCAGCAGCCATATCTGTCTCAGGTTCCATTCCAACCGGCTTATGTCCCATATGGTTCACAAGCCATGGTTAATCCACCTTACATTCCTCAAGCTGGACCTTATGTTTAGCCTGGTCAATCTGCTATGCCTGGTGGATATGGCTAGATCCAATTCGGGAACTATCAATACCCTCAGGGTATAACCCTAGGAACTGTCCAGCTACCCTTGCAGCAACAAGGAAAACCTTTGCAGTAGCAAGGGAAACCTTTGCAGCAGCAAGGGAAATCTTTGCAACAACAAGGGAAAGCATTGCAGCAGCAAGGACAACTACTACAACCACAAGGGAAACCTTTGCAACAGTTGCAACAACCTTTGCAGCTACAGACACAGTTTATGTAGTTGTCCTCCCAACCTTTGTCCTCACAAGGCCAACCTTTGTAGTCGCAGGGCCAACCTTTACAGTAGCACAGCCAACCTTTGCAGCAAAAAGGTCAACCTTGGCAACAACAAGCCTTATATGCGTACTATCAAGGTTAGGCTTTTCAAGGCCAAGGCCAACCTTTGGAAGGTCAAGGTCAACCCTTGCATCATCAGGGTCAATATCCTTACGTCTAGGTTCAACAGGTTCAACAGCCTTATAACCCGTATGCCTCATACAATTCTCATCAGTAGCATATGGCAGGGTAGTATCAAACCTACCCAGGACAAAATCCTCCTTACAGGCAAGGTAACCCTTAGTGGGTACAAAACTAGATTCCATATGGACAAAATCCTCCACTGTGGTGGAAAAATCCTTACCAAAAAGGATGGACTCTGTAGTTTGGGTCTCCTCAAAGGCCCTATATGTCGTTTAACATGCAATTGCCTTTATTGACTATGTTGGAGTTGCCCGATGTTTCAAGGCTCAAGAATGATCCCATTCTTCATTTGCCTTAATGGCCTCTAGTTTCGACAAAAATTCCAAGCGATTTCCGCAAATTTCAGGGAAAAGTGAAGGAGGATCCATAAGCCCACGTGATGAAATATGACGTCTGGTGCTCCTCCAATTCATATGTCAATTATTCTATCTGTCTTCGACTCTTTAAAAGAAATCTCACAAATGATTCCGCTAAATGGTACATCGAATTACCTCGACGTACCTACGGTGACTTCAACTCTCTCACTATGGATTTCCTTACTCATTTCCAACTGTCGGTTTGCTATGAAACTAGAACCCATTTGCTTATGTCACCTCATCAAGTTTGAGATTGCTGATGAGTTGTTGACAGAATGGTTCACAAAATCATTTGTCAGAAAATTGCTAAGGACATAGCCATGGGTGGGTGTGTTACTGAAGAGCAAGCTATCGCCCGTGCCTAGTATTTAGACCTAGTCTATTTGCAATCTGGCACATTGTATGAGATGTTACCTGATGCTCCAAGACCATCATTAGATATGAAAACATCAAAGTCTCCGGATACACCACCTATTGACGGTGTGATTGGTTCCATGTCTCAGACTCCTGCGAAAGCTTCTTCGAAGCAAAAATTTGTCTCGAACACTGGTTCCAATAATCCCTCTAAGAATTCATCCAGTCTAGGTAAAACCTCTGAGGTTCATGTTATCCAGTCTACCACAGCATACAAAACCTCTAAATGTAAGAAGAAGGACAAATGTAAGACCAAAGCCAATGCCCCAAAATAGGACCCTCCTAAATCTTATGTTGATGATGCTTCTTGAAGAAAGCCGAAGTATCCTTGCCTCATCTGTGAGGAGGATCATTACACTAAGGATTTTCCCCGATGATTTGAAGTTAGTTGCTTACTGAAAGGGACTCTAGCTGTCTTAAAAGAACCCTTTTCGTCATAGCAGACCCAATTGGTAGACTAGCCTCAGTCTTCTGCTTCCTCAGGTTCCCAAGTGTTCATGATGCAAGGTTCATCACCTATCTCAATCGCTACTCGAACTAAGGACTATCAAGCTACGTCTAAGAATATGGTGAAGAAAGAAGCTACTGATACTCCTTCTACTTCTACTCTGTCCTCTTCTGGTTCGCTCCATATCGAGCACCCTAACAGTGAGTCCGTCATCTGGCCACCCCCCAAAGGTGTTCTTCGGAAGTCATCTTTCAATCCAAATGCTAGAGCTGCACAACATTACAATATTGTTGAGGACTTAGCTCAAGAACCTTCGGCGATGTCTACCTTGAAGGCTCTTCAATCTTGTCCAACGTAGCAGAAATCACTATTGTTTGTCATAGGTTCTATCGATCCTTCTGATTTGAGTCTTATTACTTTCAATCTAGAGAATCATGTACCTCGTCTTCCTCATCAGATTGCATTTCTAATCTAGGTCCTTATCAAAGGAAAGATGATTCATAGAACGATTATTGATGAAGGTGCCTCTACTTGCATCATGTCAATTTCGTGTCGGGAAGCCATTGACTCTCCTCCCCTTAACAAACCTCTGAACACGGTGGAAGCCTTTGATGGCAGAGGTTCACGGCCATACGATATTCTCACGAACTTACTGATTACATTAGAAGGCAAGACCATTGAATTAGAAGTAGAAGTTGTAGATGCCAATTTCAACTACAACCTTGTTCTCAGGTGAAGTTGGACTCATTCCATGTTTTGTGTGGTGTCTTATTTGTTTTGTGTGCTTCTTTTCCCTCATGAAGGAAAAATAGGCATGGTTGATCAATTGTCTTTCTTTTCTTTTGGTTCATCAAACGATAACATTCCTTATGTGGGCAATACTGAGATTCCTTATGAGAGCGTGGGAGTAGGTCTCTTCAAAGACTCTGCTTCAATGGGTACCTTTTCTCTCCCACCTCTGAATGTTCATTCAGTCAATATGATTTCAGACTCTGTGTATCCTTGGATTATACCTACCGATGATCAAACTGAATCATTTGTTGATGTTTTGCCTTTAAGTTCATTGGAGAAAAATTATCAAGAAATTATTTTAGCTTTGATGGTCACTTCAGAAAGTCATAGCGTCTTCAGTATGAACCTAGACACTTATGTGCCATCTCCTTGGCTTGGTTCTTGGGAGCCTTGAGATCTCTTAAACGAGACATTCCCCACTCATGAGAGTATCTTGGAGGTCATGTCTCTGGAGGAAGTTTAATGGAACGTTCTACATCATCATTCTTCCTTTCTCCCTATCCTCGATAGGATGCCTTCCTGTCTTGAAGTGCGTGTTTCTCATTCTCCTACACCTCCACTTCAGACACCTATCCGGGTACATGAAATCTTATCAGAGGGTAATATGGGAAACATCACCGCTATGATGCCTCTTGACATTTCCGTTAAACCAGGAATTGTCGAGAACATCCATATTGGGGTTTCTTGTTCTCCAGATGAGATGAAGATTTATACTTAGCTTTTTAAAGAATTCTGAGACGTTTTCACTTGGTCATATGAGGAGATGCCTTGTATAGATCCAGCCATAGTGGTGCATGAGATTCCAACTTATCCTGATGCTAAGCCTATTTGGCAACGGCTTCTCCCTGTGCACCCTCAAAAGGATACTGCTATCAAAGCAGAAGTAGAGAAGCTTTCGAAAGTAGGTTTAATTTATCCTATTCCATTGACGGATTGGGGATCCAATATTGCCCCTATTGCCAAAAATTAGGGCACGATACGTGTTTGTGTTGATTACCGCAATATCAATCACGCGTGTCTTAAAGATAATTATCCTACTCCCTTTATCGACCAGATCATAAACGAATGTGCATGGAGTGAGATTTTTTCTTTCATGGATGAATTTTCTACCTATAACCATATTAACATTCACTACGAGAAAAAATGACATTGGTGAGGGGCGAAAAATGTCACCATAAGCTCATTGGTGATGGTCAAAAGAGCATTCGTCACCAAAAACTGAACGTCACCAAAGGTGGCATCGCCAAAAGTATAGGTGTTGTAGTGACATACAAATTCCGTCACCAATAATGATTTATAATGACAGATAACGACCATCACCATTTCATATGAGCAATGGTGATGGACCATAGCCTCCATCACCAAAAACTGAACGTCACCAAAGGTGGCGTTGCCAAAAGTATAGGTGTTGTAGTGACATTCAAAGTTCATCACCAATAATGATTTATAATGATGGATAGTGACTGTCACCATTGCATATGAGCAATGGTGACAGACCATAGCCTCGGTCACCAAAAACTAAACGTCACCAAAGGTGGTGTCGCTAAAAGTATAGGTGTTGTAGTGACATTCAAGTTCCATCATGAATATTTATTATAATGATGTATAGTGACTATCACCATTTCATATGAACAATAATTATTTATTTTGATGGATCTTTAATGGCCGTCACTATTAGTGCATATATATGGTGACGTTCATTGACAGTCACCAAAATCCACATTGCTAGAAGTATAGGTGTTGTGGTGACATTCAATCTCCATCACGGATAATGACTATAATGAAGGATAATGACCGTCACCATTTCATATCAACAACAATGATTTATGGTTATGGACCATTGAGGGTCGTCACTATTGATGCATATATATGGTGGCGTTCGTTGACTGTCACCATTTCATATTTTTGGTGAGGGTTGAAAAATGTCACCAAAGCTCATTAGTGATGGTCAAAAGAGCCTTTGTCACCAAAAATTGATCGTCGCCATTCCATATGGATGTCAGGGCATCGTTGAATCGAACCACCAACCTCCTGCTTGTAAAGCAGGTGCTCTTCCATTGAGCTAGCACCCTTTAAATAATTATATTTTTTAAAATTAGACCTTGAAACTTCATAAATTGTAAATTCTACAACTTTCAATAAATTAAAGTCTCAGGAATATTTTACTAAAAAAGCAAAGCAACATTGAAGATGTAGGTCCCTACCTAATGGTTATTGAAGTTATGAAAAATGAGTGGAGGAAAAAATAGTTATGTATAAGAGAATCAATATGTTCAGTTGAATACCCAATTAGAAGTGAAACTCTGAAGACATTTATAACCTATAAATGACCTATAACTATCAAATGCACCAAATATTCCAAAGGAAATGTCATAAGTGGATATCATATGGAAGAAGAGGAGGCAGGGACTTGGAACCCTTGTACATCTTGGCATGCCTTAGCACTTGGCACATCTTAGCTTGTTTGACATGTCTTCATACTATCTGGCACATCTTAGCATGCCCTAGCATTCCCTAACACACCTTGGCAGTCATGACCTCACAACTAGCATTGCATTTTTCCATGACTTGGGAACCTTACATTCACTAGAACACCTTGGCACTCCCTAGTTGTCATGCCCTCTGTTATCCTCCATAATGTCCTAGGCTGATGAAGAGATCGATGGAGGTAACCACAGACCAAGCTTTTAGTTTGGTAGCTAGCCCTACCAAACCAGAGAGGGCTCTCTCTATGAAATCACAGCCAAGAGATGACTGGAATGTAAAGGATTTTAGGCTAGATAGCTAGGGTCAGGTGGGTTTTTGGAAAATTTAGGGACTTGGAACTCTATCCATCGGTGTCTTGTCTAGTAGGGACTTTGTCAAGGAGGCAAGGACTTGGAACTCTGTCTAGGATAAAGCACCTAACATGCATGATAGAAGCTCCCTAGAATAGAGTACCTCCTACCTAGAAGAGTGTCCCCTGCTCAAAATATAGAACCCTTCTCTACTGTGCACTTTTCTTAAAGATAAACCTATGCATAAAATAGTGCTAAGAAAAACACCTAAATTAAGAAAAGTGAGCATCTAAGTCAAACTATAAAAGTATACTAAATATGGCTCTATATAAGTTTGGGAAACAATAGACAAGCATGCTTTCATACAACAATAATAAGATGCCTAAAATCGATGTGATTCTTTCACCATTGCTATACCCTCACAACAAAACTGGAATCTATAGCATGTACCCCAAGGCTGTATGCATTTGCTGAAGGTGTAGATTGAAAGGATCTACTGAGATGAAGTACTATTGAAGGAGAAACACCTTCAAAACAATAGATAAAGTCTATTTTGAATTCAACTGATTTGCACACAGACCAAGGCTGCTACTGGGTACACTTCTCCGCTGAATGGAAACTACAATGTATTGTAGTGCTGTTGAAGGAAAAACACCTTTAGTGAAACATGGATAAAACTCTAACAGATATTGTCATTGTGGCCTCGGTTGTCGATGATCTCATCAATATAGGTAACAACTTCAATAATTGAAAAACCAAAAGGTGAGATGCATAGATAATTTGAAATGACATATTTGGGCATACTTTATTATTGTTTAGGAGCATTAGTATAGAAAATGCAAGGTAACTTGTTGCATCTTTATATCACAGGCCAAGGATGTGAAGAAATACATAAAATATTAAATAGCATGGTATAAGTCGATTGCAGGTTATTTTGAAACAGGAATGGAATTCTCCTTGTGCGGGTTCTAATCTAGTGGGTATAACTTTAAATAAGAAATTGATAGTTATGGGGTTGAAATTGTCTCACAATTCATGAAAAGTCCCAAATTTGTTCACTAGAAAGAAGTAGAGCGAGTCGTCAGGTTTATGGAAGGGAACACCATATTCGCAGGAAGATAACTTGAAATTAGTGAGGCATATTATTTCTCGTTTTCTTGTACGTGTGTTCTTTGAAAAGATAACCACATCCAAAGGCTCAATAACAACTCTGGTAAAGTTTATAGATGTGAAGCACTTCTGAGAAAACTCATTGCTTAATGACAATTGAGCGAGGAATATGTCAAAGGATTCAATCTTGTACTCAGTCATAAAAAGGAAGTTGGGGTATCTAGCATCTTGCCAACAAACCGACTCCAACCATAATGTGAAAGGAAGGTTAACTGTGAAACCTCTTTCCCACTTTGTAGTATTGTTCCCTCTTGAATTCCAACAGGTATTTGGCTGCTTAGATCCACAAAACTCATGCCAAGTAAACTCTGCATGATACAATTGTGATGTGCAAGCTTGACACACACTCTAGTTTCCCTCTAAAAGAGGGTAAGTCAAAATATTATGAAAATCTTAACTATAATTTGATCATACAATATTGAGGTATTTTATGGAATAAATAATATACTATCAATGCACTAATGATGAACTTAAAATAAACGAATTTCTTATTGCTACAATAGTGCCTCTTGGGATTCTCGGATAAAGCACCTAACCTACATGGAAAAAGCTTCTTAGAATAGAGTACCTCCTACCTAGAAGTGTGTCTCCTACTCAAAATATAGAACCCTTCTCTACTGTGCACTTTTCTTAAAGATAAATCTGTGCATAAAACAAAACTAAGAAAAACACCTAAATTAAGAAAAGTGAGCATCTAAGTCAAACTATAAAAGCATACTAAATATGGTTGTATACAATATTGAGGTATTGCATGGAATAAACAATATACTATCAATTCACTAATGAAGAACTCAAAATAAACAAATTTCTTATTGCTACAATAGCGCCTCTTGGGATTCTCGGATAAAGTAACTAACTTGCATCGCAAAAGCTTCCTAGAATAGAGTGCCTCCTACCTAGAATTGTGTCCCCTACTCAAAATATAGAACCCTTCTCTACTGTGCACTTTTCTTAAAGATAAATCTGTGCATAAAACAAAACTAAGAAAAACACCTAAATTAAGAAAAGTGAGCATCTAAGTCAAACTATAAAAGCATACTAAATATGCCTAAAATCGATGCACTTCTTTCATCGCTGCTACAACCTCATAGGAAAACTATAATCTACAACATGTATCCCAAGGCTGCATGCATCTACTAAAGGTGCAGATCGAAAGTATCTACTAAGATGAAGTATTGTTGAAGGAGAAACACCTTCAAAACAACAGATAGAGTCTAATGTGCATTCAACCCATCTGCACACAGGCCAAGGTTGCTACTGGGTACACTTCTCCCCTAAATGGAAACTACAGTGTATTGCTACTCTACTGAAGGAGAAACACCTTTAGAGAAACACGGATAAAACTATAACATATATTGTCATTGTGGTATCGGTTGTAGAAGTTCTCATCAATATAGGTAACAACTTCGATAATTGAAAAACCAAAAGGTGAGCTACATAGATCATTTGAAATGATATATTTGGGCATAATTTATTATTTTTTAGGTGTTAGTATAGAAAATTCAAGGTAGCCTATTGCATATTTATGTCACAGACCAAGGATGCGAATAAATACAGAAAATATTAAATAGCATGGTACAAGTCAATTGCAGGTTCTTTTGAAACAAGAATGGAGTTCTCCTTGTGTAGATTCTAATCTATTGGTTATAGATTTAAATAAGAAATGTATAGTTATGGGGTTGGAATTGTCTCGCGATTCATGGCAAGTCCCAAAGTTGTTCACTAGAAAGAAGTAGAGCGAGTCATTAGGTTTATGAATGGGAACACCCTATTCAAAGGTAGATAACTTCAAATTATCTGGGCATATTATTTCTCCTCTTCTTGTACATGTGTGCTTCGAAAAGCTAACCACCTCCGAAGACTCAAGAACAACTCTAATAAAGTTTATAGGTGTGCAACACTTCCGAGAAAACCCATCACTTAATGAAAATTGAACGAGGAATATGTCGAAGGATTCAATCTTGCACTCAATCATAAAAAGGAAGTTGGAGTATCCAACATCTTGCCAACAAACCAACTCCAACCATAATGTGAAATCCAGGTTAACTATGAAACCTCTTTCCCAGATTGTAGTATTGTTGCCTCTTGAATTCCAACAGGTATCTTGCTGCTTAGATCCACAAAACTTGTCCCAGGTAAACTTTGCATGATACAATTGTGATGTGCAAGATTGACACGCACTCTAGTTTCCCTCTAAAAGAGGGCAAGTCAAAATATTATGACAAGCTTAATTGTAATTTTATCATACATTGTTGAGGTATTGTATGGAATAAACAATATACTATCAATGCACTAATGAAGAACTCAAAATAAACGAATTTCTTGTTGCTACAATAGCGCCACTCTTGGGATTCTCCAAGGAGCCACTAATTTATACACATTTGGAATCTTTACTTGGTCTACAGAAAGATTAAGCAATGGTAGTGATCACTCTTTTCCCTCCCATGGAAGGTCTATACAGAGTCAGCAATAAATTGATTTAAAAGTGAGGTATATGCCTGAAAAATAGGAGTTCGACTCTTCAACTCTAATTTAGTGGCAAGGAAATATTCAACTGTAAATGCTTGATCTTCTACAGTGTAAATTTCTAGATAAATGGTTAGCGTAAATCTATCCATTGTCCACATATCCAAAAAAACCATGTATGTCTGGACTCTGGTTGTGTGTAAGAGAGGGGAGATCACATAAATAATCCATTATCAAAAGAAAAAGTTAAAGCACAACATTCTATGGAGAACTTTCTTAGAATTTTATTACATACCTTAGAAAGTTTGAAAGGACATAACTGAAGCTTCCCTCTCCTTCCACACTTCATTAAATATGCCCCTTTTCCAATGCAGATGTGGCCTGCAGAATCACAATCAACAAATAGAATATGAAAAGTAAGTTTAATGAATTAAAGTAGCTTTTTTATACCTCAAGAAAACGGACTATGAGAAATTGGATTCATTCTCTACAAAAGATGATATAGCAAGATCTAATTAAATTTTTAACTGAAACAAAGGTAAATTGGATTCATGCTCTGCAATAGATGATATAATGAGATCTAATGACATTTTCAACTCAAACAAAGGTAAGTTGAGTAAGCTCAAGATCCAAAATGATGGCATCCAACTTCTGAGTGGCAGTTACTATATATATCTAGCTAGAGGCTATAACATAAATATTTTGTTATATGTGAAGATAAAAAAATGAAAGGAATGTGAAATTTTGACCATCAACTATAAGTTCCTTTCAAGGACTAGATCAACCCATAACATTGTTATCAAAATAATCAACTCACCCATTCTAGTACGCTTCTAGTAGTACCATGATGAAACTCAAACTCAATAAACTTCAAAAAACATAAATTAACCAACAATATGTCTGAGGTTGGTTACCTAAGGATTATGTCATACTAAATTACCTTTTGCATCTAACATTGAAAATGGCTGTGAAAGAAATGAAGAAAAATCAATGATTATGATGGATGCATGTGATGAAATAAAATAAAAAAAGACCTTTCTTCTTGCTATTGATGAGCCTTCTAGGGGATTCTTGGATGAAGTTGATCCTGATCTGCTTTCTAAAATCAAAGAGACACTTTCTAGCTACTCTGATTTGATGGACAACAACCCTAATGCTTATGAAAATGAATATGGAAAGAAATAAGCATCGATGAACCTGGTCTTGAAGAAGGTGTCTCAAAGTCTAATATGGATAGTATTTTAAATTTCTACAGCTAGCAGAGGGTTTTCCCAGTTGGGTTCCCTAGAAAATTTTGTTTTTTTTTGCTATAGTGTGACTGTGTTTTATTTTTGTTCTATTCCACTACAAATTGGTAGAGATATTTTTTGTCTTCATGCAACAATTAGTTTCATATTTATTCATTCAAGCAGTAGCAAAATTTCAAGGAAATTCTACACAAGGGACAATTAATCTATATTTTCACTTATATCTTTTGCAAGTAAAATTCACAACTAAATTTTCATCCAAAGTGTTTAGGTTACTAGCAAGTGGTATCACAACATATCTCAACATTGCAAGGCATAAATCATATTATTCAATAAGGTTGATACTTGAGATACAAAAATCTTCCCAAGTTATGCAAGCAAGAAAACTTCTAACTTTTAGTTCTAAATCTATCCAACCAAAACAAAATTATGTCATTTCCAACACCCTCTAGTCAAAGTTATTCCTAGCCTCATTCAATTGAATTAAGAATATGTCAATCTCATTGAGATTTCTTCTTCATTTCATGCTTCTAAGTTATATATTTATGCAACCTAATATATCATTTATGTTAAGTGATTATTCATTAAAAATTATTTAGTCCGTCCAACGCATCTACCTAATTTTCTGATCAGTTTCTGGGAAGACTCTATCAGACATTTGCAGCAGAAAATAGAAGATTGTTTTAGTACCTAGTGTTATAAAACTCTAATCTGGAAAAAGTATTTTGGGTTGTTTCCCTAAAAATATTTACAAAATTTTCAATCCCAAAGCCATTTCAGGGAGAATTTTAGTCAGGGAGAAATTTAGTATTATTTTTGAAAATTTTGAATGCAACTAAAAGAAATTCTTCCCGTTTTCTCAAAAGATTCCAGCACCAAATATGAGTGAATTCACAGAACTTAAGATTTGGAAATAATTAAATTTCACTTCGCTTTTCCAAGACCATATATGAGTGAATTCACAAAACCTGAGATTTGGATTCTGGAAACACTTAAATTTCACCTCATTTATTAGGATTGGAAGTTTCGTGAGATACAAACATGTAGCATTAAGGATCTACTTTGCTTGTTTAAGGACAATGTTCAGTTTATAAATAGTGATACAAGAATCCTTGTATACATCCCTGACACAGTTCTTTGGTCACAACTAATGAAACTGAACTCCATCAATACATAACAGACAAGGTAGAATGTAAGAGAGCATCTACTTTTCAACATATACTTTGACAAAAATAAACATCTATACAGTCATATAAAGTTGTCACCACACCAAAGAAGGAATTAAAAACCAAAATAAAAATAGGAACAATATCGGATTGTTATGGTGACTCTAACAAAATGTTAAATAGGATCAATATGTTAATATGGAAAATAGTGTAGTTGATTATGATTTATTGAGCCCAAGGGGTTAGCCCAACCAAATGTCATTAATGTTACTGGGTATTTGGCTAGTTCTGTGATGATAGGTGCCCTGTTTGAAATCCCTTGGGTGAGGTGCACTAGTCAATGCCAATGGGTTTACCAGGGATGCCATCCATGAATGTGGGGAAACATCCATTGGGATTCCCCTGAGAATTTTTCTTGGAAAGAATAAAAATAGGATTTCCTAAAGAGAAATTTTGAGTTGCATACAATGTATGCCTAGTAAAATCAACTCTATAGAGACAAACCATAAAAGAAGGAAAAATACATATGATTTTACCTATGTTCCCTCATTTTCCCTCTTGCCCTGTGAAAAGTGAAAATATGCTACTCTTAAACTTAAAAGAAAGGATGAAAAAAATAGTGAATTTTGAACCAGTCCTCCTTGTATGGAAGAAGACTAAAAGTGGAGTGGAAATGCGGTGAGTTTAGAAATGAAACATACCTGGGCACCATTAATGGATTGAAGAGGTAAAACCTTAACTCACAACTCTCTTCAATCTCGTTTTCCCTCCTGCCCTGTGAAAAGTGAAAATATGCTACTCGTAAACTTAAAAGCAAGGATGAAAAAAATAGTGAATTTTGAACCAGAGATCTGAGGTGTGTGTACTCCTTCCTGTGTTGAAGAAGAGTAAAAGTGGGTGTAAATGTAGCGAGGTTAGAAATGAAACATGCCCAGGTTAATGGATTGAAGATCCAATGGTGGGGGATCTGAGGTGTGTGTACTCCTCCCTGTGTGGAAGAAGACTAAAAGTGGGGTGGAAATGTAGCGAGGTTAGAAATGAAAAATACCTGGGTGCCATTAATGGATTGAAGATCCAATGGTAGGGTTCGATATGAGTCTTCTACTGATAAAACCTTAATTCACAACACTCTTCAATCTCATTTTCCCTCCCGCCATGTGAAAAGTGAAAATATTCTACTCTTATACTTAAAAGAAAGGATGAAAAAAATAGTGAATTTTGAACCAGTCCTCCTTGTGTGGAAGAATACTAAAGTGGGGTGGAAATGTATCTAGGTTAGAAATGAAACATACCTGGGGGCCATTAATGGATTGAATATATGTAACATTAATGGATTGAATATATGTAACATACCTGGGGGCCATTAATGGATTGAATATCCAATGATGGGGTTCGATATTAGTCTGCCACTAGTAAAACCTTAATTCACAATTCTCTTCAATCTCATTTTCCCTCCCGCCCTGTGAAAAGTGAAAATATGCTACTCGTAAACTTAAAATCAAGGATGAAATAAATAGTGAATTTTGAACCAGAGATCTGAGATGTGTGTACTCCTCCCTGTGTGGAAGAAGACTAAAAGTGGGGTGTAAATGCAACGAGGTTAGAAATGAAACATACCTGGGCGCCATTAATGGATTGAAGATCTAATGGTGGGGTTTGATATCAATCTGCTACTGGTAAAACCTTAATTCACAACTCTCTTCAATCTCGTTTTCCCTACCGCCCTGTGAAAAGTGAAAATATGCTACTAGTTTTTCCTCCCTCCACCTTATGAAAAGTGAAAATTTAATTCACAACTCTCTTCAATCTTGTTTTCCCTCCCGCCCTGTGAAAAGTGAAAATATCTACTAGTTTTCCCTCCGCCCTATGAAAAGTGAAAATATACTACTTGTTTTAGAAAGTAAATGAAGATTGGAATTAGGAGGGCTTTGTTACATCAAAATTAAGGCTGAATTTTTTCAAAAATGTTAAAATTTCCCTCCCTAAAAAACAATAAATACAATATTTATAGAGTATAGAGTAGATGTGTAGGTGTAATGTAAGTATGTAAACAATTCTAAATATGGGCTTAGTTAAATAATAATAGTAATAATAATAATAAAAGTCAAAATTATGGGGATGAGTGAAAAAATCTAAATGTTGGCTCAATTAATAATAAAAATAATAAAATTCAATTTGTTATATTTTGATTTTGTTATTAACTTGTGAATAGGTTTTGTTACAATACCATGAGCCAATACCATGGCTTATCAATACCTCAAGCCCAAAAACCATAACTTATTTCACAACCAAAATATTTTATAACAATATGACAAGATTCTTAACCATGGATATTCACCCCCCACTTTACAGTGGATATTATTAACTTGTAAAAAATTGGTTTTGTTATAATACCATGGGCCAATACTATGGATTATCAATACCACGTGCTCTAAAAACATAACTTATTTCACAATCAAAATATTTTATAACAATATGAAAATATTCTTAACCATGGATATTCATTCTCACTTTACCATGGATATTATTAACTTGGAAATAGACTTTGTTACAATACCGTGGGCCAATACCATGGCTTATCAATATCACATGCCAAAAAAACATAACTTATTTCAAAATCAAAATATTTTATAAGAATATGACAGGATTCTTAATCATGGATATTCACCCTCGCTTTGTCATTGATATTATGAACTTGTGAATAGGATTTGTTACAATAGCATGGGCTAATACCATGGCTTATCAATACCACATGCCAAAAAATCATATCTTATTTCACAATCTAAATATTTTATAACAACATGACACTATTCTTAACCATCGATATTCACCCCCACTTTACCATGGATATTATTAACTTGTAAATAGGCTTTGTTACAATACCATGGGCCAATATCATGCCTTATCAATACCACATGCCCAAAAACCATAACTTATTTCACAATAAAAATATTTTAATTTAATTTAATTTTATAACATTTTTTATTTGAAGCTAATTATAGGAAAAGGGTTGTAATTAATTTTGAGATATAAATAAACCCTCCATCCTCACCACTACTAAAATTATTCCCATATAAATTAAATTAAGGTTTTAATAAAATTAAAAATGAGAATAATTTTGTATTTAAAGATGTGAAATTTATATAATACAAATATTAGTAAGAACCAACATAGATCTATCTTAACTAAGGATCCAAGTGATGATAGCAAGCAAAGTGAAGGGAAGAGAGGGGGAGGGAGATAGTGACAAAGATGGAGGGTGGAGAGGGAGAGAGAGAGAGAAAGAGAGAGCGAGAGAGTGATTGGGGGAGACAGAGAGAAGGAGTTAGGAAGAGAGATAGGGGAGAGAGAGAAGAAGAGAGTGGGGGAGATATATATGGAGTTGGAGGGGGAGAGAGAGGGAGGAAAGAAATAAGACATAGGGAGATATAGGTGGAGAGAGAGGGAGGAAAGAACTAAGGCATAGGGAGATAGAGGTGGAGAGAGAGAGGGAGTGACAAGGGATAGATGGATAGAGAGAGAGGGAGAGAAGAGAGGAGGGGAGAGAGAGAATAGGTGGGGATAAAGATAGGGAGAGAAGGGAAAGAGAGAGAGAGGGAGGCACAAAGATGGAGGGGGGAGAGAGAGAGAGAGTGATGGGGGGGGGGGGGGGGACAGAGGGAGGTGAGAGAGAAAGGGAGAGAGAGGACTAAGAGAGAGGAGAGAGAGATGAAGTTAGAGGGGGAGAGAGAGGGAAGGAAGAAGAAAGACATAGAGGGAGAAAGGTAGAGAGAGAGAGGGAGTGACAAGGGAGCAATGGAGAGAGGAGAGATAGAGGGAAGAGAGAGAGGCAAAGAGGAAGAGGGAGGGAGAGAGAGATAGATATGGAGAGAGAGTGTGTATGTTTGGGGGGTGAGATAGAGAGAGGGAATAAGAAAGAGACACATAGATACAAATATAGATATTATATAGTATTATATAACCAGCCTAGATCCATCTTAACCTGGATCTACCAAGTGCCAAAAAAGAGGTTTCAACATCGAGATATTGGATCCCTCTCGGCGCATGATAGATCCGGGTTAAGATGGATCTAGGTTGGCTTAATAAGTTTGTAGTTGTATTTGATAAACTAACACTTTTTTTTTATGGTTGTGTTTGAATTTTTTTTTCCATATTTGGTGTATTTATCATAATAATAATAATCTAATTTTCATTTAATTTTAAGCTTACCTTTTTTATGCAATGATTTTGTTGTTAGTTTATAGAGATAGACATGTTATACTTTTGGAATTTGAAATGGAAACACGTGCTCTTAACTTCGCTGTATTGAAAACATTGAAGTGTAAGAAAGAAACATGCCCGCTTAACTTGGTTGTATTAAAAACATAAGTGTTCTTGTATACTAGGTAGGTGAAAACAAGAGAGAGTATATGGTAAGTGGATTAAATAGTTAAAAAAAAATGTTAGTTAAGGAGAAAGCTACAAAAATCTAACAAATAGGCTAGGGCTAGGATATTACTGTTTTGGGACATCTAAAGTTGAAGGTACATTTTATGGAGGTGTAGTTTAAGCCCTTGGGTGTAGGGCACATATTATGGGTATCTTGGACTTTTGGTGTGTGTTAGTGGTGTCAACTAGTGGTGGAGTGTCCAACCAATGAGTAGGCAAAGTTTTTCATTTACAAGGTTGGCATCAATCAAGTATTCTCCCTCTCTACCCAACTCTAAGATGAGGAGTGTGCATAATGGACTTATTATTGTAACAAATTGCAAATATTTGATTATCTTTAAGTTCAAGGGCTTGAAGTGGTTGCCTCAACCTACAAATCTTTAAAGGAACTATGTGTTTTTCAATTAAACCCTTGTGGTCAAGGAGCTGCAAAAGAGGAAGGCCTTATGGATATTTTTAAGGGGTTGTAATGACCCTCGTCTTGTGGTAAATATGTAGATATGATGCTAATGGTCCTAATCTTAGTACATTCACATATATAATGTAAATATTTTCCTATCACCTTGCATTGTGTAAATATGATAAATATTTTATGGTTACCCTGATGTACATGTTGAAGTTCCACTTGCATGATTATTGGAAACACTTCTCAGTTATCTTTGTGTACATGAGGAAGATCATAATTACTCTATGCGATAAAAACACCTAGTAACATTTTCACATTGAACACTATACAATAAACTTAACCCTAATATCTTAGTGAAGAACAAGTAACTAGCTAGAATCTGGAAGGGTTTTTGGATTGACTGTTAGTGAAACTCATTGCAGTTAGGTGTTCCAATGTGTGGTGATTGTTAGTGAGTGCTAGGGAAACATAAGGGAGCACTAGGTCAAAATGCATGGAAATGAATGAATAAGAGTGTGTGATAGGGAGTGTCAATGAGTTCCAAGTGTGGTAAGAGGGGAGTGACATGGTATGCTAAGCAGCGCTAAGTCATTCTAGCATGCCAGAGCAACATGCAGCCAATATGTGCTAGGTGCCAAGGTGTGCCAAATAGTGCTAGGAAGTGTTAGGGAGCATTAGGGAAACACAAGGGAGCACTAGGTGAAAATAATGCATGCAAATGAATGATTAAGAGTTTGTGACAAGAAGTGTCAGTGATTTCAGGGTGTGCTAAGGAGGGAGTGACAAGGTATGCTAGGCAGTGCTAAGGCATTCTAGAGGCCAAGGAAACATGACAAGATGTGCTAGGTGCTAAGGTGTGCCAATGCATGCTAGGGTGAGTTATGGAGTGTCAGGGAAAAACAAGGGAGCACTAGTTTCAAATGCATGGAAATGAATGAATAAGAGTGCATGACAGGGATTGTCAGCAAATTCTAGGTGTGCTAAGGAGGGAGTGACAAGGTATGCTAGGTAGTTCCAAGGAATGATAGAGTGCCAGGGTGACATGCCAAGATGTGCCAAGTCCTAGGGTGTGATAATGTGTGTCAGGGAGTGCCATGAGAACACAAGGGAGAACTAGTTCAAATTGCATGGAAATGAATAGATAAGAGTGTGTGATAGGGAGTGTCAACAAGTTCCAATTGTTTTAAGGAGGGAGTGACAAGGGTATATGCTAGGCAGTTCCAAGGCATGCTAGAGTGTCAGGGCATGTTAGGGAGTGGTAGGGTCTATTAGGGAGTGGAAAATCATGCTAAGGAATGTAGGGGATGATAATGTGTGCCATGTAATGCCAATGGATTGTTATACGTGACAGATGTTATGGCATGTGAAGATGTAAAATATGTTGCTTAGTTGTTTTATGGGCACTATTGGATGTGAACGTTGACTTGGTAACTTGTTAAGTGGGATGAGTTAATATTGGACATGAGAAGCCTAAGATGATTTATAGTCCATTAGGGGAACAAGGCATAGTCTAGTTGTAGTAAATGTAACTTGGTAAAGTTGTTGTAGTCAAGGAAGGAATTGGTTGGGTTCTGTTATGCCCCTATACCAATAGGTGTCATATATCATGATTGACTTGATGAGATATGTAAAATGTTCATACCTTTACTTGTTGCAAAGGTTTTCCATATTTCTAAAAAATCAAAAAATTTAAAAAATGTAAAGAGGGTATACCCTAAAAGAAAAATCAAAGGGTAAAAAGAATAAAAAGATGGTCAAAAAATGAAAGAAAATGAACCCCAACAAAAGAAAGACTAGGAAACTGTGCAAGTCTAAATTGCCACTACTTTTTCACTATTGTATAATAAACAATTGTGTGCAGCTTGTCACTTATGCCACAATTCATGAATAGTCAAATAGTTTAAACTTGGCTAGTTCATATTTCAATTTCATGTTGTAGAAATAGAGAATAAAGATCTGACCAAAAAGTGTAATCTTGGCAGGTAAGTAGATAGGTAGAGTGAAAAAAGGAGCTCAACAGTTTAATCTAAGCTCTTGGATGTAATAAGTGTAGACTTAGATAGGCACTACCATGTACAAGAAAAGAAAAGAAAAGTTTGATAAGGGTTTGCCAGTCTAAGTGAACCCTAATAAAGAAGTAAAAATGCTAGGTTAAGTAGGTAGGGTAGGTAGTTGATGATTGCAGAATAACATATGACGAATGATATGTCTAAATGTGCAAATCTTTTTACTTTCATCATAAGGCAAATGACATGTATCACATGAAGGGCACATCAAGCAAGAAAAGTCAAAATAATTAACTCCCCTACTCATTTCCCCTAAAATTTCACTAATTTCCCCTAAGTGCTAAGGTATCTATCAAATTAGAGGGGCTCAGAGCATTTCTCTGACTTTTGGAGGGACCAGAGCCTCAGCCCAATAATTTATAATGCCTAAGTACTTAAGACTATTCACTAATCATCATACCCCTTCATAAATCATTCATTCCCTTTATAAAGTTTTTCCTAACTAAAATCCTATTTTACTTAGGGAAATTAAACATTCTCCCTAAAAAACCCTCATTTTCCACTTAGCCTAAGTTTTAAATACACACATGAAATGTTTTAAACTTAGCACTTTTTCATTCATTATGTCATATTAACTACTAACTTATTAATATATAAATCCCCTATAAAAATCTACCCATTCCCGTATTATTTAACTATGTAAAAACCCCGAAATTCTATATATCCCGCCCCTTGGTTAAAATATAACCATAACACATTATTTAATGGGGATTAATTAGTTAATCTACAATTAATTAAGAACCCCAACCCCCACCTCATTAAAAAGGGTTAATTAACCCTCATGATTAATTAATAACTTCAATAACCAATCCCTTTGCTCCCAATATGATTAAAAAACCTTTAATTACATCGGGCCTGCCCTCATTAAACTCCCGTCACCTCGCATCCCCGATAGCTGTCCGATCAAGCTTCCCAGATCCGACGACTGTCGTGCATATCGCACGGCCCTTCGCGACAGAACATAAGCATGTGATCACGAAGCAGTTTTGTGAATAGTGCCCTTGCCATGCATCATTCATCCTATGGTATCGTACGGATGAGCCCAAATACCACCCCCTCCATAAGCGGTGTGATAAAAACCGCTTACCGCCTCCCACTAAATGACAAAACATCAAATCTTCTCGCTGACACCACCGTCCAAATCCCGAAACCTACCAAATTCTTGACTTTGTATAAAAAAACAAAACAAATCATTTCGTCATTCTATTCTATGAACCTATACATCCATGCAAACTTAACACTGAGGTCAACCAGCTTGTGCTCCCAGCCGCCAACCAACTTCAAAACTTGCAGTTGACGTCGCTCAGAGTCCTCCATTCATACCTAGTGTACCTGCATTCCGTTGCCCGTCCCTAAAAGCAGGTATTTACCAAATTCCCGTCCAAAAAACCCTCTGAATATTTGCTTTCACTGCAAATTTAATTGAAAAGAATCCCAATTCACCATAATTATGTTACCATACTTAAAATTCAAGTTCCTAGACCTGCTATTTCATCATTTTCACTTAAAAAACCTCAATTTCCTTCCTGAATCCACAAGAACCAGTATGGAAACTCAGGTAGCCCTAAATATTGCTCCCATTACCACCCCTCCCCGTGATTTAGAATATCTGCCCCTTGCAGATAAGGATTTTTAGATAAAATACCTAACCACTGATAAAGACCATTTGATAGTGTTTTGCCAATGCCGAGATAATAACTTGAATGGCTATGATGCCATAGGACTGTGGGAATCCAACCTTCCAATGTATTTTCTCCCCTCTGTGCATGTTTTCCCTGACATAATCCATCAATGCCATGCAAATTATGACCCTAACCATAGAGCAGTGATGTCTCCCAATCAAACAGTCCTCTTCACAATAACTACTGATTCAATTAATGAGATACTGCAATTTCATCCTAGTCAAGCCCTCAACCCCATTTCCCTTGGAAATTTGCTTGAGAAATCAACCAAATTATCCCAATCTAATCTCAATCGCCTCTGTCAGACTTTCATATCAAAAAAGCATCAACCTAAATATCTCCCTCCTTATATATCAGTGTTCTTCACAGATACAGATAAAATCGTAGTTGATATGATAGTTGTAGTCATGGGATTCAACACTAGTGAGTTTGTAGATGAATTGACCCTAGTGTTGATGTCTATCTTTACCCCTGGTCAGCCCCCTGCTGTCAAGTACGATTATGCTTCATTTATTGCTGAGAAAATCCATGACCAGTTCATGAGACTGGAGAATGAAAAGGTTTTCAAGTATTCCACCTTCATATATCACCTCATCCTCTACTATCAGTCTGATAAGTTTCCATTTTCTATCAAGAAACTTGATACAAAGGGTAATCCAAGGTCTATCATCTTTTGGACTTCTATCTTCCATGAATCTTTTTCTTTCCCTTATTCATATAGTGAGTTCATTGATTAGTTTGTCCACCCAGCAACCACCTTGTTGACAGGAAATCCTCCTCCTAGGATTAATGATGAAATCAAAAGGATCCTTCAGCTATCCAAACTGACTGGTACTTGTACCAGAATCACAAAAAAATTAGGGTATATGGGTGTGAGCTTCCCCCATTCAAACTACCTAAATATGTTCCAATGAGGTTGTTTGCATTGGAGTATTATAGACAAATGATACACTCAGATCTGATACATTTTACTAAGGCCAAGAAGAAAGCACAACTGAGAATCAAAGATCATCTAGGCCCATTTGTCTGCAACAATAGGGAAGCATGGAAAGCAACTGAAAAAATCCTAGAAGACCACATGAGATTAAACAAAAGTTTTGGTTGGACTCCATATGACCCCCACAGTTTCATCTGTGATAGGAGAATGAAAAATAGACTATCCCCATATTTTCATCACAGAATTCCAGAGATTGAGCAATATGCTAACATGGATGAATGGAGAGAAGGGACCCTTGTAGAAATGGATAGTGATCAGGTCAATGTAGAAAATGTCATGAAAGATCTAGAAAAGACACTTGACCTGGATTCTTTTGGACAGGTGCAATTTGAGACTTCTCACAAGTCAGCATCAGGGACTAGTGCCTCAACAGCTGATACCTCTCAAAGGCATTCACAGGAGACTAGTGCACCACTTGCAGAGACATCATAGGGAAAAGAACAAGAGACCAGCACTCCAGCAACAGGGCAATCAAGTATGTCAAAGCAGCCTGAAACCTCTCAAGAATAGGCTCAAACACAGGCCCACCCAACTCAAATTAACATGGGAGATCCACCAGTTTTACAGACTCCTCTGAATGAGGAAAAGAGCTTAAAGAGAGACAGGGAAGTAGCTACCCCTGCCAGTGGTCCATCAGATCAGCCTGGTGCTAAGAGGCACAGGCTAAATCCTCATTCAGAAGAGGAATTTTTTGAAGAAACTACAGAGAGTTAGAGAAAAGAAGGTGCAGACAGTCAACATACTTTCCTAGCAGGTGGGACACCTTCTAGCTCACAAAGATCGGAGCTGGAAAGATAGCAAAGTGCTGAAGTATCATCCTTCAGGCCTTCAAGTAATAAGAACCTAGACATTAAAGAAAAATTCAAAGAAATAAAGGCCAGAAATGAACCATTGAGGATCCAGGTCTACAATCAGTTTTTAAAGATGGCTCCCACCAATTAGAATAGGTTGATGTCAGCCTATGACATCAAGGAAGGCAAGATGCAAATGAGCTTTTTCAAGCCCAAAGTACAATAGCCTCAGTCAATAGCAGACTACCTCAAAACTGATTTTGAGGTCATGGCCAAAGACATCCACCCCCTGGACCAGATTGAATTACATAAGCAAACAGGGGAGATGGTGTATTCGACATTGACAACTAAAGCTATGATGGCCCAAAGACTGGAAAATTCATTAAACAATACCACTGCTCAACTACAGCTAGAAAGAGCCTCCTCACAGGCTAAGGACAATAGAATTAAATCATTGGAGGAGTTGGTTATTGGATTGGGTCATAACCCAAAGGATGTAAAGGTTGCAGAGGCCTTGATAAAGAAAAAAGATGAAGACATAGCTGCCTTGAGAAAGCAGTTAAAGTTGCCTCCATCAAGGCATCCACAAACTACTGAAGTTATTCAAAAGAAATCTGAAGAAGAGCTTATGGACTTAGTCCTCAAGCTAAATGAACAGTTGAAGGAGACTGAGAAAGAATTGGAAAAATCATTGAAAAGCAAGCAGGGAGAGTCGACCTCTCAGCCTCAAAATGTGATACCAGTGGTCTCCACGGTAGTCCCCTCAACACTTGCAACAGCTCTGGCACCAAATGTCCCTTTGGTCACAGCAGAGACAATTACAGGTACAAGCACAAGAGCAGTACAGGTAGAAGCTTCAGGTCAAAGCACTGAACAGTTAATCAAATCAATGGAGGAAATGAAACTACAAGTTTTTGAACTCCAGAAGGTAAAAGAGAAATTTGTCACCTTAGAGCAAAAATATGATGTTTCAAAGATTAATTTTGCTGAAGAAGTGAGGAAAAATAAAGGCTTGGCTCAGCAGGTGAAAACACTAGAGAAGGACCTCACCTTTGAAAAGCCCTTAACAAACATTAGGAAAATTTTGTGGACCAACATCACTCAAACAATAAATGATGTTTGGCCATCCATATAAGTAATTTTTGAACAGATTGAATTGGTGCAAGTTGCTCTCCAAGAGATTCAAAGAACTAAGGAAGAGCTAGGTGGAAAGCCTGAGGAAGCTATCAGGCTAATAAACGTTTTGAATAGCCGAAATAAGTACCAGCTAGAAGAGCTGAATATTGAGGATAGAATGGGGACTATCCTAGAAGTTAAGAAGGTCTTAACTAAAAGGTCTCTGATGCAGAACTTAGAAAAAAAATGCCAAAACATGCAAGAGGATATTGATGATTTTATGGGAAAGTTTGGCATTTTACAGAGCAAAGGACTTCCTAGTCCTCTAGTGATTAATGATAAATTAATGAGGCATGAAGATTATGTCAACAAATTGGGTCAGTATGCAAATAACCAGGCCAGTTCATCAGCTAGTGCATCTGCACCCAAGGCACTACCTACAGGCAGAGTTCTCTATGACAGTCTAGAGAACCTTTTCTATGTTGAACATGAATTAAAACATTTGTTTCCAGTTCAGCCTAATTTTGTAAAATACATAGAGGCTGATGAAATCTTTAGGAAGCTTCAAAGGACCAGGATACCAAAGGAAGATTGGTGGATAGATATGACAAACATTTTATGATTTTACCTTGGTAAAAAAGTAAATTTTCAGTGTTTACCATAGTCAATTTTGGTAAAAGATGGTGAATGGTGATCAAACATGTAAAGAGTATCAGAACATGTCAAAGAGTATAAGTAAGAAGATGAAAAGCCAATAGCCAACACAGAATTATGAGCTAGACAGCAAGATGCTCAATCATAGGGCCCGCCTCTAGCTCATTCACAAAAACAGGGACAGCGAGCCATTAGTTCACTACTAGCTTCTATCTTCGAGATCATCTATATCTGTTTTTATGTAAAATGTAGTTAGTCATCCTAGATTATATCTCTCTCAGTTATGAGATATTTTATTGTAAATTTTTGTATAAATACTCCCTCATTCGGAGTACTTAGTGTGGATTCTTAGACATTTCTATAGACTTATTATTTTGGAATAAAGTGTTGTTGAACAACTCTTGTATGGCTGGCTGGATGAAGAAATAAAGCAAAGGACTTTTTACAGGATTCATGTGTCAAACATTGGACAAATAAGTATTCTATATCTCATGTGTTATTGTTTTCTAGTTTAATATTTCACTTGTGTTTCATATCTGAATATTAAAATGAAAAAGTATATTTCAGAAAGTGCTTAATTGCAATTTGTCTTTAAAATTGTTTTTATTCTAAATGTTTTCTTCTAAACTATCATAAGCAAGGAATTATTAACTGCTCTTTGCTTCTTAGTTTATCATTTTGGTCATTTAATAAGAAATTCTTAATTGCTTTTTATTAGTGATGATTCACTTTCCCTCATCTTAAAACTTGTTGAAGGATTCTTAATTTCCCTTCTTCCCTTTTAAGACCATTCCACCATTTCAAGTTACCATTTGTCCCTGTTTAACTATCTTTCCCTATGAAGCCCTTCTTTGTTGAATCATCCAAATCCATTTTATCCATCTGCAGTTGACTCCATAGCCCAATGGCCTGAAATACTCTGTTATATCCATATGCTCCTAAATTCCACCACCAAACACAATCAAAACCCCAAAGCTTTCATAACTAGCCTAACATCTTATAAAAATAAGCTAAATCTTAAAGAGAGAGCCTTCTTTGAGTATAGATTGGCTAGATTCTATACTTAAAAGTTGGTTTGTGTTTACCTCGAACCCTTTTCCTTCTTCTTACAACTTCAAGGAAAATCTGAGTGATAACAGGTTCCTAAGTCTAAAAGAAAATAAGGGTATTTATGAGGGAATGATAATTAAGGAGTGCCATGGCATGAAAAGGAATGAAAAGGTGTGCTGACATATGACAGATAGTGTCAATGCATGTCAACGAGTGTTTGGGAGTGTTAGGTAATCATAAGGGAGAACTAGGTCAAAGTGCATGGAAATGAATGAATAAGAGATTATGTCAGGGAGTGTCAGTGAATTCTAGGTGTCCTATGGACAAAGTGTGTTAGCAAAATTTCATATTAGGAATTGTAGGAGGAAAGCCTACGATTGTGATAAGAGGATGGAAAAAGAAGTTTGAGACAAAGGGAGACTTTGGTCTAGGCACAACACTATTTTTTCAATGACTTGGTTTGGTTCCCAAGTCACAAAAAAAGTAAGGTTATCTCTGAGGGCGTGGAAACTAGGGAGTGCCAAGGTGTGCAGGGAATTTTAGGAAGTGCTAACACATGTTATAAAGCTCTAAGGAATGTTAGGCATGTCAAGACATGCCAAGTGCTAAGGCATGCCAATGTGTGCTAGGTTCTAGGATGTGGCACCAACACATGCTAGGGATTGCCAAGGAAACACAAGGGAGGACTCGTTTCAATTACATGTAAATGAATGAATGTTCATGTGTGATAGGGAGTGTTAACAAGTTATAGGTGTGCTAAGGAGGGAGTGACAACGTATGATAAGCAGTGCCAATAGATGATAGAGTGCTAGGAAATCCTACTATGATGTGACAAGTGCCATGGTGTGCCAATTTGTGCCAAGGAGTGTTAGGGAGTGTTAGGAAAACACACGGGATCACTAGCTCATAATGCATGGAAATGAAGGAATAAGAGTGTGTGGCATGGAGTGTTAGTGAGTTCCAAGTGTGTTAAGGAGGAGTTGCAAGGCATGCTTGGCAATGCTAAGGAATGCTAGAGTTCTAGGGCGACATGCGGTCAACATGTGCCAATGCGTGTAAGGAAGTGTTAGATGGGAGTGCCAGGGAAACACAACGGATAACTATGTCAAAATGAATGGAAATGAACAAATAAGAGTTTGTGATTAGAAGTTTCAATGAGTTCTAGGTGTGATAAGGACAAATTGACAAGGTATGCTAGGCATTGTTAAGGCATGCTAGGGGCTAGGGTGACATGCCAAGATTCCATAGGTGCTAGGTTGTAACAACACATGTCAAGGAGTGCTAGGGAAACACAAGGGAGAACTAGGTAAAAATGCATGGAAATGAATGAATAAGAGTTTGCGACCAAGAGGGTCAGCGATGTGTAGGTGTGCTAAGGAGAGAGTGACAAGGTATACTATGTAGTGCCAGGGAATGCTAGAGTGTTAAGGCGGTAGGCCAAGATGTGTTAGGTGCTAGGGTGAGCTAGGGAGTGTTAGGGGGTGTCAAGGAAACATAAGGAAGTACTAGTTCAAAATGCATGGAAATTAACGATTAAGAGTGTGTGAGAGGGAGTTTCAATGAGTTCTAGGTGTGTTAAGGAGGGAGTGACAAGGTTATATGCTAGGCAATGCCAAGGTATGCTAAACTACCAAGGCATGTCAGGAAGTGCCACGATATGCTAGGGAGTGTCAAAGCATGCCAAGGAATGTAGGGGATGTTAACACATGCCACATAGTGCCAAGGCATTCTAAGACATGTGAGGTGCTATGGCATCTTAAGATGTAAATTGTGTTGTTTAATTGTTTTAGACCAAGGTTGGATGTGATGAACCTTGTCTTGGTAACTTGTTAAGTGGGATGAGTGAGATTGTACATGAGTACCCTAAGATGAGTTACAAGTAGTTCTTAGGTGAACAAGGCATATGTTGAATTTCCATGACACATGAGAACCCAAATTTGGCCTTAGAATTTTTTATGTGAACACACTTAAGTGCCACAACACATCTACTATGTAAAACAAAATCTACCATGAAAGAAAAATTAATGGATTGAATGCACATAGTTTAGGGTCTGCACATCTTCATATGTTAATGCTAATTATTGTGATATACAATAGCCATTTATATGTATGGTGTAAGACTCCTCTAGAGATTTCTATCCAACAAAAACATCTCTGTGGTAAAAGGTGTACTGTCAGAGGTTGCTCCATCAAAAATAGCAACCAAAAGGGACCTTACTGTGCACACAGATGAAGAATTAAGAATATTTTTATCTATGAGTGCTGATGTGGAGGTATGGGACAAAATTACACAGGCAGCCAATCTTTTTGTTCAACCAATCAAGACCTAAAAAGGAAAATGTGTGATTATATATACATGTGTGATAGTATTTGGATAAATGCCAACCTAACCCACAAATTTGTTGACATTTTGATGGAGCTGACCTATAATTGTTCCTAAATTTAATAAACATGTAAAATAGGACTAACTTTTCAATACAAAATATAAATTGATAGGAACATGGCCAAATTGTGAAAGTGTAAAAATTGGTATGGTTTAAAGGGACCAATCCCTTTGAAAAGTCTTAAATGTGGTAATGAAGGTTGAGCCTCGTTCTAGAACCCCTTTGGGCATCCATATTAGGAATTGGTGTATGATGTAACACTTCAGAATAATTTTTGTAGTAGTGATGTCAACACTTGTATAGTGACATGGGGTTGGAGTTGGCCTGTCAATGCTCATTGGTCTACTTTGGAACTTCTCTAGGGTGATTCCTTAGATGATTTGGAGTACGAGGGCATGCTTTTATATTTAGTTTGCATTGAAGAAGCTTTGGAGGCTAGATACTGCAGAAAAAACCCCTGTTCTGAACAGGGAAGCACATGCCACTGAAGAAAGTAATAGCAAGTACACATATTTGAAACTCAAATCACATCACTATTTATTACTCTTTGAAACAAGAAATAACTAAAAATTTCAAACACTAATATTCACTTTTCCTTTAGTCTAGAAGGTACAATGAATCTGGAAACATGTACAACAATGTCTCAACTTTCTTAACTCCTAATCCTAATGCACCTTCCTTGCATGGATAGATAAGACAATTAAAGTTTGCCTCTAGTGAATATGATATGAGATATGCAAACATGCTTCCTTAGCTAAGGATGAGAATTAATAACTAGGGAAGTGCTCCTTTTAACTATGCATGCAAAAACTAAATAAAGCAAAGAGTTTCGCTACTCCAGGTGCCAGAAATGAATCCACTGCCTAAGGTAAGTGCTTTGCCTAGAACAAGATATTAAGGACTCAGAAACTTTGTTGCTTCCTTCAAGAGAGGTGTATGCCAAACAAAACTAAGCTATCATGCATTATCCTCCAAATTCATTCACCTTTAACAAAAATCTTATGCCCAGAAAAAGACAAGAGACCGATATCCAACAGAATTCGCTGACCAGCCAGAGACCCTTGAGCTCAAACAGAAAGATAATAAGGGAATGTCAACTAGGGTGGAATATTTCACCACCGAAATTGACAAGAGATAGAAGGTGTAAAAAACTATCAGACCTAATGCTTAAGAACAAATGAATTAATCCGCACTTGGTGATCCAAAATGAATTCAATACTTCTTTATTTATATATTTCGCAGAGGGGTTTCATATTCTTAAGTGATTGAGTATACCTTACTCCAAATCCCAAATTTGGGTTTTTTATGCCCAGTTTCCCCAAAAATTGCCCAACAATGGGTATTTTGGGGTTTTTTCTCCTTTATGGAGGACTATAGTCTATGGGGATGGATAGGATATTACGTCCCATTTGTCCTCAATTTTTAGAGGACATTACATGGCACCTAATAAAAGAAACAATGCTTTAGTTTAGGAGGTAATAAATAAATGCTTATTTCTTTCCACATAGGACATACATCTTGCAAAAATGATCATGGGGTACAAATACTACAAAAAGCCTAAATCTTACTAGCATTTTCATAGTCCAAGAATAAAAACCCTTTCAAGTGAAAGAAGGTCAGTACCACATACTACAAGCACAAATGACAAATTCAAAAAAAATATACGTATTCAATGAAAGAATGACGAATCATATTAGCGCACTTCAAATTTAATAGCTCTTGAGTTGCAGTGTCAATCAAAATTTCTCAGGTTTGATCATAATTAAGTACTCAATGTTGTTTTGGGTCCAATTTGGGGAAAAGGAGGAGCTCTTGGTGACAATGGGATGATCAGGCTTTTCAGAAGGGAGCTCTGCTATAATTTTCAACATACAAGCCCTTCATTCTAGTGGAGGAGATATAGAGAAGCCTTTAATAAGGACCTTTCCAAGATCAATTTGGAGGAAAATCCATTTTCAAAGCTTAAACATAGTTCTAGATTCAAACAAGAGTAGTCATTTTTCAAAACAATTATTAATTCCCAAGAAATTGGAGCCAAGCTGACATGTTGACCATTTATTCTTCTACTGGACAAGGAAGCATTTATGAAATGTCCTTGGCCCTTTGATCCCGTATTCGATGTAAATCTCTTGATTAGAAATGTAATAAGAGATGTAGTTTATATGAAGGAAAAGGGAAAAGTAGAGGGCCAATTAATAATTATCTCTAAAAACTCTTAATAGAATCCTAGCATATTTGAAATGGAAACGGATAACTCCATCATTATTTTTTGCTTTATAAACTTTACTAATTTCCATTATTGAAGCATGTATTCATGCCTTGAAAGAAGCTCACAAATTCTTTTGATATTGGTTGAAGCAAAGAAAATGTTCAAAGTTACACTCACATAGAGGTATGGAAAAAAAGTATGTGGATCTTGTTGTCCCAGACTCCGAATAAAGAATGGATAAAAGGTGAAAAAACCAAGTCAAAGGTATGTGTAGCTTTTTCATGCAGAGGTAGGTTTTAACTCCACACTCTACAACGAAGGCTTTGTGGCGCAAGTGACACAAAGGTTTGCATGCAGAACTTTGGATTAAAAGGAGTGGAGCTTGACGCTCCACTATTACCCCACTTTCTGTATGAGTTACAGGAGATAAAAATAGTGAGGTATGAGAGATACAGAGTAGATACTATTGTTATTCAAATTAATAAAAAATATGACTATGTCTTCCTAGACATAAAAGAAATGTCTTCCATAAAATATTTTCTTCATGAACCTGATTTAAAATGAATCTCTTCCGTTGACGCGCCCAGGGGCAAATAGAAACGATGTCGATGGGCCAATTTCAGTTTAGAAAATTCACAATTAGTTTCAATTGTAAGATCTCCTATTTTCAGTTCAGAATTCAGTTACAAGCAGTGAAACAGGACTCTCCGATCAATCGCGATTAATCACGAGTTGGAATTTGCTCGCTCTACAAACGATCTGATTTAAATATTTGCGAGTCTAACTCACGTCGACCAAGTTTAAGTCATGGTAAATGCAATTTTGACTTGAGACTTGCCAATTAAAGCAGATTCTTGCAATTGATTCCAATTTATTTGATTTTCAGCCTTGACTCGACGAGCACGAGTTTTTCAAGTTTAGGTATGTCACATTGCTAAAAACTAAACGTCAATCGTTCCAAAATTTATTTCTCATTTATCATGCCCAAAACTCATACGTCGAGACCTTCAGTAATCAATCACTACTCACTATTACACAGTCCGGACTCGATATCGGGGAACCGCCAAGGTGAGCCTAAGTCCAGACTCCATATTGGGCAATCGTGAATGTGTGCTCTATCCATACTCCATATCGAGCCTCGGGCAGTCGCGCATCACCTTCAACATTTGTTACCTTTAGGCTTAGCTGCTTCACTATTTAAAAATCGAGGTACATTGGCACTTGGCTTAAATAATAGGTATATTACTATATTGAAGTTTTAATGTCGTTTTTAATGGCAAGTTTCAAGATTCACTACTCAGCAATTGAATGTTCGACGTATTCCTTTGGTTATGACTTTTCAACCCTATAAATGGGGCCTAAATAGATTTTAAAAATGCACTAAGAAATGGTTTCATACCAACCATCGACCAAGTCATCAAACATTCCTTCCTTGGTCGATGTCTTGCTGACTTCAAAGGCTTTAACCACGCGTTCACAACTTTGAGTATTTTTGTTCTTCCAGAATTTGTTATTGATGTATTGGTTCAGTTGTCTTATGCTAAACGAACTTGCAAATTCAAGATTACAATGAAATATATGTTGATAATATTTCCTTTAGGTATCATTTCCTCATATATACCTAATTGTGTTTCAAGGTCATAATGATATATTAGGTCAAAATGTGCTTGTGTTGCTGGACAGATTCCTCTTTGATCCTTAACAAAACTCCATATCCTTTAAAACCAACCCTCTTTTTTGTGAAGTTATATATGGCATTTTTAATTTTAATTTTTTATTGTATTTTATAGGAGCCAAATTAAATAGAAGGCACAACTAACAATGTAAAATTTGAAACGGGAACTATAAACTCAAAACGGGAACTCTGGCCCAAAAACCCCAAAAAAACCACAAAAACAGTGCTCAAAACGAAAAGTGTGTATACTGGAACGATGTTTTTTTTTTTTAGGTGTAAATTTTGCGGCTGTTTTAAAAATGGCAGTGACTACGAAATTTTCTACGAAATTTTCCTGCAAAATATAGCTTCAGAATGAAAGTGTTGATACTGGAATAATGATTTTTTTTTTTAGGTGTCAATTTTGCGGCTGTTTTAAAAATGGCAGTGACTACGAAATTTTCCTGCAAAATATAGCTTCAGAACGAAAGTGTTGATACTGGAATAATGATTTTTTTTTTTAGGGTCAATTTTCAAACTTTTTAAAAAATGCTAATAAAACCAAATTTTTATGTCTCAAACAAAGTTAAATTTTAAGGAAAAAACACATTAATGTTTCTGGTAGAATATCATTTTTCTTTCCTAAGTATAAATTTAACATGTTTTCAACCACAACATGCTAGATACAAAAGAAATTGAAATTTTTTTAACTATAAAATTAAAAAAACATGACATTATGAACAAATTATATCACTGAATGAATTCAAAAGTCTTTATTTGTATACTGAGTAAATCAAACATTATATCTCTAAAACAAACATTATATCTTCATTAACACCCCCATCGGGGGTAGATGTGATTTCTTTGATACTATTGTTTTTACAAATTAATAATCTTACATGTTAATGCAAATGTGGTACTTTGTTTTATTTAAATGTTTAACAAGGATAAAAGCTTAAACAATTGTATAGTTAATATTTCCATAATTTTCTTTAATTCTATCTTGAATGTGTTAACCAACCTTACCTATAAAAAAATTGTCAGATGAACCAAAAAAATCATATAAATACCCCAATGTTACATAAGTTCAATAAAATATTAAACTATGTAAATCTTTTTTCAATTTTTTTTTTTTCAAATAATGATTGTGAGGTTAAATCAAAGATTTTTCTGATCCATAATGTAGATATAAGTCTTTCCGATTAATCACATCGTTATGAGCTTAAAAGTTTCCATAATGTCATTTCTTTCTAAAATCCTTGCAAGTTTATAGCTAATTCCTTATCTTACAAGAAAATTTAAAAATCATTATCATGATAATCTCAACTGCATGATTCTCTACAACCATTTTAAAAAGCCTCTTAAATTACTATTATTTATAACTATACTCTTTAAAAGATATGGGCATTTTCTTAAGGCCATATGTTCCATATGAGTTATTTTTGAGGTTTTGGTTTATGAAATGTTATGAATACCTTTTTAGGTATTTTTTAAGTGCAAATGTTTCATATGATTATTCTTGGGTTTTAAAAATGTTTTCAAAATATTAAAAACAATTTTAAAAATAGAAAGATTTTTTTAAATTTATATGTTCTATTGCTCTTGACATTTTAGATTTTTAAATGTTAAGAATACTTTTTAAAAATATTAAGATATAGACTTTTTTAAAGTCCATATCTTCTCTATAAGTCCATATATTTAGTTATTCTTAAGGTTCTAATTTTTAAAAGGTTAAAGAACACTCATTTCTATGCAAGATGGTGATGGGACACAATGTCACCAACTTTATTTACTATAAATATTTTTTTTAATCACATGCATCATAAACAAGGGAGCTTTTAGTTAGCCAATTTTTAATAATGCAACATAATTAAGTAATTTAATAATCGTGTTTTAAGGTGGCAGAAACCATAAGCTTACTCTTTAAATGATGTAATATTGTATTGTCATGGTACATGTTTATTTTATTTTTCTGAATTTAAGTAGATTGCAGATTACCAAAATATTCATGAATTAGATAGAAATAAGCATCGTCAAAAAATTGACAGCACCTTAATATTCGGGGAAGCTGCCATAGACTTAAAGATGCTCATTTATTTTACTTCTATTTTTGTTGATGTTGCCACTATGACGCATACATTATCCAGTGGCATTTCACATTAGGTTCTATGTTGCATCTTGAAAATATTTTGTTAGATCGAGTATCTTGAACATGATGTTAGCAGCATTTTTTGTTTATTAAAATTGAGCAAATCGTTTTATTTGAAATGTGAATTTTCACCCACCAAATGTATGACAGACTTCAAAATTTATTTTAAAAACTAAAATTAAGTGATCAAACGTGATGAAGTCTTTTATTAAGAATTGGCAGTAAAATTTGCTTGACAGATGCGCGCTTCGATTCTTGATCTTGGCCAAGATTCTTGATCTAATGGGCTACCAAAAGATTTACCGAAGAAAATAATTTGATTTAACCTTACACATATTTATTCATTTCGGGGCTTGATTCGAACATTGTCCAAATTACAAATAGTTACAATTTCGCATATTAATTATATGCGACAACCACAAAGTTCTTGAAACGGAGAAAATGGTCCAACGTACTCATGAATTTGATTTTCAGATAAATGACACTCAAGCTGGTACATGACCCTCCTATAAAACATCCGCTACTTTTTTCCCCGCTTACTTGTTGAGTAGCTGGTGCTTGCATTTTGTCCAGGAAATTTTACGTTCATGCTCTTCTTTCTTTGTTCATTCTCAATCTTGATATAGAAATAACCAGCGGCCATCGGTGGTCCAAGTCGATTTTCATTGGCAAATGCTCTGGTTGCTGAAGTTCTCGCGCGAGTTGTGCTTAATTAAGGGATGGCATGGATCCTTGAACAATGTGAAAACCATCTTGCTAGTACGCGTGGGTGTCGGAGCTTCGTACGTGAGAATACTGTCGCTCGGCAAAACTGATATTGCACCACAAAGAAACCCAAGAGATTTTGATCATTCGATCCAACACATTAACACGCATTAAACCGAAATAACATTAACACACATTCAATCCAATGATTTCAAAGATCAAGAAAAAGTGGCAACTGCCATGATATCCATACCAACATGAGTACTGCTGCTTAAACGTAGGGTATTCAGCCTGCACAATGTACAGATTAATGCTTTTATTTAGATGAAATAGATATGGGTGCTATATATTATTCATAAATTTGCGAGAGGATTATGACATATCAGTGCAAGTACTCGTGCCCAGGAGTTTTTGAATCAGTCATCACCTGATTATTTGGATTTATGAAAGACTTTAGTTATGTGGTTATGAAAAATTCATGATCAATAAATAATAATCGTGAATTGGAATAAAAACTAGTTACCAATATGAATATGTAGTTGAGAAATGCTTCGGGATCAGGGACCGCATTGTAATCTTCGTCAAAAAAGATGAGTGGTTCGAATAGCATGTCATCGGGCGACACTTGCTCGCCCAAGCTGGTTTCCTTGTAGCCGCAGAGTACAGAAAGCTTGTAAAGAGGATCGAAATCGTCGACAACCCCTCCGATAACTCCTGCTGCCAGAAGCTGCTCTCTTATTTCCTGAATCCCTTGTCACGTCAGTTTCTATTTCACCGACGCAAACTTAAAATTTGTATATCACCGGGTCTCCATCGCGCGCAGCGCCACCGCCGGGCCGCCCCGCCCCGCCCGACCGGCGGCGGGTCAATTCCCGGGCCGCCCCGCCCCGCCCGACCGGCGGCGGGTCGATTCCCGGAATCGACCCGCCGCCGGTCGGGCGGGGCGGGGCGGCCCGGGGGTGGCGCTGCGCGGATCTAGACCCACAGCGCCACCCCCGGGCCACCCCGCCCCGCCCGACCGGCGGCGGGTCGATTCCCATAATCGACCCGCGGCCGGTCGGGCGAGGCGGGGCGGCCCGGGGGTGGCGCCGTGGGTCTAGATCCGCGCAGCGCCACCCCCGGGCTGCCCCGCCCCGCTCGACCGGTGGCGGGTCGATTCCGGGAATCGACCCGTACCGGCTTCGGAGCTTGTCTTTAAAAATATGTGCGATAAACAATTCTGCATGCGTTTCTGGGGGTAAAGTTTTGGTATTTCATATGTTGGATAAACAATTCTGCCTGGTTTATTTTATTTTTCTCACATTTTGAAACACCTTAAAACCCTACGGTATCATTTCTAAAGTTTTTGTTTTACCAAATTTCAACGAAAATATGATTTTCCAGCATATAGAGTAAACGATGTACTGTTTCTTTGTGATTACGATGAGCTGGTAAGCCGCAAAAGGAATAGATTAGGGAATGTGTTCCACGATTGGAAAAGGAATAAACCTCATTCCTGCACATGTTCTAACCCTACTTAGGAAGCTATCTAAATTTTTAGGTTTGGAGGGAAAGAATGATTCGAAAGCGATCTATAATGTTGCTTTTTAAATTATATAACCTAAAAGTAGATGGACAAATATTACATTATATTAATATTTTTTAAAATATATGATTCCGTAAATCAAGTGTCAAGCTGTAAACCTCGTGAAAACATATATTGACCATTCATATGCGCATCATACCATTTACAGCTAAAAACATTTTTTGAAAGATACACATGCTTGATTTTAATGTTTATGGTTTTAATTTAGGTCACTATTATAATTATTTAAAGTAGATGGGACAAATATTACATTATATTAATATTTTTTAAAATATATAATTCCTTAAATCAAGTGTCACGCTGTAAACCTTGTCAAAAAATACTTTGACCATTCATATTCATATGCGCATCATTTCATGTTTATAGCTAAAAACATTTTTTGAAAGATACACATGCTTGATGTTAATGTTTATGATTTTAATTTAGTTCACTATTATAATTATTTAAATTATGTTTCGTACGTAATGATATTGACCATTGTTGACTTTTTTTTCAATATAAATTGAAAATTTATTTAAAAAATGTTTTATTCATCCAAACATAATTCAAAGAAAAATAATAAATTTGAAATCTAATTAAATTAAGATGTCAATTTTTAAAAATAACATGACATGACAGCATACATAGCATGGAAATAGTGGAGGATATACATAGCATGACAGTATCTTTTTTTAATAATCTTAATTTTAATATTTTATTAAAAAAATATGTTTTGTATTATTTTATCAATTTTATTTCGTAAGATTGTGATAGTTTATAAGTTTTTAAATAAGCCGTACAACATTTTTGTCTATCTAAACGTTGGTTTTAAGGTAAAGTCTTTCCGGTGAGTTGATATATTTAAAATAAGTATTATGTGTTAAATTTAATGTCATTTTACGTTATGGAAATATGAGAAATTGCATGTTGTATGCGTGTATATATGATTAATTTTGAATATGGGCACCTTAATATTTTTTTATTTGTTTACAAGAATGAGAAATATTTACATTAACTCTACACCCAAACCACATGGAATACAGGGGAGGATAAGCACTTTACTTGAGGATGCCTATATTGAGGACACATTATTTGGGGTTGGTTGTGGAACTAAGATAAAAAGTGGTGTTAAGGAAGAGTATTGAAGCATTGGATGTTTATCTAAGAGAGCAAGGAGATTTATGGTGAGCATAGAGTAGCCTAGATGGTTATAGGAGAGAATAGAGGTTGGGAGAGTTGGAATCTTTCATTGCTATGTATTTGATGCTTGATATTCAAGTGTATTTTTAGTAGGATATTCCTAGAAATAATTTAATAGATTGGACTATTTTTACTAGATTGGGCGGGGTGGCGGTGGGGGGGGGGGGGGGCGGGGTGGCGGTGGAGGGGGGGCAGTGGCGGTGGCAGGGGATGGGTGGGCGGGGTGGGCGGTGGCGGTGGAGGGGTGGGCGGTGGCGGTGGAGGGGTAGGCGGGGGCGGTGGCAGTGGAGGGGTGGGCGGGGGAGAGCACAACTGTGATTTTCGCATTGATTTTTAAGTTAATTATTATTTTTTGAAAAAAAAAGTTGTTATTATTATTTTTTTGACATGAAATTCATAAAAAAACTATTATTTGACCATTTTTAGTTAATATTTTTGTATAAAAATTGTGATTTTGACATGTTAATTCTAGCAAAAAATTATCAAAACGTTTAGTTTTTTTGTTATATTTATGTTAAAAATGGTTATTTTTATGTCCATTGTTAAAAAATGTTGTTTTTTAGAAACAATTATTTCATGTGGATTGAAAAATTAATTAAGGATGTATAAATATGTAGATTATCTAAAATTCAAACTATCGACTTTCTAATTTAAAAACGCAAAACAATAAAAACCCCACTTAAAAAAAAAAAAAATTAAGATAGAGAACAAGAAAATATGAATACAATGACGACTTCAAAAACTATCAAATTTAGAAAATAATTTTTTACATTTCACACACTAGGTCTTTTAAAAAAACAGTCTTTCAAAAAATAGGTCTTTTAAAAAAAGGGTGTGATGCAGAATACTCACTTTTTAAAATCAGGATGAAAATCACTACCATACACTACCATTCTAAAACTTAATGCACATGAAAAAAATTAAAGTTCCAAAAACCATGTTCTAAAAAAAACATGTGTATTGTGCATCAACACTTTTGAAAATCGGGTCATTTTTTTGCCACCTCTACAAAACGAGTAACAGTATCAGTTCCCGTTTCAAAGTTTACATTGTTAACTCCAAATCTAAACAGAAGCCACAATTCAAACACAAGTTCAAAACAACAACAATGCCGAGGGAGAAGGACTTTTCTTGGGCTTATTGTGACAAGATTCTTGGAGACCCTAAGCTCCTTTGTAAATTTTGCAAAGTGAAATGTAGTGGAGGCATTTATAGATTCAAGTACCACCTTTCACAAATACCCAGCCATGATATAGGTCTCTACAAAAACGTTGACGAAAATGTCAAACACCAAGAAACCTTGGCCATTGATATGTTGAGTCAGCATAATGCAAAGAAAGAAAAGCAAAAAAAAAAGAAATAGGAACTCCTGGAGTTGGCAATTTTTCTTCCACTACCCCATTGTCATCTCCCTCTGTTTAATCCTCAGTGCAATTCCTAATTTTCCCACACATGCCTCCAAGTCCAAGTCAAACTCAAGGCCAAATGAATCCTCCTGCATTCAACATTGGAGGTGGAATCATAAACACCTTTTTTTCTCCACGCAAAAAACCCGGTTCCCAACCTACCTTGGATACCATTGGTTGGAAAACAAATATCCATAGTCAGGCAAGGAAGACCATTGCTAACTTCTGGTACTATTCTGACATACCTTTCCACTATGCCATAAGTCCTTATTGGCAAGCTATGATTGATGCAGTTGCTGTTACAAGTCCAGGGTTCAAAGCTCCTTCATTAGAGAGCATTAGGAAAAATTTGCTATTAGAAAGTGTTGAAGATGCCATGCTTGTGCTATCCGAGTTTCGTTCATCATGGGTAGAAACAGGGTGCATGATCATGAGTGATGGATGGACAGATCAGAGGAATAGAACTTTGATAAATCTCCTTGTATCTTGTCTGGTAGGTACAATGTTTATCAAATCAGTGGATGCCTCAAAAAAGGTTAATACTGCACAACTTATTTGTGAAATGATGGAGGAAGTCGTTCAAGAAGTGGGAGAAGAACATGTTGTACAAATTGTCACCGACAATGCAGCTAATTATATGGCTGCTGGTAGACTTTTTGAGATTAGGTACCCCACTATTTTTTGGACCTATTGTGTTGCCCATTGTATAGATTTAATGCTTGAGGACATTGGTAAGCTTCATTGGATACATGAGGTTGTGGATAAGGAAAAATCCATAACCAAATACCTATACAACCACATTATTGTCCTAAACACCATGAGAAAATACACTGAAGGTAAAGAAATTGTTCGACCTGCAGTGACTAGATTTGCAACAAATTTCATATCTTTGCAATTTGTGGTTGAGTAAAAGATAAATCTAAAGAGGATGTCCTTGGGACCTGAGTGGATGGCATCTAAACATTCCAATACCCTTGAAGGAATTGAAGTTGTTGCACTTGTGTTTAATGACGGTTTCTGGAAATATGCCGAAGAGATTATTGTTGTGATGGAGTCCCTTGTTAGAGTTCTCAGGTACTTCAAGTCTTTTAACTTTTTCATGTTTTAAATTTCATTTCAAGCTTATTTTTATTTTCAATGTTTCATATTAATTTAAATTTGAAATCTTGAACTTTCAGGATGGTTGATGGTGACAAACCCGCTATGGGTTACATTTATGAGGCGATGGATCTCACAAAGGAGGCCATCAAAAGAAGATATGGGGATGAGGAGGCAAAGTATATGCCTCTTTGGGACATTATTGATGCACATTGGGATAGGAAATTGCATTCCCCCTTACATGCTGCTAGGTACTTCTTAAACCCATAGTATTTTTATGATAAGAGCAAATTTAATGAGGATGGGGAGGTTCACAAAGGACTTATGACATGCATGGAAAGGTGCTTCCCTGATCCAGAATTTAAAAGTTGTGTCTTTTCCCAACTATAGGATTATAGATCACTACCTAAATTATTTTCCTATTCTAGTGTTGTACGAGAAAGGTCTAAGGTGTTGCAGGTACCCTTTGAGGCTTGAAGGCTTTATCAATTCATTAAATTTGTTTAAACTTTATTTTGTATGTTAAATGCTTTATTAAATTTTGTTGTCTTTTTAAGTTTGTACTATTTAGTATTTAGTGCGTCTACTCACGAACCCTTGCCACTTGCTATGTTTTTGGTGGCAAAACTTTTGTACTGATACGCCATATTTGAAGAGATTTGCCATTCGAATCTTAAACCAAGCATGTAGTGCTTCAGGTTGTGAGTGCAACTGGAGCATGTTTGAGAAAATACATTCTAAGAAGAGCAACCGATTGACACAAAAGAACTTAAATGACCTTGTATTTTTCCATTACAATCTACAACTTCGTAACAAGAAAATACTAGGTGAGAGCTTGAATTTGAAGGTTTCATAATCTGATTTCGAATTTAAAGTTTAAACTTTAAAGTTCAAAGTCAAACTTAAATTCACATTTCAATGTCTCATGATAATGATAGGTTTGGATCATTCACCAGTAGACCTTGAAGAGATAGATTTACAAACTGCAAATGCAGCAGATTGGGTCCAATTAGAGGAGGCTCCTCTTTTAAGCCTACATGAATTGAAAAACTTTGAGAGTCAAGCATGTGGAGGAGTGGGAGGAATCACTTCTAGTTCTCACTCTTAAGAGTCTTAGACTCTTAGTTACTGATTTTTTCTAATTAGTATGAAGTTGTTTGTAAACTTTTAGAAGCAGTTTCTTCTAGTTCTATGTAGTCACTAGTTAGGAGTCATGACTCAGTACTTTGGATCATGTTTGGAATCATAACATATATGAGATGCTTATTCATTCATGATATTTTGGATATCTATTGATATTATGAATTGTTTAGACATGGCTTTACTGAATATCAATGAATTTTTTTTTTTAATTCAATATATGTGCATATTTTTATTTATTGAATTCACTGATTTTTTCTGATTTTTCCCCAATCTGATTAAAAATCTTAGCTCTTTTTCCTCGCCGATTTATTGTCTATTCCGAGTCTGGTAACATTTGTTACAAGTTTCATTCTTCACTTATGAGTGCTAAGGTGTGCTAGAGAGTGCCAATTCATGCTGAGGAGTGTTAGGGAGTACTAGGACAACACAAGGGGGAACTAGGCCAAAATGCATGGAAGTGAATGAATATGAGGGTGTGTTGGGGAGTGTCAATCAGTGCTAGTTGTCATGCCAAGGAGGGAGTGACAAGGTATGCTAAAAACGGGTAACGCATGCCAGGGAATATCAGGGAATGTCAATAAGTGCTAGAGTGTGCTAGGTAGTTCCGGGGTGTGCTAACATGTGCCAAATAGTGCCAAGGAATTCCAAGTGCTAAGACATGCTAGGATGTGCAGGGTGCCAAAGTATGCCAATATGCGTCAAGGATTTTCAAGGCAACAAAAGGAATAACCAAGCTAAAATTAAAGGAAATGAACACATAAGAGGGTTAATAATGGAAATGAACACATAATAGGGTTACTAAGTCGAGACTTTATCTTTTTCAAAGGGGGCCTGATAGGCACACTAATAATATGTTCCAATACATGCCAATTGACAATGTGTGCCAAGTTCTAATTTTTGTCAATGAAATATTATGCCAAGGTGTGTCAGAGCATCCTAGGGACTATAGGGAATGCCAACACATGATAGGGGAGTGCTATGATATGCTATGGCATGCCAACATGTGCTTTGGCGTCCTACTCATGGCAAGATGTTCTAGGTACAAAGATGTTCCAAGACATGCGAGGTGCCAAGGAATGTTAGTGTATTGTTCCAAAGCATGTTAAGGTGTGCCATGAGTGTTGAGGAGTGTCAGGTCTCTCTCATTAATACAATTGACAGAGCTTGATTATATATTAAATAATATAGTTCCTACACACACTAGTGGAACTTTATTTAAAGGAAATTTGCTAGATAATAAACCTAATAGAGATGAATCATGTGTTGACTCATAGGAAGACTATATTCTTATGAATTGAGGCAAATGATACACACTAATTACTTCTTAACAAATTGACTAGCTATTATAACCACTATGAACTTGGACACATAATGAAAAAGAATCCACAACAATCGTCTTAAATCATTATATTTTGACAAAAAATATAGTAATAGGTACATAGCGTCATCAAAAACTCATTGGAATGATCAATGATGACGAACATTTTTTGACCGTCACCAAAAGTAACCAAAAAGAGCATTGGTGAGGGTCAATAAAACATTGTCACTCAAGCTGTCACTAAAGAGAGAATTAGTGATGGGCCTTTAACGACCCTCACCAAAAGTGTCACCAAAGAGAGAATTAGTGATGGTAAATTAATGACCCTCACCAAAAGTGTCATTGAAAATGGCTTTGGTGATAATCCTTAAAGGAACATCACTATATACACTTACAAAAATGATTTTTTAAAGACCGTCACCATATGAGACATTGGTGATGGACCTTAAAGGTCCGTCAAAGGCATGAAGCGTCATTAAAAAATCATTGGAATGATAACTAATGACGAACATTTATCGACCATCACCAAAAGTAACCAAAAAGATCATTGGTGATGGTCAATAAAAGATCATCATTAGAAGTGTCACCAAAGAGAGAATTAGTGATAGGCCTTTAACGACCCTCACCAAAAGTGTCACCAAAGAGAGAATTAGTGATGGGCCTTTAATGACCCTCACCAAAAGTGTCATTGAAAATGGCTTTGGTGACAAACTGTAAAGGAACATCACTATATACACTTACAACAACGCTTTTTTAAAGACCGTCACCATATGCGACATTGGTGATGGACCTTAAATGTCCATCACAAGCATGACCCTCACCAATTACCTTTTTTCTTGTAGTGATTTCACCCACCGATCAGCATAAAACAACCTTTATCTGTCCTTGGGTTACTTTCGCTTACAAAAACCTTCCTTTCAATCTAAATAATGTTGGTGCTACCTTTCAGTGAGCAATGTCCTATTCTTTCCATGACATTCAACACATTGTTCAACCATACCTCAATGACTTACCTGCTCATTCAGCTAAACATTGTGACCATCCGGATCAACTAAGAGCTATTTTTTTTTATGCCAACATTATAAAATCTGTCTCAATCCACACAAGTGTGTGTTTTTCTTTGAGTCTGGTCAGTTCTTAATTTTTGTGGTGTCTCGTGAAGGTATCAGGATTGATCCCTTGAAATTTGAGGCCATAATCAATCTCCCCCCTCCTTCATCACTACTGCAATTATAGAGTTTGCGGGGAAAAGCTAATTTTCTTCATCGGTTTGTCCCTAGTTACGCCAAACTATCCAAGGGTTTTACTTGGTTACTTAAGAAGGGGATCCCTTTTATTTGGGATGAAGTTTCACAGAAATCCTTTGATGCTTTAAAACACATGCTTATCAGTGCTCCTTTACTGCATCCCCTCGATTATCGACGCGATTACTTCCTATACTTGGCTACAACTAATACTACTATTGCTATGGTGTTAGTTTAGGATGACGACAATGGCAACGAGCACATGGTTTATTATTTGATCCAGAATCTTCTCGATACCGAGTCTCAATATTCCCATGTCAAGAAACTTGCCTTGGTGGCAGCTCATGCCGTCCAAATATTTCGACACTATATCCTTTTACGGAAAACCACAATGATTTCTGATTGCAACCCCATGACATTTATACTGACTCGTCGGTTACTGGGGGGGAATACACCAAATGGATCGTTATCCTGCAAGAGTTTGATTTGGAATTTACTACTACCAAATCAAATAAATCGCTCATCTTTGCTGAGTTAATTTGTGCTCTTCCATCTGTAAGCACGCCAACTAATTTCACTGAGAAGATACCCGATGAAACTCTGTTTCTGATCAGCACTCTTGACCCCTAGTATGGAGACATTATTGTTTATCTTCAAACCCAGACTTTCTGATCTGAGTTGTCTCGATTGGAACGACACCGCATCTGACATCAGTCCCAACCCTATTGGATCATCGGTGATACATTGTATCGGGTCGATATGGACTTTTTCCTTCGCAGATGTCTCACATGTGAAGAGGTTGAGCAGGTCCTAAATGATTGGCACTCTGGTGCTTATGGTGGTCATATTTTTGGATATGCCACTGCTCAGAAGATCCTTCATGCCCATTATTTTTGGCCATATATCTTCAGAGATTGCATTCTAGCTATCCAAAAATGCCATGAATGCCATATTTTCAACCGCAAGCAGCGCGCCCCACTTGCACCCCTACACCCAGTAATTACTGTTGGCCCATTTTCTGAATGGGGCATTGATTTCATGACATGTAACCCTCTCTCAGCCGGGGGGCATGGTTATATCATCGTCGTCATTGAATATTTTACGAAATGGGTCAAGGCGATGCCTACATACAATGTTGATGGTATTACTGTTGTGCAGTTCCTTTTTAACCAAGTTATATCATTTTTTAGTGTCCCTCAAGCTATCATGACTGACCATGGGTCACATTTTTGTCAGTACATGATGGCAGAGATAACTTCTCAGTTCGGCCTTCGATATGATAGCTCAACTCCGTATTATCCACAGGTTAATGGCCAGGTTGAAGCAATCAATAAGGTTTTGATCACTATGCTTCAGCTTACCATTGGGAAGCATAGAAGATATTGGCATTTAATGCTATTATCATCTATTTGGGCTTATCGAACATCTGCTAAGATGGCACTGGATTCACTCCATTCTAGCTGGTGTACAGTTTATAAGCGACTCTTCCAATCGAATGCTAAATCCCTTCGATTAAGCTAGCTATTGAACTTCTTCCGAATACCTCACCTAAGGAGGAGCAACTACTGTATCTTGAGAGACTCTTCGCATCGCTGCAATGGTCATCAAAGCTCAAAAGAAATGGGTCAATTTTCATTTTGACCAAACTGTTTCTCCTTGCACTTTCGCTGAGGGCGACTTGGTCCTTATTTACCATCAAGCCAATGATAAATTAGGGGAAAGTAAGTTCGAACCCATGTGGCATGGACCCTATATTGTCAAGCATGTCTTATAGAAAGGTGCCTCTGAGCTATGTGATTATGAGGGAAATGCATTGTCACAACCCCGTAATGGGTTGTATCTCAAAAAGTATTATGCGTGAGATTCGTATGATAACTTTTGTATATTAGTGTGATAATTCATTAGTGTGCGTTTTTTATTTTTGGTGTGTTTGTTTTCTTTGCAGACATATGTTTTTCTTCTTACCCTGTGTTCCACTCAGTTTGCAGATGTCATCAGGTCATTACATTGGTTTTGCTGATGGTTATTGTCGTAGCACACAGAACCTATATTCCGCAACATGGGTACTCTATGACCCTAATGGCGAGCTGATTGACTTACAAGGTATCTGCCTTGATCGAACAACCAATAATATTGTTGAATATAGTGTGGTTATCGAACTCTTGTTAGAAGTAGTTTCTCTTGGCATTAGGGATTTAGTTGTCATGTTGGATTTGCAGCTCGTTGTGTTACAATTAAATAATCATTATTCAGTAAGAAATCCACAAATATTGTGTATGTATCTACATGTTAGATTGCTGGAAAGAAACCTTGATTACATTACATATCAACATATTCAACGTAATTTAAATAAATTAACTGATGCATTAGCAAATTTTGTTCTTGATAGACATTTTCGTCATTTGTAAAACTGAATCATGTTATGAATACATAAGTAGAAATAAAACATGCATTTATATATATATATATATATTGCATCTGCTGGAGTGTTTACCTCAAAATGTCAAAAAATATAGTGTTATGGAACACTTGGATTTCAAAGCCTACAAAACCTGTAAAAGACTAGATGAACTATCAAACTGCACGGTGCTCATGGTAGCACGAGACCGCTTTGATCACTTGGCCTAGCAGTCGACGCAGTCTCGCAGATACTCCTATATTATGTCTCTGCCATTGCGGCAGAACATTGTGGATAGTGGCATAGTCTGGAACCCCTCGAGTGATTGCCTCCAGATTGTGCTCCATCTCTGCTAAGGGGTCAACCCCTTCCTCATAGTCCGCACCCACTATCGGATGGGAAAATCGTTGTGCTATTGGCAACATGCCTGGTGGTCTCTCTGGTCCCACATCTGCACATTTATCATAAGTTGAGTCTTAGTTCAAACTTTTATAAAAAATCATAAAACCTGAAAAAATTCAAAAAACATTTTTTTACCTGCGTCGGTCCACTATTCGCCTGGTGGCAGAGGTAGATTTGGATCCCCTCTGAAATCTGTGCCAGCATAAGCGTAGTCATCTACCATAAGTAGCTGGCATTCAAGCCAAGCGAAGAACTGTGGTGGATAATGCATATGTTGACCCGTGCCTCCTCGAGGCATGAGCTGGCTCCATCTCACGAGCCTTGGATCTCGGGGGGCAGGATGTGGTACTTCTGCCCACTAATACCAGAAGAGCGGTATTCACTCCAAGAAGAAGGTCACCAGTATAGAACCAAACTCGAATTTCTTCAGGTGTCTGTGCTTACCCTTGGTCAGTTGGCGCTTCATATTCGCCAAAAGGCCTCCACACCAGTTGAAGATGGTGGGGGTCAAACATGCGATAGTGTACTAAAACTAAGACTTGGAAGCCTCATGCAAAGCTTGCGTGCCAAATACACACGCCATGGTGAACAAAATTGTTCTCAATGAGGTTTTTGGTGATTGTTACAATCTTCACCTTACCTCTGTTGGTTATCTCGGAACCAGGACAATATCTATGGACTAGACTCCTAGTACTCTCACCTCCTTTGTGACATCCAAAGGGTTGAACTACTTCTCCTCGACGGGATAATCCCATGATGAAATATATGTCCATCTCCTCCAGTTCTAGTTTTTTCCCTTTGATGATGAATATCTCTCGCTCTACATCTCAAAGGCTAATCAGATAGGGTAGAAAATCCATCTGAGCCCTCAACCGTGTGGTCCGAAAGAATTTCAATAGGCCACAATCCCTTAGAGAATTTATGCATGCCAGATCCTCAGATGCTTGGAAATCCTCGGCTTCATGGCCTCTTTATTTCCACTCCAAGACCATTTTCTCCTGCAAAACAACATTTAAACACTTATTAATGCTTTTTTTCATGGATTAAAATAATCAATTTTTTCTTAAAAGAGAGTTTTTAACTTCAAAAAATTGCTCTCGGCATCATCGCGCCCGTTTTTCAAAATAGTGCAATGGCATCGCATGAACCTTTGGGATCCAGTGCGACCATCGTGGGTCCGATGACCATACCCGCAATGGTCACCAACGACCTAAATTTTTAAAATCCTCCTTTCTAGCATAAAATTCACCGTTAAAATTGCATAAAAAAGTAATGAAATGCAAGAGCAAGGATGAGGCTCTTACTTGTCGCAGAAAAATTGTGAAATGGTACCCTGGATCTCCTGCAGTAGCCACTGGAAAATCAAGAAAGTTAGGGCACAAAAGCACTTTCAGAGCTCAATTTGGTAAAATGGTAAAAAATGAAATTACTTTTACCTATTTATAACTTTTGAAAGTCATTTTGTCAAATATTTTCATAATATTTTAATATTTTTATCGCGACTTACATGATGGGTTTGTTTCTTGTTCAGTTATAGGTGCCTTCAATGCGAACAATGATCATTATTGGCTGATTCTGGGTGTTTTATTTTATCTCTTTTTTGGACTCATTAAATAAATGAAAAAAGAACCCCCCTGGAGTCATCTTTTAGCTCTTTTCTGACTCTCGAAAATTGAAAATATTGTCGAGTACTTGTTGTTTTGAAATCGTTAAAGTAGATGAATTGACATCACCTTAGTATACATTTACCCCTTTTCGGGTTGAGATTGACTATTTACAAAAAAGGTACACCTTGGTCGACATGGTCAAGAGGCTCGCTTGGATATTGTTTTCTAACTTTTCGGATTCGATGGACATTATGAAAAGGGACATAATGGAGTTTTCTTTTTCATTTCTTTTTCAAACTCTCTAAATTTGAAAAAGATGCCAAGTTATTCTTACGTCGGACTCGTTAAAACTTTACGATGAAAGACCTGTCACAATGACGAGACCGAGCTTCTCCTTCCTAGGGCTCGTAAAACATACTAGGATGGATTCATTCGAAGAATGAACTTACATAACAAGCATATGCTATCCCCTTCAAGCCTGTGATAAAAAATAATTTGGGTACTCGCTAGAAATAGTAGGGGGGGGGAATGAAGATGAGACATCCTTTGTATAGGCAGCATGTCGCTCTTGAACATGACACTCTTTTGCTCTCGTGTCAAGTTTGGGATATCCTCATTCAGTCACTTTTCCTCCTAGGTTTGGGTGATCCATATTACCTCTCATTTGACTATTCCACACTATCATCATGACCTTTAGTCCCATGTTGAGTCAGATGCTGCCACACTCTGGAGTCGTGTCACCAATATGTTCAAGAGAAGTCTAATATGGAGTTATTTACCTATACATTGTTTGCATCATTGCTACAGTCTTGAATATTATTCCACTTTATTCCTTGTTTCGTGTCGATGATGGGGGATTCAACATTTATCTCGTTCAATGGGTCACTTCCTATCCACTTCAGCTCACTATCCAGGTAGATGACTTAGGAGCTCCCTTTCTGTTAAGGGAAATGTTCCCCTAGGGCTTTTGGGTTGAAACCCTAGCAGACTAAAAGTTGTATATACAGAGAAACACACATTCACACAGCCATTATGCTATTATAAGCAAATTCTATGATAAGGGGTGTACCTGAGGTCCTATGTTTGAGAAGGTCCTCTAGGGTCGAAACCCTTCTTCGAGTTCCTTTTGCTCCTTTGACCTGCAAAACAATCAACTCAAGAGAGTACAGTAGTATATGGACTAAATCTTATAATGAAACCATCTTCATATTATAAAGAAAGGTAGTTAGTTATGAAATTTAAACAACTATTCACATATGAATTCTAACATGAATATCATAAACATGAAGAAGATTTATATCAGGAACCAAGACATGTGTTTCTTTTATTATAGACAAATAAAGTACAGAAAATGAATAATTTCACCTGATTCATCCTTTCACAGGCTCCAAGCAAAGCCTTCTTCCGGATTCGTCCAGTCTCAAGCCTTTAACAAACTCCTTCCATGACTTACTCCATGATATCACAAGTAATGGATGGACATCAACACACAAGGAAACAAGGGTTTCCCTTACAAATGGGGGAAGTGCAGAAGGCACAAGGATCTTCAGACCTGGTCAAGGAAATCTCAGCATAATAACCTTTCTCTCTCTTCTCTCCTCCCTTAGTCCTTCCCATTGAAACCTTTTTATACTTCTCCCAATGTAGTTTTTTAGTTGGGAGTTGGTTGGGAACAGTTGGGCCACGGGCACTAACAGGTGATCAGCAGGTAAAACCCGCGATCTCCGCTCGAAATTAAGGAGTTTTATATTTTTTTTAAGTGTTTTAATACATATACGCGGGTTGGGTATATTCCTACCCATGTATACACGCGTTTAACTCAGGGCAATGTCGCGTATAAGGGATAAAACACTGTTTTTTAAATTTTTGGACCAGGTCTGGAAGGAGGGGTTGCCCTAGGCCATGAGTGCAGCATCACAAACCATAAGAGTGAGATTTGGAGCTATAACAGATTCCCCCTAATATATGAGGTCAGAAGGGGTACATGATGGCTGAAATGTATTAAGCAAGTACATGGAAAGGAAATCTGTCAAAAACCGAGAAGGACTTCACCAGAGTTCAGCCTGCCAAGCCACAAAAGGAGATAAAAAAGAAACACTGTCTGAGGTGGGCATACCCATGCTCAGAAAAAGTAAAGCATGTCCGCATATCAAGTACAAGCGGATCCACTAAGTATACAAGTATAAATGACTAGAAAATACATAATGGATCATCTGATCATGATCGAACAAGTACATGTCTAAATATCACATATAAGACTGTCAATGATGCTGAAAGATGCAACGGATCAGTGATATCAAAGACTGATCCCAAAAGGTACCAAGTGAACATGATGGAATAGGATGGTACTACACTGCAAACTCAGGTGCCAGCATATAGAATGTCGCCATGACTGACTGCAACATATAACGTGGAATGGTATCAGCTAGCAGCAACAGGAGCAACTGTCAAGTGAACCAATGAATGCTGATACAACCTGAGGTCTTCACCGACCGCTGTGGTACATTTCTACACCATGGGAATAAATGATCCGAAGTCGACCATGTGAGAAATCATTTGATTACTATTCGTTGATGTATACCGTTAACAAACGCGAGACTACTCACCGATAATGATAATGAGCGTCAAGGTACCCAGTACAATCCAACAAGTGTGAATAGATTAGCTCGAGTCGAACACCTATAAGAATCTATCGATCAGGAGACAATGATAGTTTCCCACTGTTGATAGCGAAGGATCTACCACTAATGACTGCAAACCCCAAGGTATTGGCAAATGGACACTAGATCTTTGCCCCAGAGCAATGAGTCGGAGTCGATAGGGAAAGATCCGCTAGAAGGAAGGCATTAAGGCATCCTTCATCAATCTAGTGTGAGTGTAACTTGTAGGCCAATAATGTGGAAGGAATCGGACGAAAAGAGATGTAGTAACCCAACCAAAGTACGTTTTCGGCGTACACAAGATGTAGCTAGCGCACGACAGAAACCCTCTGAACCAACCAATAATGGAAGCTGACACAGAGGCGAGGTATCCACCAATAGGGTCAAATGGAAACCAAGGTACTGCACGAATCCCAATGTGTGATAATGTAAGCTGATGTCGAACACAAGGGAAACCACTCAGTCAAAGACCCATGATACTGATCGATGCTGAGCACAAGGTGACCTATCAATAATGAAAATAGGGCCAGGGTGCAACTCTAGGCCTGTCCTCAGAGCAAGATGTCATCGTCGATAAGGACAAGACTTGCCAACAAGAAGTCAATGGAGACCTTCTCAAACCGGCATGAGTAAAGGACCAATATATCTAATGTGATGATAGACATGATACTGACAACCAGGGATGACCGACTGAAAAATGAGTCAAGAGACACTGTAGAGAGGCCGACTTAGGCTAACTTCCCTTGAACAAAAGCACGACTCAATGTGACTATGTGGCAGCATATGATGACTCTGTATAAGTTCGTCATGCAGGAGGCACGAACGAACCCTCCATATGATTGGAAGAGATAACCAATCGGGGGAGAACTGACTCAATAACAAGGTTAAGGCATACCTAAGTCAAACTAAATCCCGCCTAAATGGAGGAGACTTTTGTTATAGACATTTTTGTGCCCTACAACTCCAAGCATGAAATGTCCATAAACCAAAGGCTCCTAAGTCCCTAAAAGTGTTGTTCTAACCCCTAAAGGAACAAGGTCAACAGATTACAGCTTCTCCCAGAAGTTCTCCACCAGAAACTACTCAGAATTGGTCAAAACAGGATCATTGCAGCTGCTCCACTAGTTAGGTGCGTTGCATCTCACCCAAATGCACTGTGAGGGTGTGTTGCATTTCAAAACTCCCTTCTATGGGGTGCGATGGGTGAGAAATGACAAATGGCAGTGTCATTCCGCGAGGTGGAGAGGCAATGGAAGCTTCTAGAATCTTCTCCTGTGACACTTGCCTCACTGAATTCGACCAAGGATGAGTAAGAGGCCCTCAGTCTCCAAGTGGAAGCAAGAACTGACAGAGAGAAGACACTAATCAAATCACAAGCTGACTCATCCCCCTTACAGATATCTATATATGGATCCCTCATCCCAGAGATCCGGAGGTTGGAATTTTGCATATTGTAAGGAATTGCTGTTGGTTTCTGGAGACAAACATCAGATTGTTGGGTGATCTATGCTTTGTTTGAGGTGAAGAGGGGCTTCTTTGCTGGGAGGTTGATGCTGGGTCAGAACAACTGGTTGTAACTCCTCCTGGATCTTTTCTTGTTTATCAATAAAAGCTATCTGAGTTTTCCTCCATACTTTTGTATCATTGATGCTTGTTACATTTGTATGGTCAATTTAAATCTGATCCTAAGTTGTTTATGAATATAGATCCATGTATTTGTATAGTGCTATGCTTCTGTGATCTTACAGGTACTTTGTGAAGTTGGGCGTGCTAGGAAGCAGGTAGCTGGAGACTATCGAAGAAGAGAGGGATCGGATCAAAGGATTAGCGCAAGACAGAGGTTGGTTCTTTCTATTCCTCTCTATCTATAATTCATAAAGGAAATACAAAAGTAGCTTTTCTCTATTTGTTTCTAAGGCAGCTGTCACACCTTAGTTGGATAGAGCAGTTCTAAATAGACACTTTTCCCTGTAACAAAATGGCGACTCCGCTGGGGAGCTAATTAGTTTGTTTTTTTATCATTCTTTGTTGTTTGTTTCATAAACTTACAAGTAGCATTCAGACTGCATTTGCCATAACAAATGCAAAGTAGATAACTGCTGCTTCAATCCATTCACTGGATCTGTTTATGATTTAAACAGCTGATTCACAAACTATCTGATTGCCCTTGTGATAGCTCTTAGATCCTCCTTAGATCTACCCCCGATTGTTGCATTACTGATTGCTTTTTACTCGGCCAAAAACCAAGGACTGAACTGCAAACTGTGACCCGGAACCCGAACAAAGTCTCGTTTCTGGCCCAGCGTAGGTACTGTTCAGAGTTTCTAAATTTCAGCGCACTTCCCAAAGGAACAACCTGCGCTGCATTTCAGATTCTCTGTGTTACAGGTGCGCTGATCAGAGTAGCTCTGTGAAACTGTGGCTTCTGTGCTTCATTATTTCCAGTTCTATCCCTGAATTTTGCTGCCTGTGATCAGTATATGTCTGCTTGAAACTCCTTTTCCTTGCTGTTATTCTGCCTCCTTTGTACAAAAGAACTGTAGATGTTTTTGTGTGTTTGTTGAGTCGTTTACAGTTTTCCTTTGCAAAAGTAGCATAGTCGTACTGTCGTCCTTTGATTTGAATTTGTCGCAAGTGTCAATTTCGATCATAGGAGAAGGTTTGATTGTTGTTGATGGTAGATTATCCTGTTACTATTGCTTTTGGTCTAAATTTGTAATTTTCTAGTGTCAAAAACAAGTATTCATTTCAAAATCGTAAGGTGTCATAATCATCTCTATTTTTGATTTCGAAAAGAAGCTTGTTTATGTTTATCGCTTGAAAAGAAATTCAAATTTGTACATCAACTTTCTTTTTAGCATCTATATACTAAGAAAGTAGAAAAACAAATACATACATGTGCATTTGCATATAGACAGTCTGTTTGGCTTGATTTAGGGAAGTGCATTTACAGTGTGCTCTTTGCTCTTTGTGAAAAGATTCTGTCTTTCTTTTCCCTAGTAGCTAGGATTTTCATTGCACAAAAGAGATAAAAAGTTTGTTTATCATCTTTAGATTGCATTTTAGGAATTACATCTACATCTCGTGGTGAACCTGAAAGGCAAACTTCATAAGCAAGATCAACTTAAATAAATTCAATGAATCTAACAACGCTTTGGAACTTAACGCACAACATTTAGAAGTCTAGGCTAGAGACGTATTCCGGCGTCGTAAAGCCTGGTAACTGTTGTTCTCACTGATGGTTGGGTGATTCCTCCACTTTGAGACGATAAGTGCCAGTACGGACTTGTGCTCCCACGTACCGTCGAGTATATTTTGGGAGACCCCTATAGGCTTAAAACCTTTATCCATAGGAAGCCATGTCTGCCGCCCTATCGATCGCAATGCACTGAACACAACATTCGGGAAGATTGACTGTCGTACCGTAAAAAGTATTCTACAGTTTTGCGATTGGTTTGGTACTCCCTCTACCTAGACTTCCAGAGCAGTCCCTTTCGTTCCTTTTCAGACTCCTTAACGGAAAAGGTCCATCTGAGCACTTGTCACTTCAGGCTCATTAAAAATCGAAGGAGACTAGAGTCATCTTTTGTTTTTTCTCGACTCTTAAAAACTGAAAAAACAAGTTGTGTCAAAGCGTCTAAAATTCATTTAATTTAGAAACATACTTCCCCTTTATTTTAGTTGATCGAGTAAGCCGCAATCGTGGAAGAAAGTCAATCGAAACCCCGTCGTTCGCGGAGGCTTACGAGTCAATCGTCTTTGTCTCCGGAATCGAAGCCAGTACGGACAAATCGAACTCGTTTAACTGGTTCCAAATCTCCTATTAAAGTTAGAACAAGTGTTCCAACGACATCTGAGACTCCGGTTACTCCAAACATTTCTGGAATCCCTGCCTCTATAGAAGAAGTTCAATAGCCACAAAAGGACAGTGGTACTGATCCTAGTTTAAGAGTAAACACTTGTGTTACCGAACCAATTCCATCTACAATCGTTTCGGAGAGTCTTGCTCTTCAAACATCTGTCGCTGCCGATTTCACACCTTCTTCGGCACCAGAAATATTTTACGGACCTGACGGTCTTCCCCTTCCACCTGGTCTGATTGCCATAGAAGAAATTGTAGAAGATCCTCCAACAAGTACTCCAACCCAATTTGGAGTCGGGATCACTCTATATCCTTCTTCATCAGAAGTTAGTCTACCACCAGCGAAAGCTCATGTAGAATCGCTAGGTAATCTTTTGGATAGACTACAAATGTCTGAACAACCGTCAACATCTAGGACTGTGTCGTCTGACACAGCGACTGTAGAACTCCCTGCTATCACTCTGACAATGTTCACCGGTATACCATCTTTCCCGATTAGCTCTCAGCCGTTAGAAGGAGCCCACTCAGGGGCTATTTTGACAGTATGGTCCGTTCCTATTTGTTCATCCGGAATAATATCCAGAAACTCTTATGTTGAGTCTCAACAAACTGATCCATTTGGAGGTCAATTTGGGCAGTCCGGCCCCCAGGGGCAAACAATTCCCTTGAGTTCTGGATTACCACCGTATGGGGGGCAGTATACCCTTTCATTATCCCCTCCGGGAGGATATCCATACGGGAGTTCACAACAACATTCAGGTTATATTGGAATTACCTGAAGCGGTTGGGTACCAATACTACCTCAATAACCAAGAGTTGTATACTCGATGCAACAATGCGTACCTATGTCCAATATCCCGATCACGCCAGCTATTGTGACGGTGTCACAAGTTCAAGCGCTGCCTGTTGTATGCCAACCTCAAGTTTCTCAGGTTGTAATGCAACAGCCCCTTGATCCTGCGACTCAACCATAATCACCGACTGGTGGAATGACACAGGTTCAGATGGGTACAATTACCCCTCATCTTGGTCAAACTGTTAGTATCGGTCAACAGCACATGGCTTCACAACCATGGCTAGTACAATACCAACAACCGCAATTCCAACAAGTATACCAAGGTTCTGAGCAACAAATCTTTGCTAATAGTGGGCAGCCGTACATTCAAAACGGTCAAAATCAACCATTTTACAATGGTCATGCCCACCAACCTTACCAAACATACCAGCATCAAATGCATTATGTCGGTATGCAAATACCAACTGCTCAGGCAATCCCATCTTATCCTGGGTATGCTTCACCTAACCTGAACCAACAGTTACCCTTTGTGGCAACTTTAGAGTTACCTGATTTAAATCGGTTAACAAACGATCCAATCTCTTACGCCCCTTGGTGGCCAGCGATTCCGCATAAACTTCCATCAGATATTCCTAAATTTAATGGAAATCCAGGTGAAGATCCATCGAATCATGTGATGACCTTTCATCTATGGTGTTCATCAAACACCTTAAATGATGATTCGATAAGACTTCACCTCTTTCAGAGGACATTAACGGGTTCGGCGGCAAAATGGTACATCGAATTGCCTAGTGCTTCGTTCGACAACTTCAGTACCTTAGCCACAACTTTTTTAACCCATTTTCAGTTACCAATAAGGTACGAAACCGGAACAGAACTTCTTACCAATTTCAAATAGACAACGGCCACTCACATATCTGATCATATACATGAGTGGCGACGTCGTCGTAGAATGGTAAAAACGTATGTCCCCGATCAGCTCTTAGCTGAATGGTTTATCAAGTCATTACTACCTTCCATCACGGAAGAGGTGGCAAAGGGGGGAGTCGTAACAGAATAGCAAGTTATTGCTCGTGCGCAATATCTGGACTTGATTTACACTCAGTCTAGCACGCTCTACGATAAAATACCTGACGCCCCTAGACCGGAATTCTCAATTCCTCCTCCTCCTAAATCGAACAATGACTCTCATGCCGGCGATGGTGTGATTGGCACAACAGACACGAAATCGACAAAGGCTACATCCAAAAAGGCCCGTAAGATTTCAAGTCAAAATGCAAAAGACGAACTTCTTGCTTCAGAAGTAAATGCCGTATCAATAGATAAAGGCAAAGAAACCAAACAACCAGGGAGCAAGAAGAAAGGTAAAGGGAAGAAGAAGAAACAGGAGGAATCATCACCTGAAAAATATTCTTCAAACCCTCCTGGAGATAGGAAACCAAAAAATCCATGCTTGATATGCGATGAGGATCATTGGACCGCAAGTTGTCCACACAGAGCTGAGGTTAAAAAATTCTTCAAGAATTCGAAAACCTCCGCAGTGTTAACTAATCCATTTCCAAATCCAGGAACAAATTTGGTTGAAAGTGGAAATGCTTCCCCGTCTCAAGTGCTAATGTTGTTGGTTTCAAAACAGCAAAATGATGCTTTGATATCGACAAGGAACAAAGATTATGGGAATCCACAACTGTCAAACAACAAGGATAAAGATCAACCTAGTAGTTCGACAATAACTTCGACAGAAGTTGCGCCACCTACCATTCCTGAATTGATGATAAAACTGCCAAAGGGAGTAGTACACAAGTCGACATTTAATCCCCGAGCTAGAGTGGCACAGCATTATAATATAGTGGAAGATTTGGCCCAATCGCCATCCGCTATGTCGACTCTTGAAGTACTACAGAATTTCCCATCCCAAAGGCAGGCTTTATTATCAGCTATTGGCGAGATAGACCCAAAGGATTCCAATCTTATATCCTTCGATCATAAAGGATACGATCCTCAATTACCAGCTCAACTAGCTTTCCTTGTTCAAGTGAAAGCCCTCAACAAAACTGTTCATCGAACAATTATTGATGAGGGGGCATCTACATGAATCATGTCGATGAGTTGCTGGAAATCTTTAGGATCTCCAACCTTGTCGCGATCTTTGACGACATTAAAATCATTCGACGGAAGGACATATACCCCATATGGTATTCTAAGTAACTTGAAAATTGAACTAGGAGGGAAAACAATAGAAATAGATGTTGATGTAATCGATGGAAATCTTGATTACAACATCCTACTAGGAAGGCCATGGATATATGCTATGGCGGCTATTGTGTCGACCTATTTTAGGAAGATTTCATTTCCCTTTCAAGGAGGGATTACAATCGTCGATCAACAAAACTTCCTCCCCAATGGTTCTCAAGTTGCAGGAAGCATTCCCATGATCCATGGAAGCCCTCATTTGCTTCAAAATATTGGAGTAGGCCTATTGAAAGATCCTATACTAATGGGAACTTTCACCCTTCCACCTCCAATCAACCTGGCAGAAGTGGCGTCGGTAGGAACCTGCTACATGATATCTTCTAAAAAGATCTCAGAAAACGATATCGACATGGATCATGCAATGGTTTTTCCCCCAAGCCCAACGGAAATATTGTAGCAATCAATGTTCCTAGCATGGGAGGCAAACCCAAATCAACGCTCATCAAGCGTTTGGATAGATAGGTCTAAAGAATATGGTACCCCTTCAGATCCTTGGTCGCAAGTGCATGTCACCGACAAAGGAATTGTCCAATCAATGGTAATTTAAGGAGCACCATGGAATGATTCCCACCATCGTTCCCTTCTTCCGGATTGTGGAGAAGATACTCAAGATGACCTTTATCATCCTTCAGTTTTTGATTTTCTATCAAATACTGTAAACACAGTGGATTCCGAGCGAAACTTGTCCAATATTGAAGAGACTATCGCCATAAATATCTCGACCAAAACAGATGTTGTAGAGAATATTTATGTCGGCAAATGTTGTTCTCCTTCAGAACTAGAGATATATAACACTCTTTTTTGCGAATTCAGAGATGTCTTTGCTTGGTCATATGATGAAATGCCAGGCATTGACTCGAGTATCGTTGAACACGAAATTAAGATGTATCCAGATGTCAAACCAGTACGACAACGGCTACGGCAGGTGCACCCCAAGAAAGCCACTGCCATTAAGGCAGAAATTGAAAAACTTCTCCATGCTGGTTTCATCTACCCGATTCCTCTAACCGATTGGGTATCGAATATTGTCCCTGTTATGAAAAAATAAGGAACAATTAGAGTGTGCGTCGATTATAGGGATGTAAATCAAGCTTGTCCAAAAGACAACTACCCTACACCCTTAATTGACCAGATAATTGATGAATGTGCCGAATGCGAAATCTTTTCATTCATGGATGGATTCTCCGGGTATAATCAAATAAATATCTGCCCACAAGACCAGTCAAAGACTGCATTTATTTGTCCGTGGGGCACATTCGCATATCGAAAATTACCCTTTGGTTTAAAGAACGCAGGGGTGACGTTTCAGAGGGAAATGAATTATGCCTTCCATGACATCAAAAACATCGTTCAACCATACCTCGACAACCTTCCGGCTCATTCGTGAAAGCGGACTGATCACCCGCAACATTTAAGAGCGATATTTCTACGTTGTCGACACTACAAGATATGACTCAATCCACACAAATGTGTATTTTGCGTCAGTTCTGGTCATTTACTTGGCTTTGTAGTCTCAAAAGACGGGATTCGTCTCGACCCATGTAAGGTCCAGGCAATCATAAATTTGCCTCCACCTTCGAATTTGCTTCAGATTCAAAAACTCCAAGGGAAAGCAAACTTTCTGAGGAGGTTCATTCCAAATTACGCCGAACTTGCTAAAGGTTATACACGTATTTTGAAAAAAGAAGTACACTTTGTCTGGGATCAGGTTGTGCAGGCTTCCTTTGATGCTTTAAAAGATTCCTAATGAAAGCATCATTAATGTATGCTCCTGATTATCAAAAAGACTTTAACCTCTATCTGGCTGCAGCGGATACGACCATCGCAATGGTTTTAGTTCAAGAAGTCGATGGAATTGAACATCTATATATTATTTAAGTAAAAACTTAAATGATACAGAAAGCAAATATTCTTACGTTGAAAAGCTAGCACTCGCAGCTGTTCAAGCGATACAGAGATTTCGACACTATGTCCTCTTTCGGAAAACTACCATGTTGGCATTTTGGCATAGGTGTGGCGCTATGATACTAGTGTTGTCCTTGATGGCAACTCTCTTTGATGACAGATCTCCGTTCAGATTACAAAATGAAGAAAAATCTCATATACGCAGGTTAATTAAGACAAAGTTGCGTATACACGCTAGTGATCTGCATACTATGTCGCGTATACGCAGGAGATCTATATACGAAGGCGCGTATACACGCAGATGCATGAACAGAAAAGGGCGTATATGTCGGGAAACTTCCTTTGGTCCGTGGTAGTTAGTCCTCGGTACTTGAGCCTATGTCTTTTGACCAAAGTATCTCGACAGACGTGCTGATCCCTAGTTTTTAAGTTGATGGTATTGGATCTCTATGGTTTTGGCTCTTGGTATTGAGTAAGGCCTAAGGCTATATAAGGAGAAGAAGATCATTAGGCAAGGATCATCTTTTGAAAAGGCTTGAATATCTGAAAAAGAAAGAGATCTGGTATGCAGGTTCTGGGTTGCTTGATCTAAGCTAAGGAGAGATCACTTCGGTTGATGGAAGACTAGATCTAAGGATAGATCGGGATCTAATGATTTGAAATGCACTATTATGATATGGTTGATTATGAGTATTTCTAGATCTGCATACTGACGCAATGTTATGTTCTGGGTCTAACTGATGTCTGGTACAGCTGCAAGTTGAGAGAATTTATTTTTAGATCTGTACGCAGGTTGTCTTCGGTAAAAGCGCGTGTATACGCGGGTTTCTCTCATTGAAGTAGCGTATATCTTTTGAAGCTTGATTTTTGGGTTTACAGTTGGGTCTGACTGTTATTGCAGAGTTCTGTACTCTGCTCTGTGTTCTGGTAACTGGTGATTGACAGGGTTTCAGTGGTTCAGTGATTGATGATGCTAGTATTGGATGTTTTGTGCTTCAATGATCTGTTGTGAAAGTTGAATGAATTGTGGTCTTCAGATTGTAATGTTGTGCTTCAGGAATATCCAGTCTGAAAATGTATGAAAGGTGGTACCTGAAAGAAAGAAGATTGTAGGCCAGCACCTACGTACTAGTATCTTGGCTAGTACAAGAGCAAAGGGGGTTGGAGCTCCCTTCCAAGGAAGTTTGGAGAACGAGAGAAGGTTGTAGCCTTCTGCAGGTTGTAGCCTGCGTACTGGTATAAGGCTGCACCAGTACAAAAAGATTGTAAACTGAAGTTTCATATTAAAGAAAGATAGAGACGACTTGCAGCAGGTGGTTTTCACCCACATTAGGTTTCCACCTTATATCATGGTGTTCATGTGTGTGGTTTTTGTGTGATCTGTTCTACTGCATCTGTTTACTCTTAATATGGTGAATAATGTCCTTATGCACTTAACTGAAGATAAACTAATTGAATTATAAGATTTCTGGTTATATGTTGTTTTCTTTAGACACAGTTGCGTGTACACGCTGGTTCACTTAACGAAAGTAGCGTATATGTTTCTGAGCATTGAAAAAGTTTTATAGTTCTGATAATACTGATTCACCCCCCCTCTCAGTATTATTTCCAACAATTGGTATCAGAGCAGGTCCTTCAGAGAAGCTTGACCGCTTGAAGGTAGATCGTTCATCATGAGCAACTACGAGAAAGAAGCATCAATCAGGCCACCGGTTTTTGATGGGACAAACTTCAATTATTGGAAGGTAAGAGTTACTGCATATCTTCAATCTCTTGGTACAGAAGTTTGGAACATCGTAGAGACAGGCTACACTTTTCCTTCAGCTACTCCTACAGATGCAGCCGAGAAAAAGAAATATGAAACAAATGCGAAAGCAGTCAATACTCTATTGGGATGCATCTCTCAATCAGAATTCATGAAGGTAATGCACTATAAATCTGCAAAAGAAATATGGGATAAAATGGTCACGAGCTATGAAGGAGACAATCAGGTAAAGCGTGCTAAACTTCAAACTCTCAGGATTAAGTATGAGACTCTCAGAATGTATAATGATGAAAGTGTGGCTAACTACTTCCTTAGGGTAGATGAGATTGTCAATTGCTTGCAAAACTTGGGTGAAGAAATAAAAGAGGCTATTGTGGTTGAAAAGGTTCTAAGATCTTTGTCCCCCAAGTTTGAATCTAAAGTGTCTGCCATAGAAGAAAAGGAAAATTTGCAAATTCTTACTATGTCTCAGCTTCACGGAATTCTAACCGCTTATGAAATGAGAAAGGGAGGTCCATCAGACAGAAGAGAAGCTGCCTTCAAGGCTTCAGGCAAAGAAGATTATTATGAAGCAAGTCACCTACCAGAAGATGAAGAAGAGGAATCAAATTTTGTCAGAAATCTTCAAAGGGGTTCTGGAAGGTTCAGAGGTAAGTTACCTTTTAAATGCCTTGCTTGTGGAAGAGTAGGTCATTATGCTGCCAAATGTCCTCACAAAGATAAGAATGACAAGGGAAAGGAACCTGTTAAATGGAACAAGAAACAATATGAAAAGAAGAAAAGCTATTACACTCATGAAGATAGTGATGGACTTTCAAATAGTGATGAAGATGAACAAGGTAATAGATATAAACTTTTAATGGCTTTTGAAGATGATGACTACATGGATGCTATAGATGTAGAAGGCTTTTATGAAGAAATGAAAAATCTCAAAGTTTGTTTAGAAGAGAAGAGTGCTATTATTGATTCTCTACAATGTCAATTAGCTGAAAAGGAAAAACATCTTGAAAAATTGGAATGTGAGATTGTTTGTCTTAGAAAGGAGATTGAGAAAACCAAAGCAATTAATCTTAAGTTTGTTAAAGGATCTGAAACCTTGGATGAGATTATCAATGTGCAGCGATCTCCTCTGATCAAGACAGGTCTTGGATATAATGGAGAAACATCTCAAGCCTCTACCTCTAAAAGTTATCTTGATGCAGCAAGGAGAAGCGAGCAAAGGCCAAATAAAAGTCATCAGGTGAACCAGGGACAGTTTACCTCAACAACAAATAAAGACCATCAAGAAATTCGGGGACAAACTGCCTTAAGGACAAACAGAAGCTACAATCAGCCATAGGTAAAATCTTCCCAATTTGCTCCAAGAATGAATAGAAGATACAATCGGTTGGATGATAGATCTGATTATCGCAGAAGTTTCTTTAATGGCCAATGCTTTTCTTGCCATAACTTCGGTCACAAAGCAGCTCAATGTGTTGCCTACAAAATAATCATGACTAGAGAAGCTCAAAAGCAAGGGAGAATGACTGGAACCATGAAAAGGACTTATAACAACTTTTCAGTTCTTGAAAATGAAGTTGAATGCTCTATTTGTAATAACTTTTGTCATGAAGACTCTGAATGCAGGAGCAGGTTCCGGAAGGCAACTCAGAAGGAACAAACCTCAAATGTTAGAACATGGAGAATAAAAGAATCACAACCAGAAAGATGTGGGATAGCCTTTTATGCAGAAGGTCAAGAAAGTCTATGGTACATTGACAGCGGATGTTCGAAGCATATGACAGGGGACAAAGAAAAGCTTGAGTCATATACCGCATTAGAAAAGGGGAAGAAAGTCTCTTTTGGGAACGATATCTCTGCAGCCATAAAAGGAAAAGGTGTTGCTCCGTTGAAAGAGAAGGTCAAAGCAGGAAATGTTTTGTATGTTGATGGATTGAAGCATAATCTTCTGAGTGTCAGTCAGATGTGCGATCAAGGAACTGAGGTAATATTTAGATCAAATGGATGTTGTGTTCGCGATCTTGATACAGGTAAAACAATGATCAACGGAAGAAGGACTCCAAATAATCTATATATCTTTGAGGAAAGACAACAATTCTACTTAAGCAAGGATGATGAACATTGGCTATGGCATCGGAGGTTGGGGCATCTAAGCTTTTCACAAATAAGGAAAGCATGCAAATATCAGGCAGTTCGTGGTCTTCCAGATATCAAAATTCTAGACAATACCATATGCAAATCTTGTCAGTTTGGAAAGCAAACCAGAACTAACTTTCCAGAGAAGGAAGGATCAGCTAGCATGCCTCTCGAGCTAGTCCATACAGATGTATGTGGTCCATTTAGGAAGAGGACACCTCGAGGAGAAGAATATCTGATATTATTCATTGATGATTTCTCCAGATTTGTTTGGTTAGGGCTCATGAAGCACAAAGATGAAGCATTCGAAAAATTCAAATCCTTCAAAGCCTTGGTTGAAAATGAATCAGGACACAAAATTAAGTGCCTCAGATCTGACAGAGGTGGGGAGTTTACCTCAAACGAATTTTTCGATTTCTGTGAAGAACATGGGATAAGAAGAGAATTCTCTACAGCTAGAACTCCTCAGCAAAATGGGGTTGTGGAAAGAATGAACAGAACAATCCAACAAATGGCTCGTGCTATGCTTGATGAATCAGGTACTCCCGCAACCTTCTGGGGTGAAGTTGCACATGCTGCGGTTATTATTCTTAACAAAACAAATGTCCGAGTAAACAGCACTCAAACACTTCATGAGCTCTGGAGTGGTGAGACTCCTTCGGTGAAGCACTTCAAAATCTTTGGGAGCAAATGTTATATTAAGAATACTGATGAGCAACTTGGCAAACTTGAACCAAGAGTAGATGAGGGCACTCTTCTTGGTTATTCTCCACATAGCAAAGCATACAAGTGCTACAATAAAAGACTTGGCAAAATTGTTGACAGCATTGATGTAGTGGTTGATGAGAAGGGATATATTCCTAGGCAAGTTCATCATGAAGACATTGAAGAAGATGAAGGCTACCCTCAAAGACGGAATGATGAAGAAGAAGAACCTCAAGAAGAAGAAGAACCTCAAGAAGAACCAGAGGAGCAGACAAGAATAGAAGAGAAGACTCCATCCAGATATGTTCAAAAGAATCATCCAGAATCTCAGATTGTGGGGCAGAAAGAAGCAGGAGTACAAACAAGAAGGACACTTGCAGAAGCTTCAAGCTATTTGGCATTACTCTCCTCCACTGAACCACAAAATGTGAAAGAGGCATGCAAAGATGAATGTTGGGTCAAAGCAATGGATGAAGAACTTGAGCAGATCGAAAAGAACAACACTTGGGAATTAGTTCCTAGACCAAAAGATAAGAATGTAATAGGAACAAAATGGGTCTTCAAGAATAAATTGAATGAAAATGGAGAAGTAATTAGGAACAAGGCCAGACTTGTTTGTAAAGGGTATGCGCAGCAAGAAGGAATAGATTTTGAAGAGACCTTTGCTCCTGTGGCAAGACTTGAGGCCATCCGAATGTTCCTTGCTCTCTCAAGCTTTCAAAACTTCAAGGTATTTCAAATGGACGTGAAATCAGCCTTTCTGAATGGAGACTTAGAAGAAGAAGTATATATTGAGCAGCCAGATGGTTTCATTCTTGGGAATGATCCAAACCTTGTATGCAGATTGAAAAAGGCTCTCTATGGACTCAAACAAGCTCCAAGGGCTTGGTACTATCGGTTGGACAAATATCTTCACCAACAAGGCTTTTCAAAAGGATCAGCAGATAGCAATCTCTATATAAAAGTTGAAAATAACAAATTGCTAATTCTTGTTGTTTATGTAGATGATATTATCTTTGGCAGCAATGAAGAGACTATGAGTCAAAACTTTGCCTTGGTTATGCAGAAAGAATTCGAAATGTCACTACTTGGAGAATTGACATATTTTCTTGGATTGCAAATCCAACAAAATGAAGGAGGTATCTTCTTGTCTCAAACCAAATACCTCAAGCAGATCTTGAAGAAGTATGGCATGGAAGAGTCAAAGCCAGTATGTAAACCCATGGTTACAGGATGCAGCCTCAGTGCAAATGATGAATCAGCAGCAGTTCACCAACCCACTTATAGATCCATGATTGGGAGTTTGCTTTATTTAACAGGTACCCGACCAGATATTACACATGCAGTAGGAATTGTTGGAAGATTTCAAGCCAACCCAAAGGAAACTCATCTTCAGGCAGTCAAAAGAATCTTCAAGTATCTTCAAGGGACCCAAAACTATGGCTTATGGTATCCTAGAAATATAGATCTCACTCTTCATGCTTACAAAGATGCAGATTGGGCTGGAAGTGTGGATGATAGGAAAAGCACAAGTGGTGGTGCTTTCTTCATGGGTTCCAGATTAGTATCTTGGTTCAGCAAGAAACAGAGTTCGATTGCCTTATCTACAGCTGAAGCAGAATATGTGGCTGCGGCATCTTGTTGCACACAACTTCTTTGGATGATGCAGACCTTCCAGGACTTTCAAATCACTTGCACTCCACCAGTCTCTATCTTATGTGATAATACAAGTGCAATCAGCATTTCAAAGAATCCAGTCATGCACTCAAAGACCAAGCACGTACCAATCAAGTACCATTTTCTTCGGGAACAAGTGCTTGAGCAGAAGGTCAAGTTGGAGTATGTTCCTTCTAAGGAACAAGTTGCTGATATTCTCACAAAACCACTGCCCAGGGAAACTTTTGAATATCTCAGACAAAAGCTGGGAGTAGTTGATGCTTCATCCTACTGTTAAAGCTTGTCTGTTCTACAGAAAAGTTGGTATACGCAATTTACGTAAGGGATATCCGCGTATATACACCGATTTATGCGGAGTAAGTCGCGTGTATTCTGTACGCTTGTTTCAGAAAGTATATCCGCGTACATACACTGTTTTATGCAGGATAAATCGCGTATATGGAGTTCTGAACAGCAAGGGCAAACTCTGGTTTGAAAAGGTCTGAGATGGGTATGTCAGAATTCTTCAGGCATAGTTTCAGGGGGTGCAGCAGGCACAGGTTCAGGTGGAGCAGCTTAAAAGTCTCATAAAGCATTGTTGGCATTTAGATGTTTTGGTTGTTGGTTTCAGGTGAAGGAGCTCAGAAAGAAATCCTGGTTGCTGATCTAAAAGATGTTTATTAGATGCTGCTGGTGACTTTCATAAGTCTTGGTCTAGATCTGTTGTCTCTATGTCATGTATCTCTTTTGTGATATCTCTTTTATGGTGTCAAGGTCATGTAACGGCCTATGTTGGTTTCCCCACTATGCCTGGGATGAATGATGTAATATAATTGGTTGTTTCTGATGTGTCCCCTCTTGGAAGGGAGTATGGATGTATGTATTAAGTCTTTTGGTGATAGGAAGGTCCCTTATGATGTATAAGTCTTGGTTCTCCTTGAAGAACATCGTTTGCAGATCTTGCCTACAGTCAGGGGGAGCATGATTCAGCATAGCCAAGCAGAGGTATCAGCATGTACTCAGGGGGAGCACAGCCCTTTGCCCTTGATGACAAAGGGGGAGAATGATTCTAAGGAGCTTGGGGTTGCCATCAAGTCCAAAGGGGGAGATTGTTGGCATTTTGGCACAGGTGTGGCGCTATGATACCGGTGTTGTCCTTGATGGAAACTCTCTTTGATGACAGATCTCCGTTCAGATTACAGAATGAAGAAAAATCTCATATACGCAGTTTAATTAAGACGAAGTTGCGTATACACGCTAGTGATCTGCATACTATGTCGCGTATACGCAGGAGATCTATATACGAAGGCGCGTATACACGCAGATGCATGAACAGAAAAGGGCGTATATGTCGGGAAACTTCCTTTGGTCCGTGGTAGTTAGTCCTCAGTACTTGAGCCTATGTCTTTTGACCAAAGTATCTTGACAGACGTGCTGATCCCTAGTTTTTAAGTTGATGATATTGGATCTCTATGGTTTTGGCTCTTGGTATTGAGCAAGGCCTAAGGCTATATAAGGAGAAGAAGATCATTAGGCAAGGATCATCTTTTTAAAAGGCTTGAATATCTGAAAAAGAAAGAGATCTGGTATGCAGGTTCTGGGTTGCTTGATCTAAGCTAAGGAGAGATCACTTCGGTTGATGGAAGACTAGATCTAAGGATAGATCGGGATCTAATGATTTGAAATGCACTATTATGATATGGTTGATTATGCGTATTTCTAGATCTGCATACTGATGCAATGTTATGTTCTGGGTCTAACTGATGTCTGGTATAGCTGCAAGTTGAGAGAATTTATTTTTAGATCTGTACGCAGGTTTTCTTCGGTAAAAGCGCGTGTATATGTGGGTTTCTCTCATTGAAGTAGCGTATATCTTTTGAAGCTTGATTTTTGGGTTTACAGTTGGGTCTGACTGTTATTGCAAAGTTCTGTAGTCTGCTTTGTGTTCTGGTAACTGGTGATTGACAGGGTTTCAGTGGTTCAGTGATTGATGATGCTAGTATTGGATGTTTTGTGCTTTAATGATCTGTTGTGAAAGTTGAATGAATTGTGGTCTTCAGATTGTAATTTTGTGCTTCAGGAATATCCAGTCTGAAAATGTATGAAAGGTGGTACCTGAAAGAAAGAAGATTGTAGGCCAGCACCTACGTACTAGTATCTTGGCTAGTACAAGAGCAAAGGGGGTTGGAGCTCCCTTCCAAGGAAGTTTGGAGAACGAGAGAAGGTTGTAGCCTTCTGCAGGTTGTAGCCTGCGTACTGGTATAAGGCTGCACCAGTACAAAAAGATTGTAAACTGAAGTTTCATATTAAAGAAAGATAGAGACGACTTGCAGCAGGTGGTTTTCACCCACATTGGGTTTCCACCTTATATCATGGTGTTCATGTGTGTGGTTTTTGTGTGATCTGTTCTACTGCATCTGTTTACTCTTAATATGGTGAATAATGTCCTTATGCACTTAACTGAAGATAAACTAACTGAATTATAAGATTTCTGGTTATACGTTGTTTTCTTTAGACACAGTTGCGTGTACACGCTGGTTCACTTAACGAAAGTAGCGTATATGTTTCTGAGCATTGAAAAAGTTTTATAGTTCTAATAATACTGATTCACCCCCCCTCTCAGTATTCTGTCAGATTGCAACCCCATGACTTATATATTGTCACGACAGTTGCTGGTGGGCAAATATTCAAAATGGATAGCAATCCTACAAGAGTTTGATCTGGAATTTGTAAAATCCAAGTCAAAGAAAGCTCTAGTTTTCGCAGAATTATTGTGCGATCTCCCATCGTCGTCCAACGATGACACATCCGAAGAAACATTCATGGATGAAAGTTTGTTTCTAATATCTGCAAGCAATGAGTGGTATGGGGATATAATCATTTATCTCCCAACCCAAAAATATAGGCCAAACACCTCCCACTCCGAACAAAAACGCATTCGATACCAAGAAAAAGACTACATGATAGTCGGTGATACACTTTACCGTCGTGGTATCGATACAGTTCTGAGAAGGTGCCTCACCCATGAGGAGGCCGAAAAAGTCCTGAATGATTGTCATTCAGGCGCGTGTGGGGGGCATCAATTTGGATATGCTACAGCGCAAAAAATCTTACGAGTAGGACACTTCTGGCCAACAATGTTCAAAGATTGCATAACCGCAGTCAGAAGTTGCCATGCTTGTCAAATTTTCGATAGCAAAACCAGAAGACCTCCCGCACCTCTGCAACCAATAGTTTCTGTTGGGCCATTCACCAAATGGGGCATCGATTTCATGACATGTAACCCCACCTCGACCGGGGGGCATGGGTATATCATAGTCGCAGTTGACTATTTTACCAAATGGGCCGAGGCGATGCCTACATTAGATAATACTGGTGAAACAACTGCCCTCTTCTTTTTCAATCATGTAGTCGCCAGATTCGGCGTGCCGTAGGCTATAGTCACAGATCATGGATCGCATTTTCGCAATCACATGATGGTCGAATTAGCTGCCAAACTAGGGTTGTCTCACGACAGCTCTATTCCATATTATCCGCAAGCCAACGGACAAGTTGAAGCAATCAACAAGGTCCTCAAACGCATGCTGCAAAGGATGATTGGAGTTCACAAAAGAAGATGGCACCTAATCCTGTACTCAGCTTTGTGGGCTTACCGAACATCAGTAAGGAATGCAACTGGGTTCACACCTTTCCAACTGGTATATGGCCTGGAAGCAGTCTTACCAATACAGTGTGAAATCTCGTCTCTCAAACTCGCAATTGATCTCCTCCCTGGAACTTCAGAAGAAGAAGCTCGTTTCTTGGAATTAATCCAATTGGATGAAACCCATCGTGATGCCGCTTTGGCTAACGAATCCCATAAGAAACGATTCAAGGCGTAGTTCGACAAAAATGTCAAACCCCGTGTCTTCTCAGAAGGTGACTTGGTCTTGCTTTACGACCAAGAATCCGATAAATTGGGAGCAGGTAAATTTAAGTCTTTATGGATGGGCCCCTATATTGTTAAACGAGTGTTAGCAAAAGGAGCCTACGAGTTAATGGATTATGACGTAATTCCACTGGCGCAACCTCGTAATGGGTTGTACCTCAAGGAGTACTATGCGTAATAGTAACCTGTGTGCTTTTGTTATGTTTTTGTTTTCGCTAAAGTGTTTATTTTGGTCAAGTAATCCACTTTTTAGATTTGTTGCAGATGTCAAACCTATTGGAGTCATGTGTTGGATATGCCAATGGAGCGAGTCGTAGTTCGCGGAACCTATATTCTGCAGCCTGGGCTATTTTTGATCCAAGCGGCAAGTTAGTAAGTTTCAGAGGGGTATGTATTGGTCGATCAACAAATAACATCGCTGAATATAGCGCGTTGATAGAACTTCTCTCTGATGCCATCACACATGGCATACGCCGACTAATTGTCAGGCTAGACTCACATCTCGTAATACTACAACTCAATGGTATATATTCTGTCTGAAACCCAGCTATTTATTGCATGTTCCTAAGGGTTAAGATTTTGGAAAGACAATTTGATTTTATTCAATATCAACATATTTCCAGAAACTTAAACACATTAACTGACTCATTAGCAAATTATGTGTTAGATAGACATTTGCGACATTTATAAAAAGAAACATACTATCAATGTTTACATTTGGATCATGTAACTTAACCAAAGTAAAACTCCGAAAATAAAAAATATATATAACTGTTTATGGTTTACACATAATGTTCTGTAACCAAGACAAAATCGGTCAAATGACCCAAAAACTCAAAATGCTAGGGGGCACCCTAGTCTAATGATGCTCGTGATAGCAAGTCACAGCCTGTGCGATCATGCGTAAGAGACGAGTCCATCGCCTGGGCACACCACTAGTATGCCGCTGTAACCTCAAAGGTAGCTCGTCAGTCCTCACATCTGGAATACCAAGAGTGAGGCCCTCAACCTGCTTCTATAATGTTGTGAGAGTCTCAGCCACATCGAGGTCGTGAAGGATAGCCCTTCTGACGGCCTCTCCTGCTGGGGCAGCAGCCGGTACTCTCAGGCGAACTACTGGATGAACAGGACCAACATCTACATGTACACACGAGTTTGATTAAAGTCTTGATAGAATAAAGCACAAGGACATTATAAACAAAAAACGATAAACAGGGATATGGTCAAAGATTTTACCAATGGCGCCCCACTACTCGCCATCCGGTAGTACTAAATCTGGATCACCCCGGAAGTCCATGCCAGCGTATGGATACTCAGAATAAACCATCTCCTTACGATCAAACCACCTGAAGAAGGTATCAGAAAATGAAATCTGAGACTGGCCAGCATGCCTAGACATATGGTCAACCCATCTCTGCATACGTGGTTCAGTAGGAGAAGGTAAATCGAGTGCAATGTACTGCGGCTGCATTAGTGGTATCTTCTCCAAAGAAAAGGCAGTCAAAATAGAACCATACCCAAAGTTCTTCAACCTCCCGCTCTTTATCTTGGTCAACTGTTCTTTCATCACAAGAAGTACTGCGTCGCACTAGTTGAACACCTTCGGTTGGAGGCATTCCAAGGCATGCTGCATGTAAGATCGGTTGGCTACAAGAAGGGCCACACCACCGGCCATCCTACCAAAAGTAAACAGAATAGTCCTGAGGGACCTGTCAGTGACATCACGGATGATGATCTTGCCGTCTTTACTCGGCTGAGATCCTTCTCTGCAGTACCGGCGGACATAATCTCTCACAGAGTCGCCTCCCCGGGCCGAACTTGACAAAGAGATGGGGGCACCCCGCCTCGACAAGCCAATCAAGAAATAGATGTCTACTACAGTCAAGGGGATAGATTTGCCCCTGATCTGGAAAACCTGGTTGGTAGGATCCCAAGCATCGAGCAAATACTGCAGTAAGTTGATCTGCTGTCTCATGCTAGAAATGCGGAAAAACTTCAGCAAGCCACAGTTCCGCAGCGCGTTTACTGTAACCGGATCATGTAGGGAAAGCATGTCCTCTTCTTCATGCTCACGTTCTCGCCATGTAATGGTCATCTTACTCCAAAGATCTCTGAAAAACGAACAAGAGAAGAGTTAGATCCTGATTTTGGTAAGAAATAGGCAAAATTTCCATCAAAAATTGTGCACTAAATTCCTTTTCTGCGCCAAACGCACCTGCAACAGTGTTATAGGTGCATTGAATGTTAGATAGCCTTTAGACAGGTCAACATTCAACGCATCTTTCGATACACAGAGGGTGTGCTGAAGGCAAAACGAGTTCTTCAAACCCCAGGGGCTCAGAAAAGCTAGGAATCAAGCTCAAAATGTAAAATGGAAACCATGAAATGAAAGAGCTCAGGTTTAGCTCCTACCTGGTCCAGACGGCACCGAGAATCGTCCCCAGAATCTCCCGAAATCAGGTGATGAAAATCAAGGGGGAAAAAGCACCTCCAAGGCTCCAACAAACCAAAGTTCAAATGAAATAGTAAAATGAGAGGTAAAAACACTTTTTCATTACTTTTTACATAGTTCAACGTAAAATATTTGTGTTCTAACTCATTTTCAAGCATATATTGTTCATTTCTAACTAGTTTGATGAAGCAGTTAAAGATACAGTACAATCTTTGAAAGAACAGAGCTATTTATGGTAAAATCAAAAAGGGACCATTTAATCGAGCAGTTTTAGCACATAGTTCAAGCTCGTTAAAAAATAAACATAAGACATGAGCAAATGTTTCCACCCGCGTTTAAGCTCGTTAAAAAATGAACTATTCCCCGGTAAATAACCATCGTGAATGTAGTACTTCAGCCATTAAAGCCTTGGTCATGTTTGCACCGTCACCTCCACTTTTTCATTGGCCGATCATTCACCTCCATTTGATTGTTTACCCATTTTGAGGAACAGCTGCAAAGAGTGATTTCACTAGCCATCCTTGTGACACTGCCGTGATTGGAAAATTCCAAACCTTACCTGGAATCAGCTGCTACCCGTTTTATCACTCGTTCCTCAAAAGACGAGTCTCCTTTAAGCTCTTTTCAACTGACTCGTAAAATATGAAAAGATTGCCGAGCCATTGGCCTCTCCAGCTCGTTAAAGGGACAGGAAGTGCTATCCCTCTTCTAGATTTTAATCTTTTTGGACCTCAGTGATTATTACACAAAAAGATCTAGTGCTTGTTTTGTTCGCCTCATTAAAACTATCGAAAATTCATCCCTTCTGTATTGTTTTATACTTTTTCGGACTTAAGGGATTAGATGACGAAAAAGGAATTTTGGAGTTACCTTTACGTTTCTTTTCAGACTCTCTAAAATTGAAAAGGACCGAGTTATCTTTGTCGTTAAACTCGTTAAAAAGATTAATAGCGACAAACTTGTCTTTAGACGAGAACGAGTTTCACTATCGCTAGGCTCGTTAAAACATAGCGATGGGTTTGCCCGAAGGGCAAATTATAGAACAAGCATATGTTATCCTCCTCAAGCTTGACAAAAATAAAGAGGTACTAGTCAGCAATGACTGGGGAAAAATTGGGGAGAAAACTCAAAGAAACTTTGTTGGTAGCAAGTCGCTCTTGAACATGACACTTCCACTCTGTGTCTGAGTCGGGTTGGGTTGTTTCATTCACCGGTCACATCACCATGGTCATGCCATACCATCCACATTCGGGGTTAATGCTACCAATCCATCACATCAGTGTCGCCGATATGTTCAAGAGAAGTCATCCAGAGAAGTCACCTGTGTCTCACCCACTACCATACATTATACTCCATTCTTTCATGACCGCCACCCTGAACCTTATATCACCAGATCATTTTCACCTCCATCAAAATCATTTGCTCCGTTCCGTGTCATTGATGTGGGATTCATTAAGGCCCTCCTGTGACGGATCACTTCTTGTCGACATCAGCTCATTATCCAAGAAGTTGATCTAGGAACACCCCATTCAGTACTTTGAAGCATGCATGCCTCAATGGCAAATTTCTCACTTCCGGCGAGAGGTTTACATCAATGGCCTTCGACCGAAAGATTTTGCGTGGTGTTCGACGCCAAGTCCTTTATTCACACCACGTGAATTGTACTGCAGTACCTTGAGGGTCATTATCATTATCGGTGATTCCTCTCGCGCTTGTTAACAGTTTACATCATTGACTGGTAATCAAGCGATGTCTTTCCATGTTCGACTTCAGAACATTTCTCACATGGATCGACTTGTACTTCGAGTGAAGATCAGATGAGATTGAAGACCCCGGATCTAGTTTCATCCATCCGGGCTGCGATATATATTCAGGGAAATAAAAACATTAAATATACATCGTTGCAGCGCAGATAATCATCCTACCAAAAGGATGATGGCTCTATCAGAATCATCAGTCTACACTCAGACGGTTGTCTATCCTATGTACATGAAAATGAATTTATAAAGCTGAGCATGGGAATGCCCACCTCAGCTAGATCATGAAAATATTATGAAGATAATGTATTGTATTGTATCTTATTACAGGTCTCCTCCCAGCATTGAAAGAACTTCGGATCCTCATAATAAAGCATTTCACCCGACACCAAAAGGTTAACGGCCTCATACTTTAGGGGGCAACTGTTATAGACATTTTTCTGCCCTACAACTCCAAGCATGAAATGTCCATAAACCAAGGGCTCCTAAGTCCCTAAAAGTGTTGTTCCAACCCCTAAAGGAACAAGGTCAATAGATTACAGCTTCTCCCAGAAGTTCTCCACCAAAAACTACTCAGAATTGGTCAAAACAGGATCATTACAGCTGCTCCACTGGCTAGGTGCATTGCATCTCACCCAAATGCACTGTGAGGGTGCATTGCATTTCAAAACTCCCTTCTGTGGGGTGCGATGGGCGAGAAATGACAAATGGCAGTGTCATTCCGTGAGGTGGAGAGGCAATGGAAGCTTACAGAATCTTCTCCTGTGACACTTGCCTCACTGAATTCGACCAAGGATGAGTAAGAGGCCCTCAGTCTCCAAGTGGAAGCAAGAACTGACAGAGAGAAGACACTAATCAAATCACAAGCTGACTCATCCCCCTTACAGATATCTATATATGGATTCGTCATCCCAGAGATCCGGAGGCTGGAATTTTGCATATTGTAAGGAATTGCTGTTGGTTTCTGGAGACAAACATCAGATTGTTGGGTGATCTATGCTTTGTTTGAGGTGAAGAGGGGCTTCTTTGATGGGAGGTTGATGTTGGGTCGGAACAACTGGTTGTAACTCCTCCTGGATCTTTTCTTGTTTATCAATAAAAGCTATTTGAGTTTTCCTCCATACTTTTGTATCATTGATGCTTGTTACATTTGTATGGTCAATTTAAATTTGATCCTAAGTTGTTTATGAATATAGATCCATGTCTTTGTATAGTGCTATGCTTCTGTGATGTTATAGGTACTTTGTGAAGCTGGGCGTGCTAGGAAGCAGGTAGCTGGAGACTATCAAAGAAGAGAGGGATCGGATCAAAGGATTAGCGCAAGACAGAGGTTGGTTCTTTCTATTCCTCTCTATCTATAATTCATAAAGGAAATACAAAAGTAGCTTTTCTCTGTTTGTTTCTAAGGCAGCTGTCACACCTTAGTGGGATAGAGCAGTTCTAAATAGACACTTTTCCCTGTAACAACTTTGCTTTGAGTGCTTTGTTTAAGGGCGACACGACTGACTCTAGCTGCCAACAATAAATGGAAATACTGTCCCATTCCCGCTCTTTTTGGAATATTTTATTTTTTTTTCTTTTTCTGTTAAGCTTGAAAAAGAATAAAAGAATGCTATGGTATAGTGGAAAGAACGAATGTCGGTGAAATAGATGATCTAGTTCCTGGGAATGGAATGTTCCTATGCTCAATGCAGGGAGGTGAAAACTGGTCAGTGACACTCAAAGGTGCGTTCCTTCCACGGGTCAAGGTGTGTCAAGTTGCAGAAGTCAAAGGTATGCAAGGTTGATTTTGGAGTCTTCATGGTCAAAAGTTGGCTAAAACACGAGTCCAAGCGAAGCCGACTCTAGGCCAAAAGGTGCAAGTAGTCAACATGCAATGCAGTAGTACAACTCAACACAAAGGAGCCTCTAGGGTATAAGGCCAGAACGAAGCGAAGAAGTAAAGAGGAATGAGTCTTCAACGCATAAGTCATGGCGGGACTACAGAGGACTCCCGAGCCTACTCAAATCGGAGCAGCATGGGCAACAAATATCAGTGAGGTGCTAACTACGATGCCCATGTAAAGGATGGCTCTACCTTCGTGTCATGATTTAAAAAATCAGCGAGTAAAGATGGCTTATGAACCATAACACGATGGGATCAACACTATGGCTAGTGTATCGACAAATGGAGGCTAGTATGCATAATGCAATGGAAAAATGGTGTCCCTAACCTATATGCCAGTGAGAAAACGATACCTGCCATGACGGGTCAGCAGTCATGGAACCGTCTCGAAACTATCGAAAAACGTCCAAAATGTCCTGAAAATCAAACCATTCTCGACATTCCAAGCTCCCAAGTTAAAAGTCACATGAGGCCAAACAAAATAAAATTTTGAAAAAAAAATTCATTTTCAAAACCTATAAAAGAGCTTTTGGACTCACCATTTTCACCATTTGAGTTTGAGAGCAAAGAATTGGAGCAAAAGGAGCAAACTTCCCATACGCCAAATTCAACTGTTCAGATTCTTCAAAAACCTCCAGGTAACTCTTATACTTGTCTTGGAATTGACTGTGACTGGTTTTAAGATTTTTGATTAATGTTTTATCGTTGAATTTTTTGCCAAAAAATTCACCGCGGCGTATACGCGGGTTGGTAATATGAAACCCGTGTACATGCAGGCCGTATACGCAACTGTGTGCACAGGTACCCGCATATATGCCGCGAACATTTTTAAACAAAAAACTAATGGTTAAAAATCATTTTTTCCTCAGGATGCCGGTCACTTGGCGAGAAAGAGAGCATGCCGCGGTGGATAATGAAGTCATGAACGATCTTGATGCTTTGGATGCCCTATGGGGATGCGGTTTGCTTAAATTCTTCAAACTGTCGAATATGAAAGCAAACACACGTCTGCTTGAGAAGCTCATTGATTATTGGGATATCGAGGAGGATGCCTTTATGATTGACCAGATGCCACTCAGGATAGAAGTGGAAGATATCTATTTCATCACGGGCCTTTCCCGAAGGGGAGAGGTAGTACATTCCTGGGGCAGGACACGGAGCAGTCTCTCGATCGAGGACTACGTACAGATATATTGCCCGAGACATCCCAAGAAGGTTGGGAGCCAGATTTCCATCACACACGTGGTGAGTTTATCACTGAGGATAATCCTGTTCACCATAGCTCGAGTGAATGGATCAGCCTCTCTGCATCAGGCATCACGGCTAACCATGAGCGTGGCAGTTGACTGTCTCACCACTGTATTTGACTGGTGTACTCCTCTTCTGGCCAACATGAAGAGCCAGCTCACTTCTATCAAGAGGGGACAGACCAAAAACTTTGGATATGGGACTATCCTATGTTCTTTCTTTTTTGAGAAGGTCCCCGCACTCCGCCCTAGGGTAGCAGTTTCCATCAGCACCCCATGAGATCCACGCATGGGCCGGTGGGCTGACCTGATGAAATGTCTAGGGGGTGGGGAGGTCCCACGGACTGCATTTGACGATGACTTCTTTACCTGGTGGGATCAGCAGATCATCACCATAGATGACTACCCCTATGCTGGGTTGGATTTCCGAGGAGATCCTAATGTAGCATTGCCACCGTCCATAGCATGGGGCGACATTGGTAAGTATTTTTTGATTTTATGATTTTTTTGGATTTTTCAAATATAATGATGAATTTCAAAAAATATTTCTGATGGGATTCAAATGACTAATATGATGATCATGATCCAGATATTGGGCCGGTACGACCAAATGGGTTCCTGTGGCATGGACGGCGTGGCCAAGGAGCCGAAGAGGTGGCTGTTGATATAGAACGACTTCTACATAACGTCCAGCGACACTTGGCGAGACTGAGTCACTGAGTATCGATGGCTGCCGTAGAGGACCTTCCTGAGGATATGCAGTGTCATGTGGTTGGCATGCCACGTGACTGGGTTTGCACTTTTCAGCGTGTGGCCAATGCAATAGTTACCTACTTAGCCGCTCATCCTGAGCCGGGGCGTTAGATATGCTGGACATGATTATGGGCGTTTGAGTCCCAATTTTGTATATTTTTGGACAAACATATGTACACTCGAGACGCTTTATGATATATATATATATATATATATATATATATATATATATATATATATATGCAGTTCGACTTTTTGATGCTTGATTTTATTGTGATGAATGATTGATGTGCCAGTCTAATGCTTGATTAGCAATAGAATCAGCTAACCAATTATGAGATCTTGGAATGTGCAAATAATTAATATAAGTAAATGATCTTTGCAACAACCTCACCCTTAAATACTGGCGATATAAACATGGATCCCTTACCTGATAAATGTTGTTTAATTGTGACACTATCAATTGAGAATCAAGATAAACTACCAACGAGTCGATCTCGTGAGAAATTGCCTCGGATAGTAAATTAATAACGGCAGTATACTCAGCCATATTGTTTGAAGCAGGACCAATGCATACTCCCCTTGATACCATCAACTGACCAGTTGGATAATAGAGTACCCAAGCTGTGGAAGCAAGATTCCGAGTGTGCCGACTAGCACCATCGGCGAACCCAAAATGGACCAAGTCATCCATCAACACCTGTCACAGCAGACCAAAAAGTGTTGATATCAAAAAACTCTCGATGATATATGTACAAATATACAAAATGTACAAAGAAGCCATTGCTTGGCCAAAACTAAGCAAAGTACTTCCTGAGGTAGAGCCCGTCAGGGGGCTCCACCAACTTGCTCCTAGGGATGTTTATAGGTACAATTATCGAACCAATCAATATACTTCCTTCGGCAAATGACTGTGTTGGAGCCAAAGGGACCGTACAAACATCGCTAGTCGGACTGGAGGACCTGGATTCAACTTTATGCGAAGGGGAATGAAAACATGACCGATGATGTAAGTCTTCCAAAGGTCGATCTACAGTCGTCATTGCTTCAAATATTGCTTCATCAGATGGAAAAACAATATCCGAGCAATCCAACGCAGAAGTGGAATCAAGGGTCCGAGCATGAGCCACATCACCATCTATCTCTTTCCCAGAGGAAGGAGTAGAATGGTTATCTGCAGAGTTATCGATAGATTCACATCTAGGTTCTACTACAGACATAAGAGATTCTATTCCACCCACCTTGCCATCATCTGATGTGGTCACAGATGAAGATAAGGTTCCAGGATCCGAAAAATGATGAGCTTGAACAAACTCTTTCCGTAAAGGGTCCCTGGAGGATGAAATTGTATCTATTCTAGCCGTAGGAGGGGGAAGATCAAATGTACCCATCAATGAAGAGTACATCCCAACTCCTAGATTCTCAGTAGGCGGACGGGGGTTATCCACTAAGGGAACAATAGAGTCCGAAGTTGCTCGAGGATCGACTAGAGAGTAATCCAATTGATCAACCTTAACGATTTTCCCTTCATGAGGAAAGCAAATGACACGAAACAGAGTCGAAACAACAGCTTCCATTTCGTATACCCAGTTCCTTCCTAAGAGGATATTATAGTCTAGGTTAGCATCAATGAATTCTACTTCAATATTAATGACCTTCCCTCCAACACATATAGGAAATGCCGGGATAATCCCGTATGGCCTACGAGAATGACCATCAAACGCTGTCAAAATGGTAGGTGAAGGAACAACCGACGGTGATCCAATGGTCTTCCAGCATGACATAGACATGACACACATGGAAGCTCCCTCATCTATAACCATCCGAAAAATATTCGTTTTCTGGTAGGTAGACTTTATCTAGAAAGCCATGTGATGAGTAAGTCTCTTTTTAACATTATTCATATCAAAAGTGAGAGCTAAGGAATTACTTGGATCCACTGCCCCCATTGCCGATAGCAAGGCACTTCTTTGAGTAGGACATGACCGGAGAACCTATAAAGCGGACATAGCACATGGACTTTGAGCCAGATCCTCAACAATGGAGTAATTCTGGGCTGCCCTAATATTAGGGTTGATAGTTGCTCGTTTAGCGGAACCTTTCGGTAGCCGTGGTATAATCTCGACAGAAGGTCACTCAATATGAAGTGGGTTGTTAGTTTCGGGAACTGATTTACCCTTGGAAGTTTCACCTTCACCATAATCGCGTGACTATGTGGCCACACTAGCATGAGAACCCATCATGAAAACATTTGATGACTTGTCCCCTTCCTAGTTGCCCCCTGCGGAGGTACCGAGATTTGAACTCGCGCCAGCAAGCATTTGTTGCCCTTGGGGAAAAGGGTTGGTTAACACAGCCTGAGAACTAGAAGTCCCTTGCTGCCCTAACAAGCGCTGAGCGTCTTGAATCTTTGGGCGGAGATGAGTTAAATGGTCTCCACTACATAACTTGCATGGAAACTTGACTTTCTTTCTAGACTCATTTCCACCACCACCAGCATTATTGCCGGATTTATTTGCGTCAGCCTTCCCATCCTGGTTCTTTTTCTTACCTCGTCCTTTCTTTTTCCCATTGGAATTTTGATTTCCTCTGGGGTTATTAGATTGGATGACATTAATCAAAGAGGTTTGGGAAGCCGGAGGGTTAGACGATGTGACTTGGTTGTTAGAAGCAGTTTCTAAAGACAACTGCTGCAATTGGTTCAACAAGTTCACCGCATTTGTGTCTACCGACCCAACGATACCATCCACATGGGGACCTGGCTTCGACTTGGCTATGTCAACCTTAGATCCAGGAGCATCTGGCAAGTATTTTTGTAGGATCCTAGACTGAGAGTAGATCAATTCTGATTACTAGGCCGTAAAAATGGCTTGCTCCTCAGAATAGACTCCAAACATGGAGACATCCTTAGAGATCTCGGGTTGTAGAGATTTCAAAAACCATTCAAGACGGTACTCCAGAGGGATTTCAGCTTTAATGAGCCTCTTTCTCCATCTCCATTCCTAAATATGGTCAGACATGTGGGTTGCCTTATCCTAACAAAAAGTGGCCAGAAGTTCAGTTCCGGCATCATAACAGACAGGCAACTGGAAATGATTTAAGAAAATATTAGCTAAGTCAGCAAAAGATGTAAAGCTGCCCCCTGGCAACTCTATATACCACTTGGCCATGTTACCCGTCAAGGTGCGTTGAAAAAGTCTCAACCTAATCGAGTCATCGATAAGGGAGTTAGATGAGCACCAGAAATGGAATGTGGTTACATGGTCGCCTGGGTCTTCACCGCTCTTCCCTTCGAATTTTGGAATGTTCGAAGGGAGTTTGGTTGGGACTTGAGGCCAGGCCAGATTGTATTTGATTGGATCGTTTGTTAACTTAGCGAGATTTGGCAAGTTCAAAGTTTCTAGAAACGGAAGCCTAGAAGGACCTTGGGGATTCCACCCAGACTGGGTGGAGCTCCCAAAGTTCTGAAAAGATTGGCCTCGATTTTGGGAGGCACCAGGCTACCCAAAGTAACCAACAGAACCGACTGAACCAAAAGGCAAGCCTTGTGATCCAGCAAAATTCGGAGTTTGACCAACTCCGGCCGCAAAGCCTCCATAACCAGCAAAGCTTCCTCCTAAATGATTATAAGGAGTTGATAACCCCTGATACAGATTTCAAGCCGAAGCTAAGGGAGGAATACTTTGAAACGAACTAATTGTGGAGTACGACCTATTCCCTTGTTGGCCGAAAAATGGATTCCCAGTTCCCGCGCCACTAACCCCAGGGTTAGTCCAACCTTGCAAAGGATTGTTGCTTTGTCCCATAGAAGAAAAAGGCATGGATCCTATTGTCGGGTTGGAATGTGGTATATGACCACTTCCGAAAGGAAAACCCTGGAATGAAGCTGATCCACCCATCATGGACGTGGCAGCACTAAACGAAACTGATGGAATACCCTGTGAATGGGTGCCAAATGGGAAGAATCCAGAACTAAAAGCATTGGTTTGGGAATTTCCACTCGTGGATGGAATGGAGGTAGACCCAACTAAAGATGTGCTAGCAAAAGATCCAAACAAAGAAGCAGAGGAGATGGAAATCGTTCCTCCCCCTTATACCGATGTTGGAGTCTGCATAGTTGTAGCACTTGTAGTAGAAGCCATGCTTCTAGTAGTGGTCATCGATGGTAAGCGCGTAATGTAACCTAGACTTGGTGGTCTATGCGTCGGAGTCCCAACGTATTGTAATACGTCCAGATGGCTAGATGGTAGGGGAGAATTCGGAGCCGCTAACGACTCTGAGAGTTCTTCTACCTCTATGTTATTCTCCGTTTGAAAGAGAACTCGAGAAAGAACTAGAGTGTTCCTCTCTTGTTCTGTGGAAGTGCCAGGCCTTGCTTGAACACTAATGCCTCCGATAGGAGGATCAATCCCCGATGCATCAATTGCCATGGGACGAAACCCACTAGCAGTATTACCTTTGTGCCTTCTAGGAGAAGGCTCTAAACTTGGTGGTAAAGGACCACAAAGTCTTCGAGACCGTCTAGGTGATCGGTCAGCCACTTTGAATTTTTTGTTAAGATCTAGCTAAAGACTCAAACAATTGAAAGCTAGGCCAACTAAGAGCATAGAGCACACACTATAAAGTCCCTAAAGATATCAGCCAGTCAAACAACTTCCAAGTATTTCCACTCCGGGTGATTAGGACCGGACACAAAAATACAAGAAAGTGAATTAAGGGGCCTTCCGAAGATAGTCTGGGATGATGAGGGCCCAGTCCTATTAGTGAAGGTAACAGAGGAAGTTACGCTGACCTCCTAACAACAGCCTGCACCGGTGCAAGTCCCCAAGCTTCGCAAGGGTGCCCTCCGGTAGTACTATTGAGAGTGATGCAACGTCAACCTCAGGTGCCACGGGATTGCCCTCCGCAGCCACCTGTGTAGATCCCTAGGAGTAGAAACTATGGATACCAACTCGTCACAGAAGCCAGGCGGAACAGTCGTGTGGTAAGTTCAGATAAGTAGGAGAGGGGGTATCTCTCTTCCCTATCTTCACAGACCCTCGTGCTTAACTCCCAGATCCGGAGCTTTCCTGGTCTTCCTAACGCTATTGGATTTTCACTCACTATTCAGACTCCTATGTTTGACAGTTTAAATGGCCTTGGAGAGTTAACTCTCCACTCACCTAATCCAAGGCCCTAAAATCCTAAAACTTGTTGGTGTATGTAACTTGATAAAAAAAAGTTTTAGTGAATTTTAATTAGCGCTTGATTTTTAAAAAAGGCTATTCTTTAAGTCACGAGATAAACGGAAGTGAAACTAGTGGTGTTTTGACACAAAAGAAATTAATAAAAACCAAACTACATGCAAATGCACTTGTTTTCGTTTTTCGATGAAAAGAAATTTCTACATGGTTTAGAGGAACTTCAAATAAAACAAATTTTCTTTTCCTTTCTTTAATTCACGCTTCACACTCACAAAAGTTAACAAAGCTATGGATGCCTAAAGAGATATGCAAATCTATCCTAATGCAACAAGTATATGCTGATGCAAGACTCAAAACTACTCTAAAATCAAGAAATGAAAGTTGCTTGCTTATCAATTTTTATTTTTCCACTTAAAATGTTTAGATGGAATATGAGATGCTACCATTCATTTCATCTAAACACTAAAAACAAGTTTCAAGACAATCAAAAACACACTTTCATCGACTAAAAGGAAACCAAATCAAAACAAAGTTCAAGAAAGCAAAACCAAGTTTTTCAAAAAGTTTTCTTCAAAAGCAACAACAAAGATGTCTTTTCAAAAATGCTCTCAACAAGACTGAAACTTTGTGATTGAAGAATAGGCAAAAAACACTTTTGCAAGTTGACACCACACAATGGATGAAAACTCAACAAAAAGAAATGTGTTTAAAGATGCTCTTCACAATCAAAAGTAGTAATGAAAGCTTTGGAAACAAAGACCAAAAAGATCAAAAAGAAAAATTTCAAGAAAGTATCAATCAACAACTTTCATGAAACAAAAAAGTGGATGGTCACAAAAAGCGGTTTTGTCAAGCAAACAAAAAGTCACCAAAAGCAAGATTTAACACAAAGATTGAGATCAATCTTCCTGCCCTGATGAATCAGAGCAGCCAAGATTCCCAGCAAGAAATCTTGCGTGCTTAAGCAAAAAACGATGACGCTTGCAACAACAAAAACAAGACCAACACTTCTTACAATCAGAGAGAATTTGGAACAAGATGCTTGCTGTAAAACTAACAACTGATACTAGAAAGTGACTGTTTAAGACTGAATCAAACCATCAGACAGACCTTCAGAGACAAAAAGATTTAAAAATCTTGAAAATTGCAAGATATACGTGACTGTACTGATGTACAGATTGCGTGTATACGCGACTGTAACTAAGGAAACCTGTGTATACGCGGGTTTACTTAAGGAAACATGCGTATATACGCCTCTGTAAGCAAGAAAAATAGCGTATATAAAAGATTTCAAGAAAAATAAAAAACAGTCTGAAGAAACTGGCAAAACTTAGAATTCAATAACAGACCACACAGCAACAGCAAGCAAACAGGCAGCTGAGCCCTGATTGGCTTGAAAACACCCAAACTAGGAACAACAACAGTGTTGTCCCCAGTGGAGTCGCCAATTCTGTTAAGGGAAATGTTCCCCTAGGGCTTTTGGGTTGAAACCCTAGCAGACTGAAAGTTGTCTATACAGAGAAACACACATTCACACAGCCATTATGCTATTATAAGAAAATTCTATGATAAGGGGCGTACCTGAGGTCCTACGTTTGAGAAGGTCCTTTAGGGTCCAAACCCTTCTTGGAGTTCCTTTTGCTCCTTTGACCTGCAAAACAACCAAATCAAGAGAGTACAACAATATATGGACTAAATCTTACAATGAAACCATCTTCATATTATAAAGAAAGGTAGTTAGTTATGAAACTTAAACAACCATTCACATATGAATTCTAACATGAATATCATAAACATGAAGAAGATTTATATCAAGAACCAAGACATGTGTTTCTTTTATTATAGACAAATAAAGTACAGAAAAGGAATAATTTCACCTGAGTCATCCTTTCGCAGGCTCCAAACAAAGCCTTCTTCCAGATTCGTCCAGTCTCAAGCCTCAAACAAACTCCTTCCATGACTTACTCCATGATATCACAAGTAATGGATGGACATCAACACACAAGGAAACAAGGGTTTCCTGTACAAATGGGGGAAGTGCAGAAGGCACAAGGATCTTCAGACCTGGTCAGGGAAATCTCAGCATAATAACCTTTCTCTCTTCTCTCCTCCCTTAGTCCTTCCCATTGAAACCTTTTTATACTTCTACCAAAGTAGTTTTTTAGTTGGGAGTTGGTTGGGAACAGTTGGGCCACGGGCACTAACAGGTGATCAGCAGGTAAAACCCGCAATCTTCGCCCGAAATTAAGGAGTTTTATATTTTTTTTTAAGTGTTTTAATACATATACGTGGGTTGGGTATATGCCTACCCGCGTATACACGCATTTAACTCAGGGCAATGTCGTGTATAAGGGATAAAACACTGTTTTTTAAATTTTTGGACCAGGTCTAGAAGGAGGGGTTTCCCTAGGCCATGAGTGCGGCATCAAAAACCATAAGAGTGAGATTTGGAGCTATAACACTTTCAGTACCTTAGAGCTGGCATTCCCTAATGGCCAGTTCTTCGCATCCGACGACAGGTCATCATTATTGGCTTTCGAATGGGTGATTCCGTGAGTGTTCGACCTTAACTTCATTGTCAAATTCATGGATTGTACTGTTGTACCTTGAGGGCCATTGTCATTATTGGTGGCCTGTCTCGTACCTATTAGCCATCCACATCATTGGCCAGTAATCAGGTAGTTTTCTAGCATGTTCGACTTCAACACGTTTATTTGCATGTTGAAATTTGTACATTGATCAGGTCGGGATGGAGCACAAGACCCTGAGGCTTGTATGTTATGGCCCAGGTTGCATGGAGTTTTGTGTTATTCATGACTGTACACATGTTTCTACTATATGGATGTTTGTGACCATACTGTGAGACTTTATATATATGATGATCCCTGTTATCTGGATGGCTGTGTCCATACCATGGATATTTTATCTAGTCTTGATCATCTGGATGGCTACTTCCATGTCGTGGATTCATGTATTAATTTCAGAAATGTATATGTATATGCGTCCATGATTTGCAGGTCTCCTAATAGTGCGTGTCCTCATCCTTGCCAAAATCTCGTAAAGCATCTCAGCCATCACTCCTCGTTCTGCCTTCATGCTTTAAGGGGCATCTGTTACACAATATTTTGTCATGCCTCTTGCACTTCCCTGTGAAATAGCATGAAGTGCCCGAAACATTATCATTATACAATATACTCTTCCATGTAGGTAGCTCAAATCCCTCTAACTTTTCTTGGAAAATATTTGGGGCTTTCCCTGAAGAAATGGCTCATGAAACCCTAAAATGAGAGTCATCGCCCTTATGAAGCTCAAAACCACAATGATCACCTGTTGCACCTTGTTAAGCCAACGATGGCATCACTCTGTTCCCTCTCATACTCGTGATGGTCTCAAAAGGGAATTTTTCCCAAAGAGGATGAGAAGCTTCGTGATCTAGAAGCTTCCAGAGTGGTGAATTGGAGGTGGTTACACATACATGAGGTTGAATCCTCCTAATTTGACCTCTTCATCTCATCCCTATGAGCTATCTCCTTTAGATGTGGGACAAATCCTATCTTCGGAGGAGGCCTAACTCCCTCTCCCAGCCTATAAATTCCCCCTCTACCATTCCTAAATTGTTGATCTATGTCCATTTGCACCCCTATGCTGAGTTTGTTCTTAGAGGCTATTCATTAGACTTGGAGAAGGAGTGTTGGAGAGTTTCTTGGCTTGGACTTGGATTACCACTTAAGGAGTTCCTTTCAACATCAAGGCTATGGTTGTAAGCTTCCCCTTTATTCTTTAAATAATAATACAACTGTTGGTTCATCTTCCCAAAATATATATGTTTATGTATGTATTGGTTTTTCATTCCTTGATCAACTAAATAGGTTATTATTGGATTTGCTATTAGTTTTGGTATGCTTTTTTGTCTGTTTGTCACTTGTGCAGGTATAAAAGCGCTGGAAGAAGATAGAACAAGTCCGTGACACAAGCGGTTCGAGGATCTCAACCAAGGAAATCGAATTAGCAGCAGAGCAAGGTAGGCCTTCTCTTTTGTTCTACTTTTCAATTATAATCTTGAAATATGTCTAGTTGATTGTCCCTTCAATTGCTAGACCCACTCATTGGGCTAGAGGGATCATCTCTATCTACAAAGAGGATTAACTTTGTCAACACGGGGGAATGGTATTCTTTGATTATCATGCTATGAGGTAGTTCTTTCCATATCCTTTGGAAATTCTGGCAACTTTCTTCTCTGAATAACTTTAAATTATCCTCAAAGTGGAGGTTGGCCTTTACTTGCCTCTGTTTGTAGACCTCCACCACCTTAGGGTTCTTTTACATGATTACATGAGTGGTGGTGAGGGTGGATGGGTTTGGGAGTTCAGGTCTAATCCATAATGGCTCCTTTAACTCTCCATCGATGGTCCTTTTAACTTCATCTATGTATCATCATGCCTTAGCCAATATGATAGGGCCAATAAATGGGAATCCACCAAATATGAATTTGGGTCCCATATGTTGAGTTTTATGAGCACAAGGTTATTAAGGTAAAATTCAAAAACCTTGGCCTTGTATTCTATTCTACATTGTAGGAAAATGTCAATTAAGTCCTTGACTTCTTGCAAAGGGGGAGTTCCTTTTTTTTCAAGCATGTTAATCTAAAACCGGCACCACTACTCATTTAGGAATAAGGAGTAAGTTTTTTAGGGTTGCTCGCAATTCACTATCTCCAAAGAGAGGTGTGAAATGTTGCCCAAATATGTCTCCAAGGTTTCAACTTGAATGTGTCTTTCCTATAGCAATCTTTGGGTCTACAGTAATTAGATCTTCAACTATTTGTTTTCTCTCTTCACAAGCTCCACTCTATTTACTTCATCAAACCTTAGGATTTCCATTTCCTCTCTCATTTTCTTCATCTCATCTTCCATCTTGGCTATATTAGAGACACCTTTTGTTTGTGTAATTCTTTTCCATCAATTAGTTTTAAATTTCTCTTGCTTTACCTAGAGTAATAACTATGGTGCTAATGGTACATGAAGAATTTTTCCTGCCTCAATCAAAGGATAAAAGGGGGTGGTTCTCCTTGGAGCTAGTTGTTTTTCTGTCCTTTTAATATCCTATAGATCTATTGGTTGTTCCAATATTAGGACATTCTTCTCCTATAGATGAGTTTCTTACTCCTATCATTGTATTCACTGCTTCATTTCCTCAATATGTGTTTATAATTATGTTTTCCGTACCTCTAGTGCCTTTAATTTTTGCTTCTCCTCATCCTAAGGCTCTATTGTGTTATACAACAACCCCCCCATTTCAAAATTTTCTTAATCTTATTCTAAGTTGCTAAATAGGAAATAGGGTCCCTTTGGTTTGTAAAAAGCAAATAAAACCTTTACATAGAAACAAATTTCTTTGTTTCTTGCTTTTTTTTTTAAAGTGCTTCAAAAAACCCTTTAAAAAATCAAGCATCACAAATCGCATTCGCTTAAGGTTAAGGTACATTCAATCCGAATAATCATGTTGTGATGCGATAGTCTTGATCGTAGAGCTTCTTAAAACAATGCATTGACAAGCATGCAATGCGATAAAACTATCGCATATCGCATATCGCCGATTCCAATAAATATGTTTTAATGGTCCATTGAAACTTTGCGATGCGATATGATTCTCGCATTTCGCATATCGCTGAAAACCAAAGGAAGCTAGCCCCGAAAACTTGCGATGTGATATACATTGATCGCATATCGCAACCCCAGCAGAAACAAGTAATACTCACCTCGGGGACACGCGATGCGATGTTAAAATATAATAAAGTGGTTCAATAATAATAAAAGGAAAACATGATTCGGGCGTGTTAAATAACAAATTTCCCAACTCTATATGCCAGGTCATCACTTATCATAATCGCAGAAATTCAAAAGACTCTTGGAACATGGCACCTATAACTCCTGTCTTGTGATATGCGATCATTCTTTGCATATTAAAATAATATATTGAAATCGCTCATCGCAAAATGTTGGCTTGTATGGGCCTGACCCAGGCTCAGAGGTGATTTAGCCAAGAAAATCCCGGTACTACTAGCCCTTTCAGGAACAGTTTGAGGAGCACAGACTGAGGTCTCACCCGAGGTAGTATGGGAGGGTGCTAGAACTAGGTTTCCTCACCCTTGGGATGTCTGATGGGCTTCTGGAGGTTCGCGGTCCAACCTGTCTCTACGCTCACTTACGATCCCTTCGCAACCTATGGTGTGGCTTCCGCACAACCCTACTCGGGGCGTGACCCGTATAATACCCAAGGTCCTTGATAATTAACCAATTACTTAACTTGTGTGTTTAATATTTATGGTTATTACAGCGTATTCAACAATCATATGAGTGCACGCAATACATAAACAAATATAAACATAAAGAAGATAATGCATAGAAAATACACAGAATTAGGAATCAACTTCTCTTTTATTAATCTTCAACCTTGTCCTGACGATGAACCACACTGGTTGGTTCGAAACGCGTCGACAAATGATAGATCTTGTGATTTACGTCGAAAAATATCTCGTAAATATTCAACCTTGCTTACAGACTTGACACCGCCCTGCACACTCAGCTGTAGGGGTCTGCGCACTCAGCTGCAAAGCCTCTTCCTACTACTACGACCCAAGACACTTCGAATCTTACTCTAAGCTCAAAGCATTCCTTCACTACTCTATTTTTCCACTACTCTCTTTACAACTTAGAGCGTTGCTCTATTTATACAATCCCATGGTCCACGGACCATGGGTAGGCCGACATGACTTTACATTACATACATTACTTCAGGGCGGATAGCCCTATGACTTGACCTCTACTTCGCGCTCCGCACCTGCAATTCGCGGAGTCTTACAAAATTGTTGACCAAAACTTGGGCTTTGAGCCCCGAAGCCTGCTGTGGGGGGATTCCATGCCCAACAGGCCCCCAAAACAATCATCGTGACTCATCTCGAGTCACTCTACTAGTGCGACGATCTTGGCTCGGAGCCCTTCCAACTATTCTTGTACTGCTCGAAGGTCCGCGGTACACTGTTCTGCTGTTTGTTGGACCTGCTGCATGTGGTCTTCTGTTGCTTCTGAATCATCCACATCTGACTCATGTCCTTTCTTTGGTACCGACTTCTGGTGCTTGTATTTATAGTCCCGTGCCCTTGTCCGGCTCCTCGGGCCACGAAGACTATGCATCGGCCAGTTAGTCAGAGAGTTGGCCCACCCGTGTAGGGTTTCAAGCGGCTGCCGTTGAGTTTGCCTGGAAAGGGTTCTCCATTGAGTTTGACTATCTGGACCGCGCCTTCGTCTGTGACCTCCTTTACCACATATGGTCCCAGCCAATGCATTCTAAATTTTCTCAAAAAATTTCAAACTTGCTGTCATACAGTAGCACTAAGTCGTTTACTTTGAAGGTGCAAAACTTGATATGGTGGTCGTGCCAGGATTTTTCACGCTGCTTTTGTACCTTCTGGTGAAATCCAGCCAGAAATCATTCTTCCTCGAGTTCTTCTAATTGCGCGAGCCTTTCTTCCAGAGCTTCATGGTCCGTCATGCCTGTGAGCGTTGCTATTCGTAGACTAGGTACGATGTATTCCATCGGCATGACTGCTTCCGTACCATAGACCAACCGGAATGGTGTCTGTCCCGTCAATTTCTTGCACGTTGTCCTGTATGCCCATAACACAATAGGTACACGCAGGTCCCAGTCGTTCCGCTGCGCATTACATATTTTGGTCAGCGCAGTCTCCAGTATTTTATTGAATGCCTCTACTATTCCATTGGCCTGTGGGTGGTAGGGTGTAATTTTCTGATGATACACCTGGAACTCTTTTGTGAGCACGATGATAGTTTCATTCAAGAAATGTGTTTCGTGATCGCTCATTAAGATTTTCGGACAGCCAAATCATGTCAACATGTTTTCGAACAAAAACTTTGCAGCCGTAGCGGCCGTGCAGTCCTTGACCAGCTGTGCTTCCGCCCATCGTGTCAAGTACTCTGTCGCGGTGATGATGTAGCGTGCACCCGTCTTTCCCTGAGGTTTGATTGGGCCCACAAAGTTGATTGCCCATTTCTCAAACGGCTGTAGTGTCATTTGGAGATTTAATGGCATCTCGTCCCTCTGTGATGGTTTTGTCATCCTTTGACATATATCGCAAGCCTTATAGTGCACTTTTGAATCCTGGTGCAAGGTAAGCTGCCATAACCCTATGCGAAGAATCTTTTGTGTGGTCACACATCTTGCATAGTGTCCTCCTGCAGTGCCCCCATGTGCTTCCGCGAGGATCTGACCTCGTTCAAATTCAGGTACATATCTTCACAATATCTCATCATTGCCCATCTTGTAGAGGTGCCCCGTGATGACAGAAAAGTCCGCCGCATGCACCACTAATTCCTTCTTCTGTTGGATTGAGTACTCCTTCGGTGCAGTCCCTGTTGTTAGAAAATGGATTATATCTTCGAAGTGTCCATCCGCGACGCACACTGCAAAGAGCTGTGCATCAGGTAGTCCTTCCTCCAAATTTTTTGGTTCCTCACCTGTCTCAATTCGTGACAAGTGGTCTGGTCCTGCGTTTAAGCATCCCGGCTTGAATATGACGTCAAAATCATATTCTTGAAACAGTAGAATCCATTTTCATATGTGCCCCCCCAACACAGGCTTGTTCACCAAGTATTTCAATGTGGAATGGTCGGCATACATCTTGAAATGTCTGCCAAGTAAATAGTGTCGGTATTTCTGGAGTGCGTACACCATTGCTAGCCCTCGTGTTTGGTGGTAGAGTAGTTCTTTTCTACTTTGGACAATCTTTGACTCGCAAACATGATCGGGTGATCCACACCCTCCGTGCCTTCTTGTGTAAGTACGGCTCCTAACGCAATACAGGACGCATCAACATGTACAGGAAATTCTACGTCCCATTTCGGGAAGACCAGGATTGGCGCAGAGGCCAGTTTCCCCTTCAGGACATCCAAACTCTTCATGCAATAATCATTCCAGCAATATGTAACATCTTGTTTCAATAGCTTTTCCATCAGCACGGTTATTTGGGCATAACTTTTGATGAATTTCCTATAGTATCCAGTGTGTCCCAAGGTAGCGCGCAGTTGTTCAACACTTCGCGGTGCTTCCAAATTTAGGATAACGGCAATCTTCGTAGGGTCCACCATCAGCCCTTGTTTACAAACCACATGTCCCAGTAGGTTTCCAAAGGGAACGAGGAATGTACACTTTTTCAGGTTCAACGCAATCTAGTGTCGGCAGCAAGTATCCAGCATCAAGCGTAGGCTCGCTACATGGTGGTTGACTAATCCAAAAACAGTCCAATAATCTAGATAGACCTCCAAAACCTTGTGGATGTATTCTTTGAACGCGGCTACCACGATGCACAAAACTATAGCTGGTGCATTCTTCAATCCAAATGGCATCAAGGTGTATTGAAAGCATCCCCATTCTATTGTGAAGGTCATCTTGCTCCTATCTTCTGGCACGATCTTGATCTGATGGTACCCTGAGAACCCATCCATGAATGAGTATGTTTCCTGACCGCCAACATTCTCTAGTACTTCATCTGTGAATGGTGTTGGGAATGGATCGTGTACACAGGCATCATTCAGCTTCCTGAGGTCTACGCATATTCTTATTTCACCCTTCTGTTTTTTCTCCTGTACTACCATAGGACTCACCCAGTCGGATTCTTCCACTGGTTCAACAATTCCGATTGCAAGCATTTTGTCTAATTCATCGCAGACCTTTTCTTTATACTTTGGATTCAAGCGGTAAGGTCGTTGCTTAACTGGCTTCGTGTCGGGTTTCAGGGTGATCTTCATCATTCCTAAATCACCCACGATCCCTTTTAAGTCTGTAATTTTAGTTGGGAACAAGTCTTGGTATTCATGGAGTAGCTCAGTGACTTTATCGACCGTGGCATCGTCTTAGGAGTCCCCAATCATTGCGTACCTTGGTTCTCCCTCCATTCCAATGTTGACCTGCTTCATCTTTAGTGGCACGGTGATGTTGGGGTCTTCAAGTGATGGTTTGCAAATCTCACGAGAGCCTTTCATTTCTGAAATGTTAATTTTCCATGGGTCCTCATCATCCTCCTCAACATTCACATTATAACACTCCAGTGCGCTTCTTAACTGTGTCGCCCATTCTGGCTGAAGTATGCCCATTGGCTCCTGTGGTATTTTGAAGATAGAAGCTTTTACTACTTGTAGTGCATCGTCAACAGTATTCGGCCAACGATCTTCAAATGTGAACATTAACAAGAATCCATCGGGCAAGACATCCCATTCGCCCATACCATGGTGGAGCTCTGTCTCCGTATACCAATTCATGGGTATGACGTCCATGGTATGGTAGAATAAATGTACCCATTTAGGTTGTGGCTCATCCTTGCAGACCTTGGTCCATTTCGCAAGGTGTGTGCGTGGATCATCTCACCGTCATATTTTTCTACTAGTCGTACTTGGGGTTGGCCAAACCATAGGCACATCATCCTTCTGCATCTGTGCCAGTCCTCAAAACTTCCTTGATGCGTACCCCACCATCGTGCGAGTGTTGCGCGCAGTGCCCATGTCAGCGCATCAAACCGCCGCTACTCTGGTACTGAACTTTCGAATTTGCTCAGAAATTCATCCATCATTGAAAATCCATCATACATCGGCAGCTCCCTTGCCTCTATTGTCACACAGCACAATGATCTGATCATCATGTTACAGTTCAGTGTTGTTACTTCGTGTAGCTGATTCTGCCATCTCTCTATCTCTTCATCTGAATCCAAAGTGCAGGAGCTTTCACACTCCCATGAAATCCTTCCATCTACAGTTGGATTCACCCAATCCTCGCCTTGTGCAGTTATCTTATAGATGCAGTCGAGATCATCATCACTATCATCGTCGCACACCGGTTTAGTGTATCACACTCCTTTGGCTGGGTCCAGTGGTACTACTACGTGTAGTAACTTTTTCTCAAAGGTCATTTTGCGCTTCTTCAGATTTATGACTCCATTCATATTGGTAGCCCAATCTATTCCTAGTAGCATGGGATAGGGATTGCTGTCATTGATAATCTCTATCACTTCAAAATCCACCTGCGCTCTCGTGCCTTCAATATTGACTGTCACCTCTTGCAATCTTCCCATGGGCAAAATCTTTTGTTGGTTCACCATTCATAACTGAATAGGGGACCATTGTAACGTGGATCTGCCCATGAGTTCCCATGTTTTCTTTGTTAGTACATTCGCATCTGAACCCAGGTCGAGGATTGCCTGATCCATTTCGTACTCACCTATTTGCACAGTCAACCTCATCTCCCTTCCTGTGCGTAATGCATGCTTTCCAAGTTTCCAGACCACGTGCGGTTCTCCTAACCTCGCGCATCTAGTGATAAGTTCCTGTAGTCCTTTGACTAATTTGTTGTTGCGCAGCAGTTTCATGCATGTCTCTAGAAAGGTAGTGAGCATTGAAGGATCCATCCCTAGTTCTAGTTGATCCTTACTACCTGAAGTGGAGGCCTCCGTGAAGCTCTTCTTAGCTTCCATGAATGTCTCCTTCGTGCGTTCTAAGTCAAACTCAGGTTCCTTTGTAGGAGCCTTGCGAACCCACGCGTTGTCTTTTGGCTACTTCCCTTTATCATCTCCTGTGGCCATACCACTCCTAAGCATCATGTTTACATTTGGGTCTTCTTCGCGTGGTTCAGACCTCATCATTTGTAAATTCTGGGTTGGAGGGGGCTGGAGTACCCCCTTTTCACGCATCTTCGCTATCAGTGAAGGGAAATCTTCTGCCTCATGATCAAACTGATTACAGTACCAACATGATATCCTAGTCAGGTTCATACAATTGCGGGCATAATGCCCTGGCCCTCCACAATTGTAACAAATTATCTGTCTGCGACCCCTTCCTAGTCCCATTCCACCTCGACCCTGACCGCGCCCCTGAAACCCAGCGCGCGCCATCCCTGCATTTGGGTCGAGGGCTCACATTTCAGTTTGCACCCTGTAGGCAGGAGTCTGATCCATCATTAGTTCATAGCTTCGGCAGGTGCATTCGTCATGGCCTACCGACCTGCAGAAATTACAAAACAATTGTTGGGACGTCTGCGTATACTTCTGCAATAGATGACAATTATCTGTGGTATGTTTTCCTCCTATCTGGAAGATCGCGCACCATAATGCAGACGCCGCGCTTGGCCCCACCTGTGCCTCCGGTCTTAATGGCATTGCCCCCCCCCTTGCCAAGTAGTTCACAAACACTAGACAGTGGTCCTTGTCATGCCCTTGACCTTTGCCTTTTATGCACCATACTTCCTCGCGCACCTCCGGCCGAGTTGTCCTATCCTGTTTCAAACTTTGCATCTCCAGACACAGATTCTGCAGTTGTGCATGGATTTGTTGGACTCCCAACCCAGGGTCTTGTATAGGGGTCTCATGCAATCTCATTGCCATCTCCAATGCTTCGGCCTGGGTGGAAAGTTTTTGCTGTGACAGTGTCGTCCTTAAGTGTGGCATAAGTGAGGCCACAAACCATGTGTGATGTTGTGCATCTGTTAACGTCATATTGGCTTCGTGGATCGTACTCTTCAACCTTTGGTCTAGATCCCAGGGGGTCTCGCCCAGGAGCATCATGATCTCCTTAAACCCGATGATTGATTGTGTCTCTGATTTTGGCCTGCTAAATTCCCTATTCAGCGCAGTCTGGATCTTTGCAATTCCTACGTTCGGGTGGTCATTAGAATGCTTGATATACCATGTTAATGTGCGATCCTGCAACGCGCTCACCAGCGTAACCTTTTTAATATTATCATCCACAACACCCTGTGCTTCCCATACTGCTCTTACCACGAACCATAATTGGTCTGGATCTTCATTTCCTACTCCTCTGAACACTGGCAGTTTGATCACACTCGCCATATTGAACTGTGGTGGTGCTAGAGGTGGGGGGGGTGGAGATGGAGGTGAGGGGGGTGAAACAGGTGGCGGTGTGGGTGGAGGTGGTAAACGCAGAATTCTCTGTCTTATCAAACTGACCACGCTTCTCGGAGAAACTCTCCTCCTCGCTTTCCTGCAAGGGTGAAATTAAGGGACTGTTTTCCAACTCCTCACTACTTCTGCTTCTGTAGATCTTTCCGCTTCGTGTAGTCCCAAACATTAATTTATTCGCATAACCCGCTTTTCACACAATAGCATCTTAATCCAAGTGTTCAAAGATTTAATATACTTACCTCACGATCCCTTGAGAAAACATCGCTCTGCCTCGCTGTAGCTAATGGTCGTGTCTACTGCGAACTCAGTGATAAATCCTCCTATTATTCGATTGAGCCAGTGGTCCATAGCTTGCGTTATCTTATCTTCTGAGGCTTCTAGTCTACGCACTAGTTCCGAAGTCCACACTATTGGTTTGTCAAGCCTACACCTTCCCTGGTTGTTTGCTAGCTTTGTGATCCACTCATACAGCTCAGACGGAAAGGATGCAAAGAAAATTTCGTGGATCTCAGTGTACAAGTAGCGATCCAACCACTATTCCTTAGATACTCGCGGATTTCTGTTTTCCTGCGCCGCGAACTCATGAATCTTCTTGTCCAACCACTCTTCAATTTCTTTCTTTATAGGATTCCAGTGGCATGACATCAGACATCCTTTATGCAGATCCCGGTCCCAGCAACGGAACCATTTTTTGGCTTGTATGGGCCTGACCCAGGTTCAGAGGTGATTTAGCCAAGCAAATCCTGGTACTACTGGCCCTTTCGGCAATAGTCCGCGGAGCGCGGACTGAGGTCTCACCTGAAGTAGTATGGGAGGGTGCTAGAACCAGGTTTCTGCACCCTTGGGATGTCTGATGGGCTTCTGGAGGTTTGCGGTCTGACCCATCACTACGCGCACTTACGATCCCTTCACAACCTACGGTGCGGCTTCCGCGCAGCCCTACTCGGGGCGTGACCCGTATAATACCCAAGATCCTTGCTAATTAACCGATTACTTAACTTGTGTGTGTAAGATTTATGGTTATTACAACATATTCAACAATCATATCAGTGCACGCAATACATAAACAAATACAAACATAAAGAAGATAATGCACAACAAATACACAGAATTAGGAATCAACTTCTCTTTTATTAATCTTCAACCTTGCTTACAGACTTCACATCGCCATACGCACTCATCTATAGGGGTCTGTGCACTCAACTGCGGATTCTACTAGGCCTCTGTGCACTCAGATGCAGAGCCTCTTCCTACTACTACGACCCAAGACACTTTGAATCTTACTCAAAGCTCGAACCATTCCTTCACTACTCTCTTTTTCCACTACTCTCTTTACAACTTAGAGCCTTTCTCTATTTATACAATCCCATGGTCCGTGGACCATGGGTAGGCTGACATGACTTTACATTACATACATTACTTTAGGGTGGACAGCCCTATGACTTGACCTCTACTTTACGCTCCGTGCCCGCAATTCGTGGAGTCTTACAAAATCCTTGACCAAAACTTGGGCTTTGAGCCCCAAAACCTGTTGTGGGGGGATTTCATGGCCAACACAAAACCATAAAATTTATGGCACACATTATAATAAGACATTTGGAAATCTGCGATGCGATCTATTCACTGAGCATTAAAGTCTCACATCGTTGGTTATGACAAAGCATTAAAAAATAGTATAACTGTGGTCCTTTCAAGATTCTGTCCTTCATATTAATATCAAGTTATAATAATAAATCTTTTGCATCAAATGCTCCCATTCCGATTTTCGTCTATACTTCTTTCAATACTATCTTTACAAGCATTTAGCTGCTTTGAAAGTTTCAGCCTATTACTGTCCTCTATTTCATTTTCACAGTTTGAATCTGGAAGTATGTAGCGAGCCAAAATGTCAAAGAAAGATCGAAAGATGAAAGTCTCCCTGCAGTAGTGGAAGGACCGGAAAAAATTGTTTTGATCTCGGATATGACATGTCAAGATTGTGGGGTTATTAGATTGGATGACATTAATCAAAGAGGTTTGGGAAGCCGGAGGGTTAGACGATGTGACTTGGTTGTTAGAAGCAGTTTCTAAAGACAACTGCTGCAATTGGTTCAACAAGTTCACCGCATTTGTGTCTACCGACCCAACGATACCATCCACATGGGGACCTGGCTTCGACTTGGCTATGTCAACCTTAGATCCAGGAGCATCTGGCAAGTATTTTTGTAGGATCCTAGACTGAGAGTAGATCAATTCTGATTACTAGGCCGTAAAAATGGCTTGCTCCTCAGAATAGACTCCAAACATGGAGACATCCTTAGAGATCTCGGGTTGTAGAGATTTCAAAAACCATTCAAGACGGTACTCCAGAGGGATTTCAGCTTTAATGAGCCTCTTTCTCCATCTCCATTCCTGAATATGGTCAGACATGTGGGTTGCCTTATCCTAACAAAAAGTGGCCAGAAGTTCAGTTCCGGCATCATAACGGACAGGCAACTGGAAATGATTTAAGAAAATATTAGCTAAGTCAGCAAAAGATGTAAAGCTGCCCCCTGGCAACTCTATATACCACTTGGCCATGTTACCCGTCAAGGTGCGTTGAAAAAGTCTCAACCTAATCGAGTCATCGATAAGGGAGTTAGATGAGCACCAGAAATGGAATGTGGTTACATGGTCGCCTGGGTCTTCACCGCTCTTCCCTTCGAATTTTGGAATGTTCGAAGGGAGTTTGGTTGGGACTTGAGGCCAGGCCAGATTGTATTTGATTGGATCGTTTGTTAACTTAGCGAGATTTGGCAAGTTCAAAGTTTCTAGAAACGGAAGCCTAGAAGGACCTTGGGGATTCCACCCAGACTGGGTGGAGCTCCCAAAGTTCTGAAAAGATTGGCCTCGATTTTGGGAGGCACCAGGCTACCCAAAGTAACCAACAGAACCGGCTGAACCAAAAGGCAAGCCTTGTGATCCAGCAAAATTCGGAGTTTGACCAACTCCGGCCGCAAAGCCTCCATAACCAGCAAAGCTTCCTCCTAAACGATTATAAGGAGTTGATAACCCCTGATACAGATTTCAAGCCGAAGCTAAGGGAGGAATACTTTGAAACGAACTAATTGTGGAGTACGACCTATTCCCTTGTTGGCCGAAAAATGGATTCCCAGTTCCCGCGCCACTAACCCCAGGGTTAGTCCAACCTTGCAAAGGATTGTTGCTTTGTCCCATAGAAGAAAAAGGCATGGATCCTATTGTCGGGTTGGAATGTGGTATATGACCACTTCCGAAAGGAAAACCCTGGAATGAAGCTGATCCACCCATCATGGACGTGGCAGCACTAAACGAAACTGATCGAATACCCTGTGAATGGGTGCCAAATGGGAAGAATCCAGAACTAAAAGCATTGGTTTGGGAATTTCCACTCGTGGATGGAATGGAGGTAGACCCAACTAAAGATGTGCTAGCAAAAGATCCAAACAAAGAAGCAGAGGAGATGGAAATCGTTCCTCCCCCTTATACCGATGTTGGAGTCTGCATAGTTGTAGCACTTGTAGTAGAAGCCATGCTTCTAGTAGTGGTCATCGATGGTAAGCGCGTAATGTAACCTAGACTTGGTGGTCTATGCGTCGGAGTCCCAACGTATTGTAATACGTCCAGATGGCTAGATGGTAGGGGAGAATTCGGAGCCGCTAACGACTCTGAGAGTTCTTCTACCTCTATGTTATTCTCCGTTTGAAAGAGAACTCGAGAAAGAACTAGAGTGTTCCTCTCTTGTTCTGCGGAAGTGCCAGGCCTTGCTTGAACACTAATGCCTCCGATAGGAGGATCAATCCCCGATGCATCAATTGCCATGGGACGAAACCCACTAGCAGTATTACCTTTGCGCCTTCTAGGAGAAGGCTCTAAACTTGGTGGTAAAGGACCACAAAGTCTTCGAGACCGTCTAGGTGATCGGTCAGCCACTTTGAATTTTTTGTTAAGATCTAGCTAAAGACTCAAAAAATTGAAAGCTAGGCCAACTAAGAGCATAGAGCACACACTATAAAGTCCCTAAAGATATCAGCCAGTCAAACAACTTCCAAGTATTTCCACTCCGGGTGATTAGGACCGGACACAAAAATACAAGAAAGTGAATTAAGGGGCCTTCCGAAGATAGTCTGGGATGATGAGGGCCCAGTCCTATCAGTGAAGGTAACAGAGGAAGTTACGCTGACCTCCTAACAACAGCCTGCGCCGGTGCAAGTCCCCAAGCTTCGCAAGGGTGCCCTCCGGTAGTACTGTTGAGAGTGATGCAACGTCAACCTCAGGTGCCACGGGATTGCCCTCCGCAGCCACCTGTGTAGATCCCTAGGAGTAGAAACTATGGATACCAACTCGTCACAGAAGCCAGGCGGAACAGTCGTGTGGTAAGTTCAGATAAGTAGGAGAGGGGGTATCTCTCTTCCCTATCTTCACAGACCCTCGTGCTTAACTCCCAGATCCGGAGCTTTCCTGGTCTTCCTAACGCTATTGGATTTTCACTCACTATTCAGACTCCTATGTTTGACAGTTTAAATGGCCTTGGAGAGTTAACTCTCCACTCACCTAATCCAAGGCCCTAAAATCCTAAAACTTGTTGGTGTATCTAACTTGATAAAAAAAAGTTTTAGTGAATTTTAATTAGCGCTTGATTTTAAAATAGGCTATTCTTTAAGTCACGAGATAAACGGAAGTGAAACTAGTGGTGTTTTGACACAAAAGAAATTAATAAAAACCAAACTACATGCAAATGCACTTGTTTTCGTTTTTCGATGAAAAGAAATTTCTACATGGTTTAGAGGAACTTCAAATAAAACAAATTTTCTTTTCCTTTCTTTAATTCACGCTTCACACTCACAAAAGTTAACAAAGCTATGGATGCCTAAAGAGATATGCAAATCTATCCTAATGCAACAAGTATATGCTGATGCAAGACTCAAAACTACTCTAAAATCAAGAAATGAAAGTTGCTTGCTTATCAATTTTTATTTTTCCACTTAAAATGTTTAGATGGAATATGAGATGCTACCATTCATTTCATCTAAACACTACAAACAAGTTTCAAGACAATCAAAAACACACTTTCATCGACTAAAAGGAAACCAAATCAAAACAAAGTTCAAGAAAGCAAAACCATGTTTTTCAAAAAGTTTTCTAATTCAAAAGCAACAACAAAGATGTCTTTTCAAAAATGCTCTCAACAAGACTGAAACTTTGTGATTGAAGAATAGGCAAAAAACACTTTTGCAAGTTGACACCACACAATGGATGAAAACTCAACAAAAAGAAATGTGTTTAAAGATGCTCTTCACAATCAAAAGTAGTAATGAAAGCTTTGGAAACAAAGACCAAAAAGATCAAAAAGAAAAATTTCAAGAAAGTATCAATCAACAACTTTCATGAAACAAAAAAGTGGATGGTCACAAAAAGCGGTTTTGTCAAGCAAACAAAAAGTCACCAAAAGCAAGATTTAACACAAAGATTGAGATCAATCTTCCTGCCCTGATGAATCAGAGCAGCCAAGATTCCCAGCAAGAAATCTTGCGTGCTTAAGCAAAAAACGATGACGCTTGCAACAACAAAAACAAGACCAACACTTCTTACAATCAGAGAGCATTTGGAACAAGATGCTTGCTGTAAAACTAACAACTGATACTAGAAAGTCACTGTTTAAGACTGAATCAAACCACCAGACAGACCTTCAGAGACAAAAAGATTTAAAAATCTTGAAAATTGCAAGATATACGTGACTGTACTGATGTACAGATTGCGTGTATACGGGACTGTAACTAAGGAAACCTGTGTATACGCAGGTTCACTTAAGGAAACATGCGTATATACGCTTCTGTAAGCAATAAAAAGAGCGTATATAAAAGATTTCAAGAAAAATAAAAAACAGTCTGAAGAAACTGGCAAAACTTAGAGTTCAAAAACAGACCACACAGCAACAGCAAGCAAACAGGCAGCTAAGCCCTGATTGGCTTGAAAACACCCAAACTAGGAACAACAACAGTGTTGTCCCCAGTGGAGTCGCCAATTCTGTTAAGGGAAATGTTCCCCTAGGGCTTTTGGGTTGAAACCCTAGCAGACTGAAAGTTGTCTATACAGAGAAACACACATTCACACAGCCATTATGCTATTATAAGAAAATTCTATGATAAGGGGCGTACCTGAGGTCCTACGTTTGAGAAGGTCCTCTAGGGTCCAAACCCTTCTTGGAGTTCCTTTTGCTCCTTTGACCTGCAAAACAACCAAATCAAGAGAGTACAACAATATATGGACTAAATCTTACAATGAAACCATCTTCATATTATAAAGAAAGGTAGTTAGCTATGAAACTTAAACAACCATTCACATATGAATTCTAACATGAATATCATAAACATGAAGAAGATTTATATCAAGAACCAAGACATGTGTTTCTTTTATTATAGACAAATAAAGTACAGAAAAGGAATAATTTCACCTGAGTCATCCTTTCGCAGGCTCCAAACAAAGCCTTCTTCCAGATTCGTCCAGTCTCAAGCCTCAAACAAACTCCTTCCATGACTTACTCCATGATATCACAAGTAATGGATGGACATCAACACACAAGGAAACAAGGGTTTCCTGTACAAATGGGGGAAGTGCAGAAGGCACAAGGATCTTCAGACCTGGTCAGGGAAATCTCAGCATAATAACCTTTCTCTCTTCTCTCCTCCCTTAGTCCTTCCCATTGAAACCTTTTTATACTTCTACCAAAGTAGTTTTTTAGTTGGGAGTTGGTTGGGAACAGTTGGGCCACGGGCACTAACAGGTGATCACCAGGTAAAACCCGCAATCTTCGCCCGAAATTAAGGAGTTTTATATTTTTTTTTAAGTGTTTTAATACATATACGTGGGTTGGGTATATGCCTACCCGCGTATACACGCATTTAACTCAGGGCAATGTCGTGTATAAGGGATAAAACACTGTTTTTTAAATTTTTGGACCAGGTCTAGAAGGAGGGGTTTCCCTAGGCCATGAGTGCGGCATCACAAACCATAAGAGTGAGATTTGGAGCTATAACACTTTCAGTACCTTAGAGCTGGCATTCCCTAATGGCCAGTTCTTCGCATCCGACGACAGGTCATCATTATTGGCTTTCGAATGGGTGATTCCGTGAGTGTTCGACCTTAACTTCATTGTCAAATTCATGGATTGTACTGTTGTACCTTGAGGGCCATTGTCATTATTGGTGGCCTGTCTCGTACCTGTTAGCCATCCACATCATTGGCCAGTAATCAGGTAGTTTTCTAGCATGTTCGACTTCAACATGTTTATTTGCATGTTGAAATTTGTACATTGATCAGGTCGGGATGGAGCACAAGACCCTGAGGCTTGTATGTTATGGCCCAGGTTGCATGGAGTTTTGTGTTATTCATGACTGTACACATGTTTCTACTATATGGATGTTTGTGACCATACTGTGAGACTTTATATATATGATGATCCCTGTTATCTGGATGGCTGTGTCCATACCATGGATATTTTATCTAGTCTTGATCATCTGGATGGCTACTTCCATGTCGTGGATTCATGTATTAATTTCAGAAATGTATATGTATATGCGTCCATGATTTGCAGGTCTCCTAATAGTGCGTGTCCTCATCCTTGCCAAAATCTCGTAAAGCATCTCAGCCATCACTCCTCGTTCTGCCTTCATGCTTTAAGGGGCATCTGTTACACAATATTTTGTCATGCCTCTTGCACTTCCCTGTGAAATAGCATGAAGTGCCCGAAACATTATCATTATACAATATACTCTTCCATGTAGGTAGCTCAAATCCCTCTAACTTTTCTTGGAAAATATTTGGGGCTTTCCCTGAAGAAATGGCTCATGAAACCCTAAAATGAGAGTCATCGCCCTTATGAAGCTCAAAACCACAATGATCACCTGTTGCACCTTGTTAAGCCAACGATGGCATCACTCTGTTCCCTCTCATACTCGTGATGGTCTCAAAAGGGAATTTTTCCCAAAGAGGATGAGAAGCTTCGTGATCTAGAAGCTTCCAGAGTGGTGAATTGGAGGTGGTTACACATACATGAGGTTGAATCCTCCTAATTTGACCTCTTCATCTCATCCCTATGAGCTATCTCCTTTAGATGTGGGACAAATCCTATCTTCGGAGGAGGCCTAACTCCCTCTCCCAGCCTATAAATTCCCCCTCTACCATTCCTAAATTGTTGATCTATGTCCATTTGCACCCCTATGCTGAGTTTGTTCTTAGAGGCTATTCATTAGACTTGGAGAAGGAGTGTTGGAGAGTTTCTTGGCTTGGACTTGGATTACCACTTAAGGAGTTCCTTTCAACATCAAGGCTATGGTTGTAAGCTTCCCCTTTATTCTTTAAATAATAATACAACTGTTGGTTCATCTTCCCAAAATATATATGTTTATGTATGTATTGGTTTTTCATTCCTTGATCAACTAAATAGGTTATTATTGGATTTGCTATTAGTTTTGGTATGCTTTTTTGTCTGTTTGTCACTTGTGCAGGTATAAAAGCGCTGGAAGAAGATAGAACAAGTCCGTGACACAAGCGGTTCGAGGATCTCAACCAAGGAAATCGAATTAGCAGCAGAGCAAGGTAGGCCTTCTCTTTTGTTCTACTTTTCAATTATAATCTTGAAATATGTCTAGTTGATTGCCCCTTCAATTGCTAGACCCACTCATTGGGCTAGAGGGATCATCTCTATCTACAAAGAGGATTAACTTTGTCAACACGGGGGAATGGTATTCTTTGATTATCATGCTATGAGGTAGTTCTTTCCATATCCTTTGGAAATTCTGGCAACTTTCTTCTCTGAATAACTTTAAATTATCCTCAAAGTGGAGGTTGGCCTTTACTTGCCTCTGTTTGTAGACCTCCACCACCTTAGGGTTCTTTTACATGATTACATGAGTGGTGGTGAGGGTGGATGGGTTTGGGAGTTCAGGTCTAATCCATAATGGCTCCTTTAACTCTCCATCGATGGTCCTTTTAACTTCATCTATGTATCATCATGCCTTAGCCAATATGATAGGGCCAATAAATGGGAATCCACCAAATATGAATTTGGGTCCCATATGTTGAGTTTTATGAGCACAAGGTTATTAAGGTAAAATTCAAAAACCTTGGCCTTGTATTCTATTCTACATTGTAGGAAAATGTCAATTAAGTCCTTGACTTCTTGCAAAGGGGGGGTTCCTTTTTTTTCAAGCATGTTAATCTAAAACCGGCACCACTACTCATTTAGGAATAAGGAGTAAGTTTTTTAGGGTTGCTCGCAATTCACTATCTCCAAAGAGAGGTGTGAAATGTTGCCCAAATATGTCTCCAAGGTTTCAACTTGAATGTGTCTTTCCTATAGCAATCTTTGGGTCTACAGTAATTAGATCTTCAACTATTTGTTTTCTCTCTTCACAAGCTCCACTCTATTTACTTCATCAAACCTTAGGATTTCCATTTCCTCTCTCATTTTCTTCATCTCACCTTCCATCTTGGCTATATTAGAGACACCTTTTGTTTGTGTAATTCTTTTCCATCAATTAGTTTTAAATTTCTCTTGCTTTACCTAGAGTAATAACTATGGTGCTAATGGTACATGAAGAATTTTTCCTGCCTCAATCAAAGGATAAAAGGGGGTGGTTCTCCTTGGAGCTAGTTGTTTTTCTGTCCTTTTAATATCCTATAGATCTATTGGTTGTTCCAATATTAGGACATTCTTCTCCTATAGATGAGTTTCTTACTCCTATCATTGTATTCACTGCTTCATTTCCTCAATATGTGTTTATAATTATGTTTTCCGTACCTCTAGTGCCTTTAATTTTTGCTTCTCCTCATCCTAAGGCTCTATTGTGTTATACAACAACCCCCCCATTTCAAAATTTTCTTAATCTTATTCTAAGTTGCTAAATAGGAAATAGGGTCCCTTTGGTTTGTAAAAAGCAAATAAAACCTTTACATAGAAACAAATTTCTTTGTTTCTTGCTTTTTTTTTTAAAAGTGCTTCAAAAAACCCTTTAAAAAATCAAGCATCACAAATCGCATTCGCTTAAGGTTAAGGTACATTCAATCCGAATAATGATGTTATGATGCGATAGTCTTGATCGTAGAGCTTCTTAAAACAATGCATTGACAAGCATGCAATGCGATAAAACTATCGCATATCGCATATCACCGATTCCAATAAATATGTTTTAATGGTCCATTGAAAATTTGCGATGCGATATGATTCTCGCATTTCACATATTGCTGAAAACCAAAGGAAGCTAGCCCCGAAAACTTGCGATGTGATATACATTGATCGCGTATCACAACCCCAGCAGAAACAAGTAATACTCACCTCGGGGACACGCAATGTGATGTTAAAATATAATAAAGTGGTTGAATAATAATAAAAGTAAAACATAATTTAGGCATGTTAAATAAGAAATTTCCCAACTCTATATGCCAGGTCATCACTTATCATAATCGCAGAAATTCAAAAGACTCTTGGAACATGGCACCTATAACTCCTGTCTTGTGATATGCGATCATTCTTTGCATATTAAAATAATATATTGAAATCGCTCATCGCAAAATGTTGGCTTGTATGGGCCTGACCCAGGCTCAGAGGTGATTTAGCCAAGAAAATCCCGGTACTACTAGCCCTTTCAGGAACAGTTTGAGGAGCACAGACTGAGGTCTCACCCGAGGTAGTATGGGAGGGTGCTAGAACTAGGTTTCCTCACCCTTGGGATGTCTGATGGGCTTCTGGAGGTTCGCGGTCCAACCTGTCTCTACGCTCACTTACGATCCCTTCGCAACCTATGGTGTGGCTTCCGCACAACCCTACTCGGGGCGTGACCCGTATAATACCCAAGGTCCTTGATAATTAACCAATTGCTTAACTTGTGTGTTTAATATTTATGGTTATTACAGCGTATTCAACAATCATATGAGTGCACGCAATACATAAACAAATATAAACATAAAGAAGATAATGCATAGAAAATACACAGAATTAGGAATCAACTTCTCTTTTATTAATCTTCAACCTTGTCCTGACGATGAACCACACTGGTTGGTTCGAAACGCGTCGACAAATGATAGATCTTGTGATTTACGTCGAAAAATATCTCGTAAATCTTCAACCTTGCTTACAGACTTGACACCGCCCTGCACACTCAGCTGTAGGGGTCTGCGCACTCAGCTGCAAAGCCTCTTCCTACTACTACGACCCAAGACACTTCGAATCTTACTCTAAGCTCAAAGCATTCCTTCACTACTCTATTTTTCCACTACTCTCTTTACAACTTAGAGCGTTGCTCTATTTATACAATCCCATGGTCCACGGACCATGGGTAGGCCGACATGACTTTACATTACATACATTACTTCAGGGCGGATAGCCCTATGACTTGACCTCTACTTCGCGCTCCGCACCTGCAATTCGCGGAGTCTTACAAAATTGTTGACCAAAACTTGGGCTTTGAGCCCCGAAGCCTGCTATGGAGGGATTCCATGCCCAACAGGCCCCCAAAACAATCATCGTGACTCATCTCAAGTCACTCTACTAGTGCGACGATCTTGGCTCGGAGCCCTTCCAACTATTCTTGTACTGCTCGAAGGTCCGCGGTACACTGTTCTGCTGTTTGTTGGACCTGCTGCATGTGGTCTTCTGTTGCTTCTGAATCATCCACATCTGACTCATGTCCTTTCTTTGGTACCGACTTCTGGTGCTTGTATTTATAGTCCCGTGCCCTTGTCCGGCTCCTCGGGCCACGAAGACTATGCATCGGCCAGTTAGTCAGAGAGTTGGCCCACCCGTGTAGGGTTTCAAGCGGCTGCCGTTGAGTTTGCCTGGAAAGGGTTCTCCATTGAGTTTGACTATCTGGACCGCGCCTTCGTCTGTGACCTCCTTTACGACATATGGTCCCAGCCAATGCATTCTAAATTTTCTCAAAAAATTTCAAACTTGCTGTCATACAGTAGCACTAAGTCGTTTACTTTGAAGGTGCAAAACTTGATATGGTGGTCGTGCCAGGATTTTTCACGCTGCTTTTGTACCTTCTATTGAAATCCAGCCAGAAATCATTCTTCTTCGAGTTCTTCTAATTGCGGGAGGCTTTCTTCCAGAGCTTCATGGTCCGTCATGCCTGTGAGCGTTGCTATTCGTAGACTAGGTACGATGTATTCCATCGGCATGACTGCTTCCGTACCATAGACCAACCGGAATGGTGTATGTCCCGTCAATTTCTTGCACGTTGTCATGTATGCCCATAACACAATAGGTACACGCAGGTCCCAGTCGTTCCGCTGCGCATTACATACTTTGGTCAGCGCAGTCTCCAGTATTTTATTGAATGCCTCTACTGTTCCATTGGCCTGTGGGTGGTACGGTGTACTTTTCTGATGATACACCTGGAACTCTTTTGTGAGCGCGCTGATGGTTTCATTCAAGAAATGTGTTTCGTGATCGCTCATTAAGATTTTCGGACAGCCAAATCATGTCAACATGTTTTCGAACAAAAACTTTGCAGCCGTAGCGGCCGTGCAGTCCTTGACCAGCTGTGCTTCCGCCCATCGTGTCAAGTACTCTGTCGCGGTGATGATGTAGCGTGCACCCGTCTTTCCCTGAGGTTTGATTGGGCCCACAAAGTTGATTGCCCATTTCTCAAACGGCTATAGTGTCATTTGGAGATTTAATGGCATCTCGTCCCTCCGTGATGGTTTTGTCATCCTTTGACATATATCGCAAGCCTTATAGTGCACTTTTGAATCCTGGTGCAAGGTAAGCTGCCATAACCCTATGCGAAGAATCTTTTGTGTGGTCACACATCTTGCATAGTGTCCTCCTACAGTGCCCCCATGTGCTTCCGCGAGGATCTGACCTCGTTCAAATTCAGGTACATATCTTCACAATAACTCATCATTGCCCATCTTGTAGAGGTGCCCAGTGATGACAGAAAAGTCCGCCGCATGCACCACTAATTCCTTCTTCTGTTGGATTGAGTACTCCTTCGGTGCAATCCCTGTTGTTAGAAAATGGATTATATTTTCGAAGTGTCCATCCGCGACGCACACTGCAAAGAGCTGTGCATCAGGTAGTCCTTCCTCCAAATTTTTTGGTTCCTCACCTTTCTCAATTCGTGACAAGTGGTCTGGTCCTGCGTTTAAGCATCCCGGCTTGAATATGACGTCAAAATCATATTCTTGAAACAGTAAAATCCATTTTCATATGTGCCCCCCCAACACAGGCTTGTTCACCAAGTATTTCAATGTGGAATGGTCGGCATACATCTTGAAATGTCTGCCAAGTAAATAGTGTCGGTATTTCTGGAGTGCGTACACCATTGCTAGCCCTCGTGTTTGGTGGTAGAGTAGTTCTTTTCTACTTTGGACAATCTTTGACTCGCAAACATGATCGGGTGATCCACACCCTCCGTGCCTTCTTGTGTGAGTACGGCTCCTAACGCAATACAGGACGCATCAACATGTACAGGAAATTCTACGTCCCATTTCGGGAAGACCAGGATTGGCGCAGAGGCCAGTTTCCCCTTCAGGACATCCAAACTCTTCATGCAATAATCATTCCAGCAATATGTAACATCTTTTTTCAATAGCTTTTCCATCAGCACGGTTATTTGGGCATAACTTTTGATGAACTTCCTATAGTATCCAGTGTGTCCCAAGGTAGCGCGCAGTTGTTTAACACTTCGCGGTGCTTCCAAATTTAGGATAACGGCAATCTTCGTAGGGTCCACCATCAGTCCTTGTTTGCAAACCACATGTCCCAGTAGGTTTCCAAAGGGAACGAGGAATGTACACTTTTTCAGGTTCAACGCAATCTGGTGTCGGCAGCAAGTATCCAGCATCAAGCGTAGGCTCGCTACATGGTGCTTAACTAATCCAAAAACAGTCCAATCATCTAGATAGACCTCCAAAAACTTGTGGATGTATTCTTTGAACGCGGCTACCACGATGCACAAAAATATAGCTGGTGCATTCTTCAATCCAAATGGCATCACGGTGTATTGAAAGCATCCCCATTCTATTGTGAAGGTCATCTTGCTCCTATCTTCTGGCACGATCTTGATCTGATGGTACCCTGAGAACCCATCCATGAATGAGTATGCTTCCTGACCGCCAACATTCTCTAGTACTTCATCTGTGAATGGTGTTGGGAATGGATCGTGTACACAGGCATCATTCAGCTTCCTGAGGTCTACGCATATTCTTATTTCACCCTTCTGTTTTTTCTCCTGTACTACCATAGGACTCACCCAGTCGGATTCTTCCACTGGTTCAATAATTCCGATTGCAAGCATTTTGTCTAATTCATCGCAGACCTTTTCTTTATACTTTGGATTCAAGCGGTAAGGTCGCTGCTTAACTGGCTTCGTGTCGGGTTTCAGGGTGATCTTCATCATCCCTAAATCACCCACGATCCCTTTTAAGTCTGTAATTTTAGTTGGGAACAAGTCTTGGTATTCGTGGAGTAGCTCAGTGACTTTATCGACCGTGGCATCGTCTTAGGAGTCCCCAATCATTGCGTACCTTGGTTCTCCCTCCATTCCAATGTTGACCTGCTTCATCTTTAGTGGCACGGTGATGTTGGGGTCTTCAAGTGATGGTTTGCAAATCTCACGAGAGCCTTTCATTTCTGAAATGTTAATGTTCCATGGGTCCTCATCATCCTCCTCAACATTCACATTATAACACTCCAGTGCGCTTCTTAACTGTGTCGCCCATTCTGGCTGAAGTATGCCCATTGGCTCCTGTGGTATTTTGAAGATAGCAGCTTTTACTACTTGTAGCGCATCGTCAACAGTATTCGACCAACGATCTTCAAATGTGAACATTAACAAGAATCCCTCGGGCAAGACATCCCATTCGCCCATACCATGGTGGAGCTCTGTCTCCGTATACCAATTCATGGGTATGACGTCCATGGTATGGTAGAATAAATGTACCCATTTAGGTTGTGGCTCATCCTTGCAGACCTTGGTCCATTTCGCAAGGTGTGTGCGTGGATCATCTCACCGTCATATTTTTCTACTAGTCGTACTTGGGGTTGGCCAAACCATAGGCACATCATCCTTCTGCATCTGTGCCAGTCCTCAAAACTTCCTTGATGCGTACCCCACCATCGTGCGAGTGTTGCGCGCAGTGCCCATGTCAGCGCATCAAACCGTCGCTACTCTGGTACTGAACTTTCGAATTTGCTCAGAAATTCATCCATCACTGAAAATCCATCATACATCGGCAGCTCCCTTGCCTCTATTGTCACACAGCACAATGATCTGATCATCATGTTACAGTTCAGTGTTGTTACTTCGTGTAGCTGATTCTGCCATCTCTCTATCTCTTCATCTGAATCCAAAGTGCAGGAGCTTTCACACTCCCATGAAATCCTTCCATCTATAGTTGGATTCACCCAATCCTCGCCTTGTGCAGTTATCTTATAGATGCAGTCGAGATCATCATCACTATCATCCTCGCACACCGGTTTAGTGTATCACACTCCTTTGGCTGGGTCCAGTGGTACTACTACGTGTAGTAACTTTTTCTCAAAGGTCATTTTGCGCTTCTTCAGATTTATGACTCCATTCATATTGGTAGCCCAATCTATTCCTAGTAGCATGGGATAGGGATTGCTGTCATTGATAATCTCTATCACTTCAAAATCCACCTGCGCTCTCGTGCCTTCAATATTGACTGTCACCTCTTGCAATCTTCCCATGGGCAAAATCTTTTGTTGGTTCACCATTCATAACTGAATAGGGGACCATTGTAACGTGGATCTGCCCATGAGTTCCCATGTTTTCTTTGTTAGTACATTCGCATCTGAACCCAGGTCGAGGATTGCCTGATCCATTTCGTACTCACCTATTTGCACAGTCAACCTCATCTCCCTTCCTGTGCGTAATGCATGCTTTCCAAGTTTCCAGACCACGTGCGGTTCTCCTAACCTCGCGCATCTAGTGATAAGTTCCTATAGTCCTTTGACTAATTTGTTGTTGCGCAGCAATTTCATGCATGTCTCTAGAAAGGTAGTGAGCATTGAAGGATCCATCCCTAGTTCTAGTTGATCCTTACTACCTGAAGTGGAGGCCTCCGTGAAGCTCTTCTTAGCTTCCATGAATGTCTCCTTCGTGCGTTTTAAGTCAAACTCAGGTTCCTTTGTAGGAGCCTTGCGAACCCACGCGTTGTCTTTTGGCTACTTCCCTTTATCACCTCCTGTGGCCATACCACTCCTAAGCATCGTGTCTACATTTGGGTCTTCTTCTCGTGGTTCAGACCTCATCATTTGTAAATTCTGGGTTGGAGGGGGCTGGGGTGCCCCTTTTTCACGCATCTTCGCTATCAGTGAAGGGAAATCTTCTGCCTCATGATCAAACTGATTACAGTACCAACATGATATCCTAGTCAGGTTCATACAATTGCGGGCATAATGCCCTGGCCCTCCACAATTGTAACAAATTATCTGTCTGCGACCCCTTCCTAGTCCCATTCCACCTCGACCCTGACCGCGCCCCTGAAACCCAGCGCGCGCCATCCCTGCATTTGGGTCGAGGGATCACATTTCAGTTTGCACCCTGTAGGCAGGAGTCTGATCCATCATTAGTTCATAGCTTCGGCAGGTGCATTCGTCATGGCCTACCGACCTGCAGAAATTACAAAACAATTGCTGGGACGTCTGCGTATACTTCTGCAATAGATGACAATTATCTGTGGTATGTTTTCCTCCTATCTGGAAGATCACGCACCATAATGCAGACGCCGCGCTTGGCCCCACCTGTGCCTCCGGCCTTAATGGCATTGCCCCCCCCCGTTGCCAAGTAGTTCACAAACACTAGACAGTGGTCCTTGTCATGCCCTTGACCCTTGCCTTTTATGCACCATACTTCCTCGCGTACCTCCGGCCGAGTTTTCCTATCCTGTTTCGAACTTTGCATCTCCAGGCACAGATTCTGCAGTTGTGCATGGATTTGTTGGGCTCCCAACCCAAGGTTTTGTATAGGGGTCTCATGCAATCTCATTGCCATCTCCAATGCTTCGGCCTGGGTGGAAAGTTTTTGCTGTGACAGTGTCGTCCTTAAGTGTGGCATAAGTAAGGCCACAAACCATGTGTGATGTTGTGCATCTGTTAACGTCATATTGGCTTCGTGGATCGTACTCTTCAACTTTTGGTCTAGATCCCAGGCGGTCTCGCCCAGGAGCATCATGATCTCCTTAAACCCGATGATTGATTGTGTCTCTGATTTTGGCCTGCTAAATTCCCTATTCAGCGCAGTCTGGATCTTTGCGATTCCTACGTTCGGGTGGTCATTAGAATGCTTGATATACCATGTTAATGTGCGATCCTGCAACGCGCTCACCAGCGTAACCTTTTTAATATTATCATCCACAACACCCTGTGCTTCCCATACTGCTCTCACCACGAACCATAATTGGTCTGGATCTTCATTTCCTACTCCTCTGAACACTGGCAATTTGATCACACTCGCCATATTGAACTGTGGTGGTGCTAGAGGTGGGGGGGGTGGAGATGGAGGTGAGGGGGGTGAAACAGGTGGCGGTGTGGGTGGAGGTGGTAAACGCAGAGTTCTCTGTCTTATCAAACTGACCACGCTTCTCGGAGAAACTCTCCTCCTCGCTTTTCTGCAAGGGTGAAATTAAGGGACTGTTTTCCAACTCCTCACTACTTCTGCTTCTGTAGATCTTTCCGCTTCGTGTAGTCCCAAACATTAATTTATTCGCATAACCCGCTTTTCACACAATAGCATCTTAATCCAAGTGGTCAAAGATTTAATATACTTACCTCACGATCCCTTGAGAAAACATCGCTCTGCCTCGCTGTAGCTAATGGTCGTGTCTACTGCGAACTCAGTGATAAATCCTCCTATTATTCGATTGAGCCAGTGCTCCATAGCTTGCGTTATCTTATCTTCTGAGGCTTCTACTCTACGCACTAGTTCCGAAGTCCACACTATTGGTTTGTCTAGCCTACACCTTCCCTGGTTGTTTGCTAGCTTTGTGATCCACTCATACAGCTCAGACAGAAAGGATGCAAAGAAAATTTCGTGGATCTCAGTGTACAAGTAGCGATCCAACCACTATTCCTTAGATACTCGCGGATTTCTGTTTTCCTGCGCCGCGAACTCATGAATCTTCTTGTCCAACCACTCTTCAATTTCTTTCTTTATAGGATTCCAGTGGCATGACATCAGACATCCTTTATGCAGATCCCGATCCCAGCAACGGAACCATTTTTTGGCTTGTATGGGCCTGACCCAGGTTCAGAGGTGATTTAGCCAAGCAAATCCTGGTACTACTGGCCCTTTCGGCAATAGTCCGCGGAGCGCGGACTGAGGTCTCACCTGAAGTAGTATGGGAGGGTGCTAGAACCAGGTTTCTGCACCCTTGGGATGTCTGATAGGCTTCTGGAGGTTTGCGGTCTGACCCATCACTACTCGCACTTACGATCCCTTCACAACCTACGGTGAGGCTTCCGCGCAGCCCTACTCGGGCCGTGACCCGTATAATACCCAAGGTCCTTGCTAATTAACCGATTACTTAACTTGTGTGTGTAAGATTTATGGTTATTACAACATATTCAACAATCATATCAGTGCACGCAATACATAAACAAATACAAACATAAAGAAGATAATGCACAACAAATACACAGAATTAGGAATCAACTTCTCTTTTATTAATCTTCAACCTTGCTTACAGACTTCACATCGCCCTACGCACTCATCTATAGGGGTCTGTGCACTCAACTGCGGATTCTACTAGGCCTCTGTGCACTCAGATGCAGAGCCTCTTCCTACTACTACGACCCAAGACACTTTGAATCTTACTCAAAGCTCGAACCATTCCTTCACTACTCTCTTTTTCCACTACTCTCTTTACAACTTAGAGCCTTTCTCTATTTATACAATCCCATGGTCCGTGGACCATGGGTAGGCTGACATGACTTTACATTACATACATTACTTTAGGGTGGACAGCCCTATGACTTGACCTCTACTTTACGCTCCGTGCCCGCAATTCGTGGAGTCTTACAAAATCCTTGACCAAAACTTGGGCTTTGAGCCCCAAAACCTGTTGTGGGGGGATTTCATGGCCAACACAAAACCATAAAATTTATGGCACACATTATAATAAGACATTTGGAAATCTGCGATGCGATCTATTCATTGAGCATTAAAGTCTCACATCGTTGGTTATGACAAAGCATTAAAAAATAGTATAACTGTGGTCCTTTCAAGATTCTGTCCTTCATATTAATATCAAGTTATAATAATAAATCTTTTGCATCAAATGCTCCCATTCCGATTTTCGTCTATACTTCTTTCAATACTATCTTTACAAGCATTTAGCTGCTTTGAAAGTTTCAGCCTATTACTGTCCTCTATTTCATTTTCACAGTTTGAATCTGGAAGTATGTAGCGAGCCAAAATGTCAAAGAAAGATCGAAAGATGAAAGTCTCCCTGCAGTAGTGGAAGGACCGGAAAAAATTGTTTTGATCTCGGATATGACATGTCAAGATTGTGGGAAAATTTCATGGGAAGGCATATACAATATGTTAGAAATGGAAAAGCCAAAGGTAACTGAAGGACATGCAATAGCTTATGGACCTCTAGAGTCAGAAAACACCGTTGGTGATTTAGCCGACTCTTTTCTCCATCCAATAGTGACATGCCCAAAATTTTTTCCATATAATGATAGGGTAAAATGGGTAATTGAAAGCATCAATATAACAGACAGGACTCTCTTCACAGTTGACGGGAGAATGTTTGGATCCTTCAAGCCTGAAGACTTGAAGAAAATGTATCATTTGCCAGAGTCTCAGAAGTACTATAATAAATCATTCCTATAATATTTCTCGCAGGAAAATCAAATATAGTCGGATCCCATCAAACAATGGAGGCACTTCCCTAATAAACACAAGCACGAATCATCCGATATGTATTCTGTGGACTCCCTAGTGTCCCCATATTGTTATGCTGCCGCAATGATGTGTCGACTATTTGGAAGCTCTAATTCTACTAAGTTTTCCATTGAAATGGTTCCATTAATAGAAGAAGCATTGAACTATTTTGTGATGGATTGGGCTAATATCCTATCAGATAAACTGGCCATCCAAATACTTGATTATAAGAAAAGTAGGTTTGTTACCACCCGAGTTAGTCCCCCATTCTATATGAGCACCTACATAGTCGATACCATTTGTTTCAATTCTGATTTTCCCATAATGGGATGGAAGTGGACTATCTAGGACCCAACTCCTATCCATGTTTACCATAAATACCTGTGGAAGACCCAATACAAGAAGCATTTCTACAAAATTTGTCATGGCTTCATCCTACCCATTCATCGGGCCATTTTTAATAGACCAGCTCCTCGGCTATCCGAGGAGGATAATATTGATTTAACTTCAATTGGCAGTTGGTTTGGGGAAGAACTGTTCACATACATTAGGGTTTTTGCTCTACCTTCAAACACAACCATCTTCATTGATAGAGATGCTAAACAGACGTTAGCAGAAAATATGAAAGAAGCAATAACTGTTGAAAAACGTATCTTGGCCTTAGAAAAGAAAAACGCATTAGAGGAAATAAAATCCAAGAAAGTAACTTTTAGAGATGAATCAAAGAAGAAAGTAACCAAAGATCCATATGACATGGAAGGCCTACAAAAAGTTCTTAAAACTATGTCCAATGAAATGGTAGAAATTAAAAAGCAGGTAGCTGAAACTTCATCAAAAAAACCATTTAGAAATTTTAAAAGAAATCAGCCAACTGATCCTAAACCACCAAATGCTATATCAAATGTAGAATCTGATTTAGATGAAGAAGAAGAAGAAGATACAGCTTTATCAGCTGAAGAAATAGAGGAAGAAGAAACAGTTGAATGTCATGGAATGTGGGACTTTATTCTACCCAAATCTGATAATGAAAGTGAATAGGAAGCCCTACCAGTAAACACCAGAAGTAAGAGTATCATAGAACCTAATCAGTCAAATCAAAAGAAGAAAAAATCAAATCCTGTTACTAAAGAGAAAGCTCCCGCGAAGAAAACTCCAATTTCATCTCCCCAAACAAAACCTTCTTCATCCAATCCTCCATCATCATCAAAGACTCTAGTAGTTTCAGATTCCATGGATTATAACATAGTTGAAGATATGAAGAAGACTCGAGAAAACATTTCTCTGCATGAACTTAGCAAGCTCAAACATCAACAAAAGTTGTTGCTTAAGGAATTAAATGCAGTACCTTCTTCTCCTCTCCCAACTAGTGTATTATCTAAGGCTGCCAGAGGATCGGGTAGGCCACCATCTGATAAGGTGGATTCTACCGATGTCGTTTTAATGGGAGATAGATAAAATTCTCATACTCCTCCTTTTCTTTTGATTTATGAGATCTACAATAGAAACTTGCATAACTTCTTGATTGATTCAGGGGCTTCATCAAATATAATGCCAGCGTCAGTTTGCTCCAAATTAAATATTGAACCCCAAAAGTCTGCAGTACATATTATTCAATTAGATCGAACTAAGGTTCAAGTTTTAGGAGAAATAAATTCAGTTACTATTAGACTATCCGTTGATCCAAGGGTTGTCCAAATAATTGATATATTAATTGCTGACATCCCTGAGTTTTATGGTTTAATTCTTAGTAGAGATTGGTCTCAGAAAATCAACGGTTATATTTCAACTAACTGGTATCACATGTGGCTTCCTTATAATGGGAAGCCAAATCAAATTAGAATCGACCGTGAAAAACATCTGACTCACACAGTAACTGAATTTGAAGAAGAAAATGAACCAGTAGCCTTCAATAATAATATTCTTGGAAACTATTCAGCTGAATCATTTTTTGGGAACTTCAATGCTCAGCAATCACCTTTCTCAGTCAGTAATGTCACATCACAAGTTGAGATTTTTTCACAGACTGATACTTCTAAGTGTGTTAATATTGTAGATAAAATTTTAGATAAAATTGTAGATAAACATGTAGATAAGCCTTTATTTTGGTCTTTGTATTTTGATGGATCTAAATCTAATGACGGTGCAGGAGCAGGATGTATTTTAGTCAGTCCTGAAGGAGAAAAAACAATGTTATCATGCAGGTTAGAATTTGAGTGTACCAATAATACTGCAGAATATGAAGCCTTGATTCAAGATCTTTATAAAGTAATAAGTCTTGATGTGAAATATCTGAAAGTGTTTGGTGATTCTGAAATAGTGATAAAACAAGTAAGAAATACTATTCATTGTCTTTCAGGAAACCTCAAACATTATCAATCACTCGCTCAAGATCTTATTTCTCATTCTCTGGCATTCGATATCTCTCCTATTCCCAGATCACAGAACGCAGCAGCAGATCTCTTGGCTAATGTAGCTTCTAAGCTCCTTCCATATGATGATTATAGTCCAAATAGATTTTCTATTGAGTTAATTTTTAGACCATCCATCCCAGATAATGTCACCAATTGGCGTGTGTTCAATCATGATGAGGATATCTTAAATTTATTAACATATGAAGGATCTTATGATGACTAAATCATTGATGAAAGTGATCATGATCTTCAATTAAAGCAGAAACTCAATGAAAATCGTATTCCTAAATCTGTGGTAAAAATGGAAGATCTTTATGATATTAAGGATAGATTCAAAAAGGTCACTAATTCAAAGATTTAAATTTCTACTTTAAGGTTTCAATTAGTAAATCTTGGTACTAATACCAAACCACAAAATCTCAATCTAGGACTTGGACTTTAACCTAATGAAAGATTTGCTTTCATCCAATTACTGAACAAATACAAAAATGTTTTTGCTTGGAATTATGAGGATCTGAAGACTTATGATACCTCTATTATTCAACATACAATTCCAATGATTTCTGACGAGAAACCTGTACAAAAAAATTAAGGAAAATTCACCCTAATCTTGAGAGTCAAATCAAATCAGAGTTGAATAAACTCCTTAAAGCCAAAATAATTTTTCATGTCAGACATTCAAAATGGGTCTCAAATTTGATACCTATCATGAAAAGGAATGGCAATATTAGGATTTGCATAGATTTTAGAAATCTTAACAAAGCATGTCAAAAAGATAATTTCCCATTTCAACAATGGAACAGATACTTCAATCAGTAGCTGGCTCAGAATTAATGTCTTTTCTTGATGGTTTTTCAGGATATAATCAGATCCTGGTTCATCCAGATGATAGATTAAAGACTACGTTCAGAACCAAATGGGGAACATATGCTTATCAAAAAGTGACTTTTGGTTTGATAAATACTGGAGCTACTTTCCAACGAGCCATGGACATAGCATTCAAAGGTTTGATCAATAAAACGGTCGTTGTTTACTTAGATGACATAACTGTCTATTCTAAGAAAAAGAGAAACCATTTGCATGATTTAAAGCAAATCTTTGAATGTTGCAAAAAATATGGGATCTCCCTAAATCCTAAAAAGTCATCCTTTACTCTTAATGAAGGTAAACTCTTAGGGTTTACTGTATCCAAAAATGGCATATACATTGATCCTGAAAGGATAAAGGAAATTTCTGATATCCCTTTACCACATAATAAGAAATCTATGCAATCATTCTTGGGACAGATAAATTTTGTAAAAAGATTTGTTCCTAATTTTTCTCATATTGTTCTACCCTTGCAATCCATGATTAAGAAAAATTCAATCTTCAAATGGGGGCATAACGAAAAAGAAGCTTTTGACTCAATCAAACAAGCAATCATTAATGCTCCTGCATTGAATACTCCGAATTTTTCTAGTCATTTTATTTTGTATACTTTGGCCACTCAATCATCCTATGCTGTTGTTTTAACACAAATCAATGATCAGCAGGTGGAAGCACCCATATCTTTCTTTAGTTCCAATTTGCAGGGTGCTGAACTTAATTATTCAGAAGTCGAAAAACAAGCCTTCGTTGTATTTAAATCTGTTAAACATTTTAGACCTTTCCTCCTGAAAACACATACTAAAGTGATAGTCCCATTCTCTGTAGTGAGGCAATTGCTAATTCAAAGAGAAGTAGGAGAGAAAAGAGCTAACTGGGTAACAACTTTACAAGAATATGACATTGATATTAAACCAGTGAAAATTGTTAGAGGACAAGGTTTTTGTAGGTTGCTAGTAGGAGCTTCCAATATACCATATCATGAAGATTCATGTAGTACTACACAAGTAAATGAGATAAGTATGATTGATTCTGAATCTCAATATACTGATCTAATTTTTTACTTGAAAAATGGATATGCCCCCCCTAAATTCAGCTATAAAAACAAACGTGCCCTAAGGTTAAAAGCCAAACACTATGAAATCATTGATAATGTGTTATTCAGAAGAAACTATGATTCTGTTCTGTTAAGATGCCTTGAAACATCTGAAGCGCAAACGGTTTTACAGGAACTCCATGATGGCCCAGCTGGTGGACACTTTGGAGGAGATACTACAGCACACAAAATACTGCATGTTGGGTATTATTGGACAAATTTGTTCAAAGATACCCATGACTATGTGAGGAAATGTAAAATATGTCAAACTACTAGTGGGAGACAAAGGAAACCAACCTTTCCTTTACAACCAGATAATATTGAGCAACCATTTGAGCAGTGGGGTCATGATATTATAGGAGAGATTGTTCTTCATTCTTCCAAGCAACACAAATACATCCTTATAGCCACAGACTACTTCACTAAGTGGGTAGAATAAATTCCACTAAAGGTAGCAAATTCTAATGCGATTATTGAATTTATTGATCATTTCATCATCACCAGATTTGGTTTACCTAATGCGCTCATCTTTGACAATGCATCTTATTTTTCTGGAAATAGTATAGTTGAATTTTCTCTTAAGAGAGGTTTTAAGTTAAAATACTCTGCAAATTACTATCCCCAAGGAAATGGCTTAACAAAGTCAACTAACAAAAATCTCATAAGGATTATTAAAAGAACTATTGATCAGAGCCAAACGAATTGGCATAACTCTTTAATATTCGCACTATGGGTAGATCGTATAACTCAGAAGGCCTCAATAGGTACTTCTCCTTTTAATTTAGTGTATGGGAAAAAAGTTGTTATTCCACCAAATCTAGTCCTCCCATCACTAGCCCTAGTACAATTCATTGAAGAAACTCCTTCCTCAATTCAATTAAGGTTTGATCAAATTCTCAAATTAGATGAGGAAAGAGAAAAATTCAAGATTACTCATGCTAAACATTAGCAAGTCATTAAATCCTCTTTTGATGCGAGTTCCGCCGGCTCAAAAACATTACAGATTGGTGATCTCGTTTTGAAATGGGACAAAGCACATGAATAAAAAGGTAAGCATACTAAATTTCAGAAGATGTGGCTTGGACCTATTAGTGTTAGTCTTTGAAGCCTTCCGCAAGTGATCAAACATGCTCTTACAAAGTGGTCTTAGGGTGTCAAACTCAAATTTTGTCATTTCAGTGAGTCTTCAAGTAAAATTTGGTCACTAGGTATTAAGTCTAGGATTTGTTTTCAGTCCTTTCAAAGTTTTCCAAATGTCAGTCTATGTCGCCATTCAGCTGAGTGTAACATCATTCAGAGAGTTTTCATCATCATTTCAGGTTCCAATGGGTCATTTTACACCTTGTTCGTGCTTCAGTTGTACTTGGGTAAGGCCCATTTCCCTCTCCTAGGGTTTTGAAGGTAATTTTTCTTGGATGGCCAAATGATCAACAAAAATTGTTTCCTAATGTTCATACACCTTCCCCTATCCATAATATATCTTCTTAAATGCTTCCCATCACTCATATCCCTCAAATTCATCATTTTCCCACAAACCTTAGTTTATTGCTACAATTTCACAATTTTCTAGGCTAGGCCTGTGTTTTGTCCTTTTGGACCCCTTCCCCTCACTCAATCTTTGAAATTCCACTTTGCCTTGATTCCTGACATCCCTCCCTACTTCCTAAAATTTTCTCAAGAATTTAGAAGCCCCTTATCCCCTTCGTTTCCCTTCATTTCCACAAATCCGCTGTTCCACCCATCGGGATAGGTTTTATTCAAATGATGTTTCTGAGAAAGAGAATATGAATTTGACAAAAGTGAGAGAGGTTTTTTTCCATAATTGACCCAAGAAGAAAATACTTTTTCATATTTTATACAGATTTGATGGTTTGGAAGAAATGTCAAAAATATTGTTGCCTCAGGAGAGTTGCTGCACCTCTGGAGTGACCTTGGTAAAATCAATTTTTCTCCTAGATGGAATGCCCAAATGACTTTTTTGATGGATAAAATAATAATTAAACATAAATATCTTTCCAATGAGTTATCATGAGCTCAATTTGTAGTTGAGGAAGACCTTCAAAAGATGATTGTAATAGCACTCTGCATTCAGGCAGCCTCATTCTGCACATTTTGACCAGTCCTGGGAGATTTGACTTTTGACAGGGAAAATGAATTCCAAATTAAAAAAGTCAAGTTTTTCTGCAAAGTAGACTCGACACGATTTCCAAAAAGCTATCACAGGCCCAATTTTGACACAAGGAAGACATCCAAAACTGGTCTGCAAAATGGCACTGCGCATTGGGAGGTTGGCACTGCGCATCAGAGAGGCGCTATGCATTGGTGAGCAGGCGCTGCACATTGGCCAGTGAGGCTTCAAAACCAAACAAATTCATCTCAAATCCTCCCAAATGCTTCATTTTCCTTCTTAACAAGTAAGTACACTCACTTTGGAGCCTAGGTAGAGTTTTTATGCTTCAATTATATTTTTATCTCCTAAGACTCAAAACCCTAGTGTGTTTTTCTATATTATTTGTCACCACTACAAAATATTCTTCCTTGTCTCAATATTCCCATTTTCACTTGCCCAAAACCTACCCTTTAATCCTATCTCACTTCACTCATATTCCCTTCCCCCATTTCCCTATTAAAATTAACCCCTTTATCAAACCCTAAACTCCCTCACATCAAACCCTAGCTCCCTTATAAACCCCACTTACCCTCTTATTTCACTCCATCACTATTTCCCTTTTATAAACCTCTTCATACTCATCTTTCCCTAACCTAATTATCCACCATTCATCAAACCATCCCAAGAGAGACAAACATGGAGAGGGACAGTGACTATGATTTTGAGGAGGACACCCTAAGTGACAGCTCTAGGGAAAGGATCTTGCAGCAGCTTGACAAAGGAAAAGGAAAGGTTACAGAGGATGAGCTTGGTGATGATGTTGAGAGGGAATTCTCGCTTGAGGAGCATGATGATGATGTGCCACATCATCACACTCAGGTAATTGATCTTGATAGCCCATCCTTAGCTCAAAACACGCTTTTGAAAGAGCAAGAGGATCATATTCATATGTTGAATGATAAAGTGGCCAGAGCTAGATATATTATCAACTATCTAGAGCAAGAAAACAAGCAGTTATAGGGTAAAAAAAGCAAAATGGAGTTAGAGATGCTAAAAATTCAACGGCAAAGCAACAAAGAGCATCTGGTTCCCTTGACTCCTATTGAACAATAAGTGGAGCATGATAGAGATATATGGCTTGAAAGGGTAAATATCCACCTTGAGGGCCTTCTGAAGAAAGCAAATAGACAACAAGATGCTAAGGCATATGGCACATCATTATTTGACCCAAAATAGAGTATGCAACAAGAGGATCAAGCACCTTAAGGCAAGATTAAGGAGGGCCTTAAAAGGCAAAAAGAAGAATGAAAATCTCAACATTTTGGCTAATGTGACTTTAGCCCAACAAAGCAACCCATGATGCAGCTTTGAGCCAAAATTGGGCAAATTTTGAGACAATTTTGTCATTTTCCAATTTTTGAATTAGAAACACAGAAAATTTCGGTTGATGCACAGCGCCACTGACGCTGCGCATTGAATTGGTGCATCCTCTTGAAAAATGGCTTGTAGATTTGGATTCAACATCAAAAAATAAGAAAACCCAAAAAGTTTCATCAATTTTGGAGGAGATCTTGGCCACCAAAAGGGCAAAAAACACTCAAAAAGTGCCCTCTCTGCCACTTTTTGGACACACAAGAACCAGTCTTGGGAGAATCCACTTTTGAGGGGGAAAATGACCTCCAAATCAGAAAATTCAAAGTGTTCCAGAAACTAGACAGGCAGGGCTTTCCAACAAGCTATCTTGGGCCTGATTTGGATGAGTGGAAGGCCTCCAAAAGTAGCCTTGAAGCGGCACTGCGCATCAGGCTCAGGGCGCTGCGCATCAGGCAAATTTTTGTCAATTTTGCCTAAAAGTCAAATTTCGCCTAGTTTCTTCAGCAGTTGACTTCTTCTTCTTTTCTTGGTAAATTTTGCATGGTAAATGATGTAATATGATGTAAATATTGATGGAAAACACTTGATGGGGTAGATACATCAAATCAAAAGTGGTTTTGAACTGAATGTATTAGTTTCCTTAGTTTTAGAGGCAAGCTGTTCCACTGCCTATTTTCTTGTTCCTAGTTTAGATGTTGTTGAAACAGCTCCTTGACTCATGGATTCGACCCCTAATTACTAGCATGAATTTTTTAATGCCTATATTATGTTTTCTCTTAGTCATTTGTAAAGGTTGGACTTTGGTGGAAGTGGTGGACTCACTGAACATTTGTATCAGCAGTTTGGCAAGGAATAAAACCAGGTTTCACAGCTATTTTTGTGGGATTCTTGTGACAGTGAGTTTATGTATTGTTTCTTCTTTGTAATGAGTTTTTCTTATGTTTTATATGTATCCAAATCCATCTTTCTCTTCTAAAACTAAATGAATCAAGGTGAATGGACAAAATACACTAGTCTTGGGAATGCATTTGGTTTTCAATGTTTTCAACTGTTTGAAGAGGATTCATAGTTTCTTTATGCCCTCCTCAACTCCTCAGTTGTCTTAATCTACCATCTTAATCCATTTCTAGTACATAAACCCTTGTCTACCTCACCCCATAGAACATGACTGTATCCCTAAGTTGATTTCCCAGACCCAATCTGCCTTCTCCAATTGATCCAGCAACCAAAACCTAAAAATCAAACCAGAAACCCTGAGCTACTATACCTAGCCTAAAATCTACATTAAATTCAGTCATCTCAAGCCCTAATTTCCAATATCCTAATTGAGATTGACAAGGAGAGAGCCCTCTCCCGACCTGGTAGGGCTAGCTACCAGGTTAAGCGTGGTTTGATGTTACCCTAGACCTGCCTTCCTTCAGCCTGAGGTAGATCCAGGCCCTAACATAGTGGCGACCATACTGGGGAACGTAGTTTTATGTTCCTCAGTAAAATGTATCAAGTTTAGATCTAATTGTTGATGGTGGACAACGATCATACACCGGAAGGCTTAAATCATTCACCTGGCTACTCTAAATTAGTTTCAAGATCACATCCAAGGACTCCACTGGAAGATGAACCTGACCAGCAGAAACATGAAAGGAAAATATGGAAAGATCAGGTATTCAAGTTGGAATTTCATCCAAGACATCATGTTCTTTGTTATAAATTGTTTCTTTTCTTTTCCCAAGAATGTCAAGAAGGCTTTACAAAGTATACTGTATTCAAGAAAAGATCCTAGACCTGCATTTGATTCTTTCTCTTTGAAGATTGTGGATAGAAAATATGTGCATGCCTTTGATCTTGATCAAGACCCTTCTTCTAAATCTTGTGATGACCGTCTTCAAACTGATGAGCCTCAAGAGACAAAGACTGATTCTACACCTTTTGTACATATTCCTATACCTTGTAAAATTCCAGATAGATACAAGCCTCTGATTTTACCTCCTATATCCCATGCTTTCCCTAAAAATCATTACCTATATCTACCAAGATTTGATGGTGAATGTGACAACATCACTGCTGAGAGACATGTACTGAATTTTGAGTCTTTTCTTGACCTTTTTGAAGTTGATGAAGAGGATGTCAGTATTAGGCTTTTTTCTCTTTCTTTGCAAGGCAAAGTCAAGAGTTGGTTCAAAACCCTACCTGATGCGAGCATCTCAGATTTCCAGCAGTTCATCAAAGTTTTCCTCGACAAGTGGGTGGTCAGACAAAACCCTTTCTTGATTATAGAAGAGTATAACCAATTGAAAAGATTGCCAGGGGAGACAGTACAACAGTTTTCTGCCAGGTTTAACCAAGTCTATTTTTCAATGCCGGTTAATATAAGACCTCCTCCTGGATCCACTCTCTTGCACTACCCAGATGCCTTTGATCCGGAAATGGAGTTTCAGCTGAGGGAAAGGAACCTTGCAACACTTGAAGAGATGTAGAATAGTGCAGTAGATGTAGAGGCTAATTTGCTGATCAGAAGGGAAAAGTTGAAGGAAGAAGAGATGAAGAACATAGATCCAGAGGAATCGACATCTTTAGAGGTAAAGCTCGAAATTTTGGTAAGTGCAGTGGAAGAGATGATGCAAAGGATCACCACAAGGAATGAGTATAATGTTCAAGACCATGGCTCGTTGATTGAAGAGGAACAAGTGGCTGATCCAAAACATTTTCTTTCTTATCCCAGTTGTCATAGATCCAATAATGATTGTTTTATAGATCATTTTGGAGAAGAGAGATCTGTTGATATGACATGTATGCTTGATGATGTGTTTTTTACTGATGATTTGCCTCAGTTCGATCAGTATGATGATGATTATGTCCTCCAAACAGAAGCTAATCATGTAGACAAATCAACAGCTAGTTTGTGGAAGGAGGAAGTTCACTTTAAGCAACTCGAATACAGTGATCAACCAATGCATATCAGCTATGGAAGTGAGGAGGAAAGTGCAACAAATTTTGAAGTAAGTGAAGGATCTTTGCCTTTTTGTTTTGCTTCGTTTCAGATCATCAGAGACAACTTTCATTCAATCAAAAATCAACCGTCGATAAGTTTTGATCTGGACCATCTAGAGGGCAATGAGATCCTTGTTCAAGACTTCTCGTATCTAGATTTGCAGCCACCAAATGCCATTGATTGTCAAGTTGTAGATGAAGACTTGGAAGCTGGAACATATGATCAAATGATGCAAGATGATTCCGTACCATTCTGTTTCAAATCATTTCAGTTTTTGAAGGGAAATTTGCATAGTATATCTTCAATAAAGGATGAGCAGCCTATAGAAAATCATGCCATCTCATTGGAACCAATCGAAAATGGGTTGCAATAGTATTTTCAAGTTTTTCACGATCCAATAGCTGATGTGTTGGATGATGTCTGCAGTCAAAGTCCTTCTCCACTAGCTAACTGTGAGATTGAAACAAGTATTGATACAAACTTGATCTGGAAGTCAGTTTCTTTGTCATTATCAGCAGGAGTCTCGTCACAAATCTCAGATGAAAGTTTGCATTCATGGTATGAGGAGAAGCAAAGTAATCCATTGGATGAGCTAAGCCCCAGTGCACATGAATTTCAAGATCCTTATGTAGTGTTTTTGGAGTCAGATAGAGAATCCATATTATTCAATGGATCTGTTTACAAGTTTTCATGGAAGTTGCCTTTCAGTAGTTCTCTCTTGTTGTTCATAAGAAAGTGCTTGCGGAGAATTCAAACAACAGCTAGAATGCTTACTTGGTTGCATTGGTTGTTTCATTTCACATGATCAGGTGATGAATGGAATAGTTAGAGTAGGTTTTATTGAATAAGCTCCATTTTGTGTATTTTTCCAGTTTTCCAATTGCGTTTTAGTATCGAGTTAGTTTTTAGTTGAGTAAGAGCCAGTTTGTGTATTTGAGTTATCAGTATGCGGTCAAGAATTTCAGTTAGAGTTTTTGACTCCATGCCCAATGGATAAGGCTACTAGGTGTACGGTGTTCTTGGCACCTCCAAGGAGCTACCATCCCCATTGGAGCCAATGTTAGTGTCAGTCTTTGAAGCCTTCCACCAGTGATGAAACATGCTCTTACAAAGTGGTCTTAGGGTGTCAAACTCAAATTTTGTCATTTCAGTGAGTCTTCAAGTAAAATTTGGTCACTAGGTATTAGGTCTAGGATTTGTTTTCACTCCTTTCAAAGTTTTCCAAATGTCAGTCTATGTCGCCATTCAGCTGAGTGTACCATCATTCAGAGAGTTTTCATCATCATTTCAGGTTCCAATGGGTCATTTTACACTTTGTTCGTGCTTCGGTTGTACTTGGGTAAGGCTCATTTCCCTCTCCTAGGGTTTTGAAGGTAATTTTTCTTGGATGGCCAAATGATCAAGAAAACTTGTGTCCTGATGTTCATACACCTTCCCATATCCTTAATATACCTTCTTAAATTCTTCCCATCACTCATATCCCTCAAATTCATCATTTTCCCACAAACCCTAGTTTATTGCTACAATTTGACAATTTTCTAGGCTAGGCCTGTGTTTTGCCCTTTTGGACCCCTTCCCCTCACTCAATATTTTAAATTCCACTTTCCCCTGATTCCTAACATCCCTCCCTACTTCCTAAAATTTTCTCAAGAATTTAGAAGCCCCTTATCCCCTTCATTTCCCTTCATTTCCACAAATCCCCTGTTCCACACATCGGGATAGGTTTTATTCAAATGATGTTTCTAAGAAAGAGAAGATGAATTTGACAAAAGTGAGAGAGGTTTTTGTCCATAATTGACCCAAGAAGAAAAACCTTTTTCATTTTTTACACAAGTTTCATGGTTTGGGAGAAATGTCAAAAATATTGTTGCCTCAGGAGAGTTGCTGCACCTCTGGAGTGACCTTGGTAATTTCTCCTAGATGGAATGCCCAAATGACTTGCTTGATGAGTCAAATGATAATTAGACACAAAGATATTTCTAATGAGCTATGATGAGCTCAATTTGGAGTTGAGGAAGACCTTCAAAAGTTGACTATAACAGCACTCTGCATTCAGGCAACCTCATTCTGCACATTTTGACCAGTCTTGGGAGATTTGACTTTTGACAGGGCAAATGAACTCCAAATTGAAAAATTCAAGATGTTCTGGAAGGTAGACTCGACAAGATTTTGAACGAGCTATCACATGCCAAATTTTGATACTGGGAAGGCCTCCATAATTGTTCTGCAAAATGGCGCTGCGCATTGGGAGGCTAGCGCTGTGCATCAGAGGGGTGCTGCGCATCAGGCAATTTTCTCCTGTGTTAATTTACACTGGCGCTGTACATTGGTGAGCAGGCACTGTGAATTGGCTAGTGAGGCTTCAAAACCAAAAAAATTCATCTCAAATCCTCCCAAATGCTTCATTTGACTTCTTAACAAGTAAGTAAACTCACTTTGGAGCCTAGGTAGGGTTTTTATGCTTCAATTATATTTTTATCTCCTAAGACTCAAAACCCTAGTGTGTTTTCCTATCTTATTTGTCACCACTACAAAATCTTCTTCCTTGTCTCAATATTCCCATTTTCACTTTCCCTAAACCTACCCTTTAATCCTATCTCACTTCACTCATATTCCCTTACCCCATTTCCCTATTAAAATTAACCCCTTTATCAAACGCTAAACTCCCTCACATCAAACCATAGCTCCCTTATAAACCCCACTTACCCTCTTATTTCACTCCATCACTATGTCCCTTTTATAAATCTCTTCATACTCATCTTTCCCTAACCTAATTATCCACCATTCATCAAACCATCCCAAGAGAGACAAACATGGAGAGGGACAGTGACTATGATTTTGAGGAGGACACCCTAAGTGACAGCTCTAGGGAAAGGATCTTGCAACAGCTTGACAAAGGAAAAGGAAAGGTTACAAAGGAGGAGCTTGGTGATGATGTTGAGAGGGAATTATCGCTTGAGGAGCATGATGATGATGTGCCACCTCATCACACTCAGGTAATTGATCTTGACAACCCATCCTTAGCTCAAAACATGCTTTTGAAAGAGCAAGAGGATCATATTCATATGTTGAATGATAAAGTGGCCAAAGCTAGATATATTATCAACTATCTAGAGCAAGAAAATAAGAAGTTAGAGGGTAAACAAAGCAAAATGGAGTTAGAGATGCTAAAAATTGAACAGCAAAGCAACAAAGAGCATCCGGTTCCCTTGACTCCTATTGAACAAGAAGTGGAGCATGATAGAGAGATATGGCTTGAAAGGGTAAATATCCACCTTGAGGGCCTTCTGAAGAAAGCAAATAGAGACAAAAAGATGCTAAGGCATATGGCACATCATTATTTGACCTGAAATAGAGTATGCAACAAGAGGATCAAGCATCTTAAGGCAAGATTAAGGAGGGACTTAAAAGGCAAAAGGAAGAATGAAAAGCTCAAAATTTTGGCTGATGTGACTTTAGCCAAACAAAGTAACCCATGATGCAGCTTTGAGCCAAAATTGGGCAAATTTTGAGACAATTTTGTCATTTTCCAATTTTTGAATTAGAAACACAGAAAATTCCGGCTAATGCGTAGTGGCACCGGCGCTGTGCATTGAATTGGTAAACCCCCTAAACAAATGGCTTATATATTTGGATTCAACATCAAAAAATAAGCAAACCCAGAAAGTTTCATCAATATTGGAGGAGATCTTGGCCACCAAAAGGGCAAAAAACACTCAAAAAGTGCCCTCTTTGCCACTTTTTGGACACACAGGAACTAGTCTTGGGAGAATCCACTTTTGAGGCGGAAAATGACCTCCAAATTAGAAAATTCAAAGTGTTCCAGAAACTAGACATGCAGGGCTTTCCAAAAAGATATCTTGGGCATAATTTGGATGAGTTTAAGGCCTCCAAAAGTAGCCTTGAAATGGCGCTATGCATCAGTCTCAAGGTGCTGCGCATGAGGCAATTTTTTGTCAATTTTGCCTAAAAGTCAAATTTCGCCTAGTTTCTTCAGCAGTTGACTTCTTCTTCTTTTCTTGGTAAATTTTGCATGGTAAATGATGTAATATGATGTAAATATTGATGGAAAACACTTGATGGGGTAGATACATCAAATCAAAAGTGGTTTTGAACTGAATGTATCAGTTTCCTTAGTTTTAGAGGCAAGCTGTTCCACTGCCTATTTTCTTGTTCCTAGTTTAGATGTTGTTGAAACAGCTCCTTGACTCATGGATTCGACCCCTGATGACTAGCATGAGTTGTTTGATGCCTATATTATGTTTTCTCTTAGTCATTTGTAAAGTTTGGACTTTGGTGGAAGTGGTGGATTCACTGAACATTTGTATCAGCAGTTTGGCAAGGAATAAAACCGGGTTTCACAGCTATTTTTGTGGGATTCTTGTGACAGTGAGTTCATGTATTGTTTCTTCTTTGTAATGAGTTTTTCTTATGTTTTATATGTATCCAAATCCATCTTTCTCTTCTAAAACTGAATGAATCAAGGTGAATGGACAAAATACACTAGTCTTGGGAATGCATTTGGTTTTCAATGTTTTCAACTGTTTGAAGAGGATTCATAGTTTCTTTATGCCCTCCTCAACTCCTCAGCTATCTTAATCTACCATCTTAATCCATTTCTAGTACATAAACCCTTGTCTACCTCACCCCACAGAACATGAATGTATCCCTAAGTTGATTTCCCGGACCCAGTCTACCTTCTCCAATTGATCCAGCAACCAAAACGTAAAAATCAAACCAGAAACCCTGAGCTACTATACCTAGCCTAAAATCTACATTAAATTCAGTCGTCTCAAGCCCTAATTGCTAATATCCTAATTGAGATTGACAAGGAGAGAGCCCTTTCCCGACCTGGTAGGGCTAGCTACCAGGTTAAGCGTGGTTTGATGTTACCCTAGACCTGCCTTCCTTCAGCCTGAGGTAGATCTAGGCTCTAACAGGACCATTTCAGATTATCGAAAAGATAGGCTCATCAACATTTTTACTGCAAGACTTAACAGGAAAGGGAGATTCTCTTCCTGTGAATGGGCTTATCTTAAAGAAATCCTTTCCCTAAGGAGGTAACCCCTTCTTATATGTACATATTGTTTATGAAAATTTTGATTTCTTTCAGAAATAATGTTGTAAATAGTATACCATTGGCCTTTTACTATTGAAATCTCTTTGAAAACATATTGTGAATATCCGCTTTTGAAAAGTACAAACTTTCAAGGAAATGATTACAGTTTTGGGAAATTAGATAAACATCATAAAACTTTGAGATGTTCTTTGAAATTGTGAAATCTTTCAAACCAGGAAAACATAGTGAAACATTTTAAGTTTTATCAGTTGAGAAAGGTTATTTTTTAAAAAGTAAAGACTTTCTACAACTAAGCATCTACATCTCTATAATTGTCATCCAATAACTCTTAAGGAGTCAAAGATTCACCCCATCCACTAGGTTTATGATTTTTTAGAGTGTAATTCTAAAATATATCTAATTTAAAAGATAAGAGGTCTCATTACGAGCCTGCTTACCATGATCATAGGGAACTAATTAAATAGGCATTACCAATACTGCATACGAAAACAGGGTAATGGCTTATTAACATAAGACAAGGGGTCTCACTACGAGCTAGCTTGTTTAGTTCAATTACAACCAGTGAATGGCATTGTCATCTACTAGCTCCCAAACCAGGACAATGGCTTTTATCCAGAAAAGAAAAAAGAAGAAAAAAATAAGAATAAAAAAATGAAAATATATATAGATATATCTTTTTGAATTTATCCTTAAAATATTATACTCTTAGATGGATGGGATAATGAATAATTGATGGTTAAAAGGTAACCCTATCGAGACTATAGACGTTTGCTGGCAGCAGTGGCACTACCTATGACAAAAGAGTAAATTCAAAAGCTAAGTTGGAGGATCCCCCTACTTTATCTTTAACAACCAATCAAGGCTTGAAGAAACCATAAATGTTTTCATTTATAATAAGGGTTTGTAAAAGAAATTGCAAAATTGATCAATTTTTCTTATTCAAAGTAATTTTGTTTATCTAACTAATTTCAAGGTAGTTTCCTTTTCCTCAATTGTTTGTACTTGAGAAAGTGTTAGAAATTTCATCATTTTATTCAGAGATAACTGGTTCTTTCAGTGAATCGCCAATTGTTGTGCTATACAACAACCCCCCCATTTCAATTTTTTCTTAATCTTATTCTAAGTTGCTAAATAGGAAATAGGGTCCCTTTAGTTTGTAAAAAGAAAATAAAACCTTTACATCGAAATAAATTTCTTTGTTTCTTGCTTTTTTTTTTACAGTGCTTCAAAAAACCCTCTAAAAAATCAAGCATCGCAAATCGCATTCGCTTAAGGTTAAGGTACATTCAATCTGAATAATCATGTTGCGATGTGATAGTCTTGGTCGTAGAGCTTCTTAAAACAATGCATTGACAAGCATGTGATGCGATAAAACTATCGCATATCGCCGATTCCAATAAATATGTTTTAATGGTCCATTGAAACTTTGTGATGCGATATGATTCTCGCATTTCACATAACACTGAAAACCAAAGGAAGCTAGCCCTGAAAACTTATGATGTGATATACATTGATCGCAAATCGCAACCCCAACGGAAACAAGTAATACTCACCACAGGGATTCATGATGCAATGTTAAAATATAATAAAGTGGTTCAATAATAATAAAAGGAAAACATGATTTGGGCATGTTAAATAACGAATTTCCCAACTCTATATGCCAGGTCATCACTTATCGCAATCGCGGAAATTCAAAAGACTCTTGGAACATGGCACCTATAACTCCCGACTTGCGATATGTGATCGCTCTTTACATATTAAAATAATATATTGAAATCGCTCATCGCAAAACCAGAAAGTTTATGGCACACATTCTAATAAGAACTTTGGAAATCTGCGATGCGATCTATTCATTGAGCATTAAAGTTTCACATCATTGGTTACAGCAAAGCATTAAAAAAAAGTTATAACTGCAGTCCTTTCAAGATTTCGTCCTTCGTATTAATATCAAGTTATAATATGAAATCTTTTGCATCAAATTCTCCTGTTTCGATTTTCATCTGTACTTCTTTCAATACTATCTTTACAAGCATTTAGTTGCTCTGAAAGTTTTAGCCTATTACTGTCCTTTGTTTCATTTTCGCAGTTTGAATCTAGAAGTATGCAGCCAACCAAAATGTCAAAGAAAGCTCGGAAGGAAAAATTTTCCCCTGCAGTAGCGGAAGGAACAGAAAAAATTGTGTTGATCTCAAATATGACATGTTAAGACTGTGGGAAAATTTCATGGGAAGGCATATATGATATGTTGGAAATGGAAAAGCCAAAGGTAACTGAAGGACATGCAACAGCTGATGGACCTGCAGAGTTAGAAACCACCCTTGGTTATTTAGATGACTCTTTTCTCCATCGAATAGTGGTCTGCCAAAAGATTTTGCCATATAATGACATGGTAAAATTGGTAATTGAAAGCATCAATATAACAGACAGGATGCTCTTCACAGCTAATGGGAGAATGTTTGGATCCTTCAAGCCTGAAGACTTGAAGAAAATATATCATTTGCCAGAGCCTTGGAAGTACTATAATAAATCATTCCTGGAAGCTTTCTCGCAAGAAAATCAAATAGAGTCGGACCCCATCAAACAATGGAGGCACTTCCCTAATAAACATAAGCATGAATCATCCGGTATGTATTCTGTGGACTCCCTAGCGTCCCCATATTGTTATGCTGCCGCAATGATGTGTAGACTATTTGGAAGCTCTAATTCTGCTAAGTTTTCCATTGAAATGGTTCCATTAATAGAAGCAACATTGAACTCTTTTGTGATGGATTGGGCTAATATCCTATCAGATAAACTGGCCATCCAAATACTTGATTATAGGAAAAAAAAGGTTTGTTGCCACCCGAGTTGTTCCCCCATTCTATATGAGCACCTACAGAGTCGATACCATTTGTTTCAATTCTGATTTTCCCATAATGGGATGGAAGTGGACTATCCAGGACCCAACCCCTATCCATGTTTACCATAAATACCTGTGGAAGACCCAATACAAGAAGCATTTCTACAAAATTTGTCATGGCTTCATCCTACCCATTCATGAGGCCATTTTTAATAGACCAACTCCTTGGCTGTCCGAGGAGGCTAGTACTGATTTAACTTCAATTCGCAATTGGTTTGGTGAATAATTGTTCACATACATTAGGGTTTTTGGTAGCATCGCCGACCCGCGTGTCCTTCCTCTATATGTCCCAGATAAACTATTGACTAGGGAAATAACCTGTCAGACAGTTGAAAAAGGGCTTACTAAAAATCTCAAAGTAGCCAAGAAATAGTTATGGCCTACCTTTCCTGTTTGTTGTAGCATCTATTCATTGCACGATTATAAACATGCCCAAATTGAAGCTGAGAAAATAAGGGGTTTGAACCTAGCTGTTATTCCCAAAAGACAATATGACCCGAATAAAGTTGCTTATAATTTTACTACTCAGGTAAAGGTTAAACAATTCATCCATGAGAAAGATGAATTCGATGACTTATTTACATCAGCAGAGACATTCACACAAGTGAGTCAACTGGCAAGACTCAAGTTGGAACCAACAAAAATGGACCAATTCATCCAATACAGGACACAAAGGCTTCAGACAGTACCACTGGACCTATTGAATATTGCACCGGTCATCCAACAAACAGAGCAAAGCACAAACCAGGATATAGAGAAAACTTTTGGTGCAGCCGAGACAAGCAAGAAAGCAAGTGAACAGTTGGACACAAATGTTCACATTGATCCAATATTGATCAAAGAATTGGAACAGTTTGATCAATAGATCAAAGGTCAAAGTGATACCAAAAATGTTATCACAATGGGATCCCCCTTAAGACAACAGCCCATGATTCATGATCCTGTGATTAAAACATCATCCAGTAAGGACTCAACTTTAAAATAAATTGAGGTAATCCCTGAGTATTCTTCATCAGAGATTACACTGAGCATAGAGGAAATTCCACCATTGGATGTGTTTTATAGCCCTAAACACAGAGTTGTAGTCAAAAGGGAAAGGAAAAAGAGAAAGATAGACCAAGCATCAGCAACAGTTCCTCAAGGTGAATCCATGAATGTCATCTGGAAAGACTCAAAGGTCAACCCCTCTAAGGACTTGACCAAATTATCTCAGTTTACAGGAGCATATACAACTGCCACGATTGATAAAGCAACCGAAGTTAATCAATTGATTAAGGAAAAAGATCAAAAGATTAAATAGTTTGAAGAACAATTAAGGGTAGAAAAACAAAGGATTGATCAGCAGGCTATCAAAAGACAACAAAAGTTATCTCAGGAGTTTGAACAACTAAAAATGGCACATCATGAAGAAATCAAATCTAAGGACGAGCAAATAAAGCAGCTACAACTCTCAATGGAGCAATTCAAAGACAATCCCAAAGTTGAAGAGTTTATAAAGGAAGCCTTAGAAACAAATAATTTCTTATCTCAACAGCTAACCCAACTCTTCCAAAAGATGTCTCTCATTCATCCATTATATATCAAAACCAGTACACTGATAGATCAAGCGGTCAATTCCAGGTTGGAATTCGAAGATGTAGATGACAAAATTACAGATTACATCTCTTGGCAAAACACAAGAAAGGGAAGGGCTACTAAATTGCCAGTAATTGAAGAATCTCATAAAGAGATATTATTTTCAGAATGGGAGACACAACTAATCAAAGCAGAAAGAGAAACTTCAAGGGCCATGGCAGTGAGGAATAATATCATTGAGCTGATAAATGATAACTTACACAGTGCCAATTTAATTTTTGAGTGTTCCCCAGAAAACCTTCCAAAAGAAAAAGTGTTGGAAAAACAATGGAAGCAAGATTTGAATACCAAAGAGGAGCAAATAAAAAAATTAAAAAGCCTCAATTGGGATGCACATTGGTTCTATTTAGTCAAACCGCATAGCCAACAAATGACAATCAAATGTCTTGCTGATGCAGCCGAGCGCATGATGCCAGAACTCTCAGATGCAGTGTACACAGGTCAGTTACATGCTAGGATGAGTCATCCACTAGAAATCCAAACTATGCTCGAGATTTGTCAGTTGAAGCCGCATGAGGAATGATAGATGCAATGCATCTTTTCAAAAGTTATTGCAATTCTATTTTAAACATGAAATCCCATATTTTGGGAAAGGTTGTTCCAACCACTTCAAGCACTTTTTATGAACAGTTTGTTTTTATTTTTACTATAAATACCCTTTCATGTCATTTGAGAAAGGGTCTTGAAATTGTATTAAAATTAGATTGAAGAAGATAGCATTTCTGCACTTCTTAATTTACTTTTGTAGAAGACAGGGATCAAGGTTCAAACTTGTTGTAAAGGGATTTCAAGAGGACTTTCATTTCTGTATCTTTTTGAAGTTTTCAGAATAAGAAGAGCGAACCAGACTGTTACTTTCATAAGAGAATTCAAATACATATGGTACTTTTATCAATGTCTTTTTGTTTCATGTTATGCAATTAAACAGTCTTTTGATTCGATATTGTTGTTATATGTGAATTTTCATACAATTCTGCATTATATCACTTTTGAGTAAGTTGGAATTGATATTCTTAAACACATATGCTGACAATTGATGTTATTATGATATGCGATATGTTTTATATCACTTTGTTTAAAAGTGATCATCATTTATGCTTAACCTTTCTGTAGCCAAGTGTTTGATCTTCATTAGCATTTGATTACCAGAAATCATTATAAATCGCATTGATATTGGATTACCCGGGTTATATATATATATATATATATATATATATATATAGAGAGAGAGAGAGAGAGAGAGAGAGAGAGAGAGAGAGAGAGAGAGAGAGAGAGAGAGAGAGAGAGAGAGAGAGAGAGAGAGAGAAAGAGAGAGAGAGAGATCTATTTGTATATTTTCATAAGTTTATTGTCCAAACCATCTATCATTTTGTTATATATCTCAAACACCAATTCATCAAAACACATTCTATTGGGAAACTGGTCCCATACTATCGAGTCAGTGCCACCATACCAAATGGAAAGGGAACTTCATTAAGGGCCGGACTGGGTGGTTATCCCCAATGTTGGTGCAACGATTTTAGAGGCATCAACAGGCTCTTATTTTTCTAGACTAGGGGTCTCTTCAATGGTGATAGGATTGGGAGATGGTGGCCTAGGCTTGTCACTATATTGTACTCTAGTTCTTTTTGTCCTTATGAAGTAAACTAGAGTTTGAGTATGTCTACATGACTTTGTGGGAGTGTTAAGTGCTACTAATGTAGTTGTAGTTTTCCTTTCTTCTTCTGCCAAGAGATATTATCCTCTATTTTATAGGGCTTACCTCTTCTTTTTCTTTTATCTTTTTAGTTCACCTCTTTTTTGGTTGCTCATCCATTGCCTAATTTTGTATTAATTATCCTTGAGGTCTTGCAAATTGTAACTAGAATTTTTTCTATGTTTATGCTAATTCAACCTTAGGTTTCTCAACTCTGTATCTTCCAACTCTATCTAAGTTTTTTCTAACTTAGCTTGGGCCTCCAAGAATGCCTTCCTGTCCATGTCAACAAATTCTACCTAGGTAATGGGGTACTGAACATGTTCTAATGCATCCATGAATATTAATTTGGTTAGTTTGTGATGGCCCATATAATTCTATTTTACCTCCTTCAACTTGTTGCTCATTTTTTTTGGGGATTGGAGGAGAAAATGTGGGATACTCAACCTCTACTTAATAGGCAGGTAAGCTTAGAAACTTAATTGATAAAGGAGCCTAAATTGGTAAGCATAAAATATGCTTATCCTTCCCTCACATGAGATGTACTTGAGGGTATGATATGTAATTTCATTCAAAGGATGAGGTAATCTTTCCCTTCTAATCCCATTTTTTTCGTCATCTAGCTTCTCATTAGGGAGAAAAAATCCTCTTTTGGAACTAATGGCTTCATTCCTCTCTTGTTTACTCCATTCCATCATTTTTGGAAGGGTAATTGATCCCGATGATTAAGTCCTCATCAATGTATATTATCAACCCTTTTACTACAATGACTAATTCCTAGCCCTTAGGGTCTTGTAACTTCATGGAAAACTCTAGGGAAATTTCATCATCATATCTTGTAAGTTTCTAAGAGAACCATAACCAATGATGTTTTCTAATATGGCCCTGACCTCAGGATTCTAATGAATCTAAGTTGTATCAATGGGTTCTCTCCTATTGAATCCTCCTCCCATTGTGTGACACAAATTGCATAAGTTTAGACAAAAATATTTTCAAGGAAATATTGTATTTGTGTTGCTACAAGAATCATGGTTTTGTTGTGGAAACAAGAATTTCTATAGGTAAAGAAAATGCACACTCCACAAATTATATTCAAAATTAACAACTTATATCTCCAATTCATATTTCCCAAATATGTGTAAAGGGAAGAAAATGAGGGGGTAAAAACACTAATTGTTCCTTTATTTTTATTCACTTTTTGACACAAAAATCCACCTAACTAAAAAATTAAATTATTTAAGCATTAATCCTTGTGCCAAATGATAGTAAGGAAGTGGAGAGATGTTAGACTTATGATTGTTGGAGGAAACCTTTATTTCTCAACTTATTTGAGATCTTTGTGAGCACTTTTGGTGATATTTTGTTTCCTGTAGTGGAACCCTCTGTATCATGTAGCTCATTAGAGACTGATTCATGTAGCTATGAGATTTTGAACTCAATATCTTGTAACCTTCTCATGTATTGGTGGAAGGCTTTGTTGAGAGATTTTAACACAATTTACATGCATAATGTGAAGTGAGAATAGGCGGTGACCGTGAAGTTGATCTTGAGGTTAAGTGGAGATAGGGCTAGGAAAGTAATGAAATAAAACTTAGTGTGGAGTATTTGAGTTGACTCCCACCAACCTCCATTGGTCTTAGTGTCCTTGTACATCCACTTTTCCTTGTCACTAGTAGGTGATCTTTTGATTTCGTCTTATTCACCTCGTCACATGTGGGAACAAATTTAGTCTGAGTGGAGTTTTCTACTAAATTTGTATAAGAACTTAACCAATTTGTTGGCTGTAAAACCATTCACTTTGTGAACCCATAACATTTCCTATTGCATCAACTGAATTTAAAGGGTAAGTGTAATAGGTCTTGATTCATGATTTTTTACCTTTTTATGATGTTGGAGGTTACTCTGATGTATTTGTAGGTTTTCTCATGTTGTTGTTATTGAACAGGTAACCTGTAGTAGTCTACAGGAAATCCTATATTTTCTCAGGGTAATTTTTTAGAGCTAAAAGGGGTGTCTACACCGCTAATTTTGTTGTGGAGATGTAGGAACTTGTTTCATGTTGTGATCTTTCTTGGGAATGGTGGAGACTTGGGCCTATATTATTTCAGCATGATTCTACAAGATTTTGTAGTCTCTTGTAGTAACTACATAGATGCTTCATTCTCGTTAAAATATTTTTCTGAAACAACAAGGGGTATTGATAATTAAAGGAGGAGATGATGTTGGTGATGGAGAATTTTTTGATGGTGATTGTGATGGGACAAAAAGGAATTTGAGTTGCTTGGAAGATTGAAAATGGTGAACAATGGAGGAAAATCTAGGTCGTAATGTACATTGATGAAATAAGTATGTGTTAGGATGCATTTGGTGCCTCTTCCTAGCTTTGAAGCAAGAAGTTCCTTAATCTATATATTTTTATCAAATATAGGTTATCCTGTAGTATTATAGGACTTTCTTATAACTGTTCAGGGAAGTGGAAAGAAATGCATGGAAAGGATTTGGAGATGCGTATATAATGCTATGGATGATGGATGATGATGGAAAATGGTGTAGGGACACTATCCGAGCTGCCTGAAAATGCATGTGTTCATGTCTTGGGAAAAATGTGTAGGCTGGTTTGTTTAACCCATCTTCTTGGTCCTTTACTCTATGATACCTACACATAAATCATGGTAAGATAGAGCACATTTTTTTATTATTTTTCTCTTGTTTTTCTCTCTTCTCTTTTTTTTTTGGCCTACTAGTTTCCTCGTGGAGTTGTTTAGCTAGTAGGTCTACCCCAAGTGCCTTAGAGGACGTTTTTCACCCGGGGTTCTTTATTATTTTTCTTTTTCTTAGACTTATAGGTTGCATCGTAAAGGTTTTCAGCTAATTAGTTTGCATCAAGTGCCTGAAAGGAAGTTTTTTCTTAAGTTTTTTTTCCTTTTCTTTTCTTTCTTTCATGTTGGTCAGGGGTTAAATGGATTGGGAGCTCTAATTTTCTTAATAAAATGTAACTCCGTTATTATTGAATCTATAAATTCGACCCTATAGATGGGCTTATTGTAGAATTTCAACCGATAAGCATTTACTAAAAAGGAGATTACTCTTCATCTATAGATATGATCCCTACTAAGCCATTACCATAACATATCTAAACTAGATAGGACCCTATCCATATATTCATGAGATTCCCTTTAATATCCTTAAAAATTTAGTAATACAAGAGGGCCCAATCACACTCCTAGAAGGATGTTGTTTTAATATGCTTTTCATGCCATATTATTATTTGTAAATGTACCACTTCAGTATGAAATACAGATTGCATAATGCATTCATCAAGTGCATTTAATTACTATAACCTTTCATTATGTGCTTTAGTGAGATTCGTATCTAGAAAGGATGTCACCCTTAATGTGTTGTACTCAAACATAGTAGAAAATAAGGCCTTATTTCCATATATTAACGCATAATGGGTGAATCTAGTAGTGGTATTCTAGGTGGTGTTGTAAGCCTAGATGGCCTCAACAAGTCTCTCTAGCCAATCCTTTTTGTTACTGTTGATCACCTTGGTCAAAGTGATTTCTAATGCTCTATTGGTAACCTCTAGTTTTCCATTTTCTTGGGGGTGATATGGAGTAGACCTCTGGTGTAATATGTAATGTTATTTCATGATTCCCTCTATCAGATTGGAGGTGAACTAGGATCCTTGGTCTATCACCAATTCCCTTGGAAAATAATATTTGTAGAATATTTTTTTTTCTCTTAGAAGCTCAAATCTTATTCTATTTTGTTGCTTCTACTACTTTAATGTCGACCCACTTAGTTAGGTAATCAATGCACACAATAATGTATATTTTTTTTTCTTAATAGAGGGTCAATAGGACTAATGAAAACCATGCCCCACATATGAAATGAATCAAAAGGCACTTGAGGTTGTAAAGGCATTTCATCCTTTTGATTGGTTTTTCTCATTCTTTGGTACTTATCACATTGTGTTTTGTATCTTTGGGCATCTTTTCAAAATGTTGGCCAATAGTACATTGTGTGTAGGAAGTTGTACCTTGTCCTCTTGGCCACAAAATGGACCCTAGCGGGTCCGTTATGACAAGTTGAGAGGATGTCATAAGACTCATCCTCTCTCACATCTTCTTAAGATCTGATTAGGCCCCAACTTGAACATGTTACCCCAATTCCAAGTGCAAGAGGCTCTCTTTCTAACAATCTTGATTTTCTCTGTTGAAGACAAATAAGGAGGGAATTGACCAGTAGCTAGGAAGTTGGCTATTTTAGTGAACCATGGAGATAGAAGTGAGATGGAATAAAGATTCTCATCAGGGATCTAGTCACCCACAATTTCTTCATCTATAGACACAGTTTATCTTGAAGTAAAATCTGTAACAAAATTCTCTTTTCTAGGGTTGTCAACAGTAGTTAGATTAAATTTTTACAACAGTAGTAACAGCCTAATTATGTGAGCATATACATCTGGTTTATTCATTAAGTATTTGATCAGTGCATGGTAAATATGTACAAATACCTGATAGCCAATATCATAGTGTGTAAATTTGTTTAAGAAAAGTACAACAACAATGAGTTATGTTTTAGTGATTGTATAGTAAAGTTCATATTTAGATAGATTTTAGCTAATGAAATAAATGGAATAGGAAAGTTTACCTTCGAGTTCTCCTAGTATTGCACCAACTAATTTACTTGATGAATTTATATGGATATGGAAGGGAAAATTCTGATTTTGACCTCTAAGTATAGGTGCAAATATTAGTTTTCCTTTTGTTTCCTCAAATGCTTCTGACATAAATTTATCGAGCAAAATTCTGCATCTTTTTTTAGTAACGAAAATAAAGGAGAACCAATCTTGCTAAAAACTTTGAGGAATATTCGATAATATCTACCAAGGACTAGAAAAATTTTAAAATCCTTCTTTTTTTTAGGAATATGAACCTTTTTTATCATTTCTATTTTTTTTGGGTCCACTTGGATTCCTTTTGAAGAGAGGAAGTTCCCTAAGAAAATCCCTTTGTTCATAAAAATTAGGAATTTCTCATGGCTCATTGACAGATTCATTTATTTACACCTCTACAAGAACTTTCATAGGTTTGAGAGAGCCTCTTGGAAGTCCCCGTAGGGTGTAAAATCATCCATGTAGATTTCCATTGAATCATGCACAAGGTCATAGAATATACTTAACATAACATTTAAAAGCTTGCAGGGGCATTACATAGACCAAGTGGGAGAACTCTATAAGAAAAGGTTCCCCATGAACATGTGAAAGTGGTTTTATCCTAATATTTAGAGCTAATGTGAATTTTATTGTACCCTATGAGCCCTTCCAAAAAGGAGAAGGAATTTCATGCAAGGACATTCAAAACTTGGTTAATAAAGGGCAACGGAAAATGATCCTTTCCGATCAATTTGTTGGGTTATTTTTAATCAACATAGATTCTTCATTTTCCATTCTTCTTATGGATAATGAGCACGGGAGACACCCATTCACTATCTAAGACCAGATAGATGAATCCTCCATCAAATAATTTATGTAATTTATATTTCATAATGTCTTTTAATGCGAGGTTCATTCACCTTTGTGGTCATCAAAAATGTTTATGACTTTCCTTGGTATATATATGGTGAGTGCACACAGAAGGATGAGCTGCCTTAATTCCTTTATAGTCCCATGGAAATGCATGAACATGTTGTTTCAAGAATTCTTCTAGAAGAATGAGGCTCACTAGTCATAAGCTAGCCACTATGATTGACATGACCTGTGAGATGCCTTTTGTATGAATTACCTTCTTTCTTGCAATTCAATATCTCGATCTATAAAAAACCAAGCTTGTTCTAATTCATCAAGAGTGTGATCGTTATCAAGAATGAAATTGACTAATCAATATGAAATAATCCTTTGATCATTTGATCAAATTAGAAGATCTAGTTGATTGGGAGATTGAATGGTATTGTAAATATGAAGATTGATATAGCTAAGGGTATAAGAATTAAGTCCCTTGCATCGTCACAAAAAGTATGTTGACAAGTGAAGTTTCTATGATTCATAGCTAACACCCTTGAATCTCACTAGGCTAGTGAGATACTGGGACTAGGCCCAAGGTTTAATGCTATGATACCCCTAGTGTATTTATTTTTCTATACATGATTATTTATAATTATTTGTTAACATTATTGGTCCTAAGGGTAGAGAGGGCCATGAATTCAGTGGAATAACTTATGTAAATAATTTTATGATGAATAAATATTTTATTCCTTTTGGGAATATTATGGGAAATGACATGTGACTGATGTGGGATTCCTTGCTATCCAAGAATTTAAAATTGGTTAAGTAGACCATGGTAGACCATAAAAAATTATCTTTCCAAATTGTCCCAAAATTCCAGGGAGAAAGATTTCCACAAGGGAAACACCATAATGAGAGAGGAATATTATGTTGTGTGGAAATATAAACATACTTGTAGAGATATGTTAAGTTGGGTATAAAGATAAGAATAATCACAACAATAGATAAAGGAATTCTTATGAAGGAAAAATATTAAGAAAAGATCGGCTAGAGAGAAATGCTAAATTGGATAAAATTATAGCTTTTTCCTATCTTTTGAAAAAATAAAAACCCAGGCAAAAAGGAAGGAAGACCGTATAAGTAGGACACTGTTAATTTTTATTTTGCAAAGAGAATTAATAAAAACCAATGTGTGGAAACACTTTGGACAACCATAGTTGGAGAGAAACCAAGAGAGCAGGGAGCCTGAGCTCATGGGGAGTTGCAAGGCATGAAACTCATTGGTTGGGGGGTGTTAGTTCCGGTCTTCGCAACCTGTCACCAGGGATCAACATGAGCTCTTACTATGTCTGGTTTTGTTAGATGTTTTTCACATGATGTTTAGCACAAAACATGTGACAAGTGTGTCCATCAGAATAAGCTCAGAAAAATCTTTCCAACGGTATATCACACTCCCGTAACCGGTTCCTGGATTAGAAGAAATGAATGAGTGATTCTTGGTTATGCATGCTTTGAGGTCAGTTGCTGCACACAATGACAAGTTTAATCAAAAATCAGTTTCTGAAATAATGGTAAGGAATTTTTCAAAAGTGAAAGATTTTTTTGTTCATCACATACCGAATAACAAAAACCTCCTTCATTTTATACACAGGTGCTACTATCTGGGAGAAATATAGTGATATTTGGAGCCTATATTAAAACAAAGCAAATTTTTCATATTTTTTACTGTTTTAGTCATTTTAGTGCGGGGCCATTTTACAACAGATGGAAAGTAATTTTGAAAAACCCAAGGAGGTTTTTGTTAAGAACGAGCCATATAACAAAAACATCTTTCAGTTTATTCACAGGTGTCATGAATTGGGATATGTGACTAGATCTTTACAGCTCATTTTCACAGATTTAAATTTTTAATGATTTTCTGTTTTAGAGATGATTTTTTGGAACAGATTGCGAGCTACTGGAAACGAATTTCCCAAATTTGAGAGGATTTTTTCTCCCAAATGACCTTATCTACAAAAACCTCTTTCAGTTTTGTAACAGGTGCTATGGTTTAGGAGATACGAGTTCATCTTCAACACCTATTTTCAGAAATTCGGCCCAAGTTTAATGTAACTAATTCTATTTTGAAGAAAATGGTTGAGCTCAATCCCTTAGTACAAGGATGAGAAAATGCATATATTTTATGATTTTCATAGTGTAGGGGTTGGATTTTGGTAGAAGGTTGGACTCTTGAGAAAGCCTTGAACTTCATTGTACATTCATTTTCAGTATTTTGGCTAAGGAATTGAGACCAGGATTTGCAACACTCTTTGGGATTCATGTGGCAATATGTATTGGTACAATGCTTCTCTTTGTAATTGTGAATTTTGTTTATGTATCCATCATCTATCTTATTTCTTCTGAACTAAACAAACAAGAGTGTAAGTAGAATTCATTGAAAGTGCAATGCTCTACTTGAAGTTTGCTTTAGTTGTTTGATGTTTTCAGCTATTTGGGGAGGATTCTTGATTTCCCTTGCCCTCTTCAACACCTCACCTATCTTTTCCCTCCATCTCACTGAAATTTGAGTGCCAAAACGATTGCCTACCTTGCCCCATCGAGATCTCTGCAGAACTGAGCCTCAATCCCCGCACCCCAAAATCTGCCTTTCCCTTGATTCCAACAAAACCCCCAAAAAATCACATCAAATCCTTGTACTTCATACCTAGCCTAAAATTAGTTTATATTTCAGTCATCTCAAGCCCCATAGATCATCTTTTGTTGAGATTGACCCGGAGAGAGCCCTCTCCTATCCTCGTAGGGCTAGCTACGAGGCTGAGCGTGGTTTGATGTTGGCCCTGGATCCTACCTTTTCAGCCTGAGGTAAATCTAGGCACTAACAGGGGGAACATAACTTTCCCCATATTATTCCCAAAGGAATTATTGTAGGCTAGATAAGTTGTTAATTATTTAAAGAAAAAAGTGTACGCTCTCTTATTCAATAGAGAATTGTTTTGATTTCATTAAATATTAAAGAAGTACACATGTACTTAACTTCTGAGATTGTTTAATAATCAGATAAGTAAATAAATTATGATGTATATTTTAGCAATCTACTAATTAACAATGATTAAAAAAGAAATGTAGAAAGAAACATGAGTAGTATGTAGTAAGTGTTATATAGGAATAGTATGAATTTATATTTCACTCTGAATAAAACCTAGATCTATATATTGTTATAATATCAAGTTATTGAAGAATTTGGTAGTGGATAGGGTAAATATTATCAAAGAATTTGTATGGGTATTTGTTATGAAGTCCTACATGACTATTAAAAACCAGTAAGTTTCCTATATAATACTAGCTATTCGAAGTAAATTATGGCATAAACCATGTAGTAGAGCAAACTTGAAAAGCTACAAAACCTATACAAAATCAGTATTTATTAAATACATTATGGCAAGCATAAACATAAGTGTTTTCATCCTTGCTTCAATTTTAATATTAAACACAAAGTGTCAAAGGAAATATGTTGGTATCAAATGCATAAATATAAGTAATAAATCTTGGGAATTTACTTGTTGTTGGACTACAAAAAGTAACTAATAATCAAACAATTCATGAAGTTATGTAGCTTACCGATATCAAAGCTAAGCATGCATGAATATTTCAGTCCATACATCCTAATATGTGTCTACCTACATAAGGGAAGAATTAAGAACATAACAAATAGGGAATGACAAAAGGAGGAAGCTAAATGATTAAGTACAAAACTATATATATATAGATATAGATATAGATATATAGATAGATATATATATATATATAGATATATATATTAAAAAATTTAATCTCATCTACATCCTAGTATGCACTCCTACTTTGTTTGAGAAATAGGTATAGTGGATGGAAACAAATTGTATATAATCTTATTCCGAAGTAATGTAAATCAAATAGAATGATTTTTAAAATCCTTGTGGGATGTTAAGTTCGGAAAGGATTAACTGTTGAAAAACATAGAGGTATAATAACCTTACAATTATTTTATCCCACAGAAGGTATGGATAAAAATAATTCTAACCATTCTATATATAACATTGAGTCTATTTTTAACAAAAATAAATATCTATAACCGTTAAGATGCTTGAAATTAATGGGAGTAATTAAATTTAAACAAAATGAGTTGAATACAACCCTATAAACCGTCCTTTGAAGTTATAAATTAGAATTATAATGACTAATACGAGTTCAAGAACTTCAATTATATATATAGAATACAAAACATTCTTATTCACACATTATCTCCAAATTGAATTGCACACACATACCTTGGAGTATATTTTAACAAATATTCCAAATATATGCAATCATGGGAAATTTTGAATTTTATAACTAGTAGAGGCTCCAGGTCATACATGCATAAATGTAAAAATGAAATAATTGAACAAAGTAACTAGGACTTTCGGTGTCCTCCCCATACCTATAAAATAAGGTAATATCAATTAAGGCTATTGCAAAGGAGATTAGTCCTCTGATTTACAAAATAAAAGATAAAAAAGCTCGAATGAAGGATGAAGATTCAAACCTGCCAAGGTAAGGGATTTTTGTTAGTACCTTTAATTTACATATAATTAATATACGCAAACAAAAGAAATGGGTAACCCTTAAAATCAAGTATCAAGGGGATAGCGTAAGATATCCATGGGCTGCCACACATTTGAGATACTTTTAAGAAAATAAGAATATTAATTAGAAAATTCAGAGAAATTAAAAATAAGAAAAATAAATCAATTTGAGTCTATATGGAATTTCAGGAATGAGTCCCTATTCTAAAGATAGGTTAACTTAGTAAGCTGGTAAAAACATGACCAAAACCCAAATACAAAGGAAGAGAACAACAAAGGAGAATTATGAGTTATCTGTAAGGTAAAATTTCCCTGGCAATGGAAGAGTCTAGCTAGGAGAATGTTAAAAAAAACATAAACTCCAGATCCTTACCTAAACAAGAAACAAGTTCTAAAAACAAAAGAATGGGACAAAACCTTCCAGCAAAAAAAAAGGAAATAACCATGACAATAAAGATCCTCCTAGGGTACCTAGTATAAATTTGTGAAGAACATTTGCATCTATATTAAGTACACAAGCACTGTCATAAAAAAGGTGTTGGTGGAGCCAAGACCCCTAAACTATCATTAGCACATTGCAGGGAATTCAAGGGCCTTCAACTTGCCAAAAAATAAGAAAAATAAAAAAAGCATCAACCAACCAAGAGGAGGGCCACATAAATCTAGTTTACTGCTAAAATAAAAAAGGAATGTTAGAATAAATAAAACTCCTATCAAATATCATATGTTTACCATACGTTAGATGTTGAAAGAAAATTCAAGTGACTAGATGATCTAACTAGTTGGTAGGCAATAGAATAGAATGATTAATGCCTTGAGCATAGAGGAGCCAGAAGGGACATAGTCAATTTCTTTCCCCCAATGTTGCAGAGCCATTGGTGGCCAAAAACTAAAAATGGAAAATGAGTTAACTTAGTGGTGGTATACCCTAACCAAAGAACGAAAAAATGTATGATCTCACTTGTAGATCACTGCATAAATCCAAACCATTCCCTCCTGACCTCCACATGAATTAAGCCATATGGGATAGAGATAGAAACCCACATGCCTAGAATCACATGGGTGCAAGAGGGGAAAACAAACCACATACACCAAGGCTTGAGAAACCATGCAAAGGGTGAGGCATCATTCACAAAAGTGTATAATGTGCTAGGTGAAAATGTTAGGCCTAATGGCAAGGACAATACGTATGTGGGAAAGGTGGAGGGGTTCCAGCCAAAACATCTTTATATTTTATGTTGAATCTGCAAGTTCTGACTTATTGGGGATTAAGTGAGTTTGGTTAATTAATTGTTGAGTGCCAGAAGTAAGATGTATGTTTTACAGTGCATCTAATGTAATGTTGGAACATCAATTTTTATTAATATTTGACTTTATTGTGATAAATACCATGGAGAGGAGTGATGTGAATAGGAATAATCTTAAGTCACAACATCCATGTCCAGAAAGATAGTGAATGGGCAAAGCATCCTCTCGAGTATATAACTTGAATCAGTAAAAAGAAACATGTCAAGAAAAAATCACATCATGTTTAAATTACACTTGAATACCATGGGAATAAAATAGAGAAGATGAACCTAGGGGATTAAAGGGTAAACATTGAAATCTTCTATATACTGGTGAATTCTCAAGGACACATATGTTTATAAATAACCAATAAATAAACATGCATAGAAGAATAATTTTCATAATCCTCTTGATATTAGGATTAAAGGTTAGCATCCCTAATGGGAAATTCCCTATAAGTGTGAATTATCAATAAAGTAAAAAATAATAAAGTTAATTTTGGGGTACATTACATGTGGTAACAGAGCCGTGGTTTCACATTTTGAGGCCTAAGGGCCCAACCACAACTTAAGTTTAATACAGTGATAGTTTAGTCTCTAAAAATATAATTAAGTTTCTATTATGATTATCCACAAAAATAAGAAGAAAATAATACAACAATGGCGAAAACTTTTGTCAAATATCTTGTTGAAGGAGAGCATAGTTGAGTTTAGATAGGAAATGAAACTTCACCTCCAAAAACCCATACAAGATTTGGCTAGTATCAAAGTCAACAATGAACATTTGCTGAAGGAAAATGTAGTGTAGGAGAAGCTAATTAAAGATTCGATTGAAAATTAAAATCATAGACCTTTAAATATAAAGGTAGAGAAGGGAAAAAAATACTCTCTAAAGTGGAAAAATGTAGAGGGAAATGTTTAACTCAGAATAGTGAATGAAGAATAATATGTTATTGGATAACAAAAAATATACATTTACTTTGAAATGCATGGATGAAGGAATGTGTTAAGTAGTTGATTGTGTTTAAGGAGAAATATTATTTTCATATGTAACAGGGAACTATTTATTCATAGGAAATGACTAAACATCCATGGAAAAATGCATGTGTTATACCACTAAAACTTAAAATTGCTAAATGTTGCCAATATTGATTATGGAACAACTATAGTGAATCTAATGAAATAATAACACATGTTGATTAATACATTGTATTGGTGTGTGGGTATGCACTGAGTATGTAGAAGTAGTAGTGCATGTCATCTATGTAGGATTTCCTATAACAATGAATTGGATTATAAAAAGAACGACTATTGTAGACCTAAATGAAAAGAATTATGTAAATGTGTGAATATATATGAGTATGTAGATCTAATTTGACTATGAAATGTAAAGGCATGTATAGGATATACCCTTTTCATAGAATATAAAAATTGCTGGTATGAAAAATACATGTCAAGACCCAAGTGCATGTGCTAACCAAAATATAAAATGACAAAATTTTCCTTGAAGAAGTAGTGGCACAAACAGGCCACACACACACACACACACACATATAAACATCATGGAAGTATGAACTCCAAAAGTAAATACTGTATGTACTTAGGGTACAATCCATATATATAATGATCTATAGAACCATTTGATTACAAAATTTTAAATATCGGTACAAAAAAATTAGGAAGTTAGTGGTATATCTCCCATCAAAGTAGTAATAGTATACTCCGAGGTAGAAGGAATATTCCATTCATTGGAAATAATACTTCGAATACGTTGAAATGAAAATCAAAATAGCATAGTACCAACCTAAGTATGTTCTAGTTTTAAATAAAAATGTGTAACTATCCATTGTGGTTATTGAAAAAAATGAAATATTCCCTATTGTCGTGCAAGTACTAGCAATAGAAAGCAATGATAAGATAATATTGCACTTGGAAAAGGAAGCCTCATTAATGTAGTGACACTCTAAGATGAGGGTTGAAGTGTAAACCTGATGGGGTATGAAGTCCAAACCTTCCATAAGTAAATGGAAGATATATAATTATGTTACAACCTTATTTGACATGTTGGTTTGAATATAAGTTGAATGTCTAGAAATTGAATATGCATTGAGGTTTTCTCAATGCTAGACTCTACATAAGATAGTAGTAGACATAAACTTGGCCAAACAACTTGATGATGCTAATAGAATCATAAAGTGACCAAGGTTATTGGGGGGCATATTGGCAAGGCTTTTAATGCATAGTATAGTAAGATGTTATGGCAGGATAAGCCATAACAAATAAGAATTTGAGTTCAAGTGAATGAGTAGGTTATGACCTAAATTTATTAACAAGAAGGAAATATGGAAATTATTTCTCCTAGTGAAAAGGTGATATTCTGAATTAGATAGAAACCTGATGGATGGAAAACGAATAGAAATTATAAAAACAATAAATCTAAATCTATATAAATTCTTAAGAGTGAGACTCTATGGAAATTTGGTAGTTGTGTGAATTCTGGGATAATGGTTTTGAAAACATAACTAATGTAAATCAGGGAGAGAGTAAGATTCCATCAGTATTTTGAATGAGTGAAATAGGGGTGAATTTGATCTATGTGGATTAGAATTAGAGGAAAACAAACTATATACACATAGAAAGGTGTATACAAGACATTGTAAGGTATGAAAATACCAACAAAAAATGACTTAAAAGAGGGGTCAACAACTAGTAGCATACAAATAAAGTGTAACACTAAAGAGTAGGTACTCAAAAAATTATTCCTAGACATATTCAACATTAATGTTGACACAACTTGAATAGCACAACTCAAGTGTGGGTATGCTAAGTGTTGTAACTTATGGTGGTAAACAAAATGTCATGGTTGTCATGGACATGCTTGGTCTTTAAGAAAAATGAGATTTTTGGAAGAAATAAAAGTCTTCTTACCTAGGAAATAGATACTGGAAATTCCAAAAGAAACCCTTTATGACCTCCTTGATGGAGGAATCTCAGAAATTAACTTCCTTGTGGTTAAAATTTTAAATTCAAATACTTGAATAAATTGAGAATTGTGGCACAAAGCATAATCAGGGAGATTTTTCAGTAAAGAAATGTGAATAAATAGGTAATTATGTGGTAACCAAAGAGTTACTAACTTAAAATTCTTCAAAAATCTAGTAGAATGTTGGTAAGCCGAAATAGAACAACACAATAAAGTATGGTCTGAGAGAAAATTGATTTAGAAGTAACAAAGCATGGGAAACATTCTAAGGCTATCAAATCCAAAATGATAGTAGTAATGGAGTCTTGGATACCCCGAGAGATAAGAAAAGCATGAAATAACTTGGGAATAGTGTGGAAAATTTTTAGAAAACATCAGCTTTCCACATAAATGAGTCAATGTGAAATTAATCGAAGATAAAAACAAGAGTGAAAACATGAAATTACTAAAATGGAAAATACAATGGGCCCTGAGAAGGGAAAATAAATCCTTGATTTGCATAAAACTTAAGGACCAAATGGTCCTTAGATCTGTATGATATTACATATTAGTACGCGTGACTCATTAAAAACATCACTTACCGGTTTATTTCATAAGCATTTTCCATAAAGAAAAGAGTTAATTTTTTTTATTTTTTTTTATTTTGGAAACAAAATGGCCAGAAAAAGTGTGTTGATTGAAAGGGTAGTTAACTAAATATTGATTTGAGTGATGAAACAAGTTAAAAAGGTGGAGGCTAATTGAACTTCCTATATAAGCCAACTTCTTAGAACCGCCCAACAAAAATGCAAAAGTTTATGGCTGAGTGGTGCAATCGTAACTAACTATGAAGGGAAATATCTTAATCTAGATTTTGCTAGTTGATGTATATTTTTAAATAAATAAATAAATAAAACAAAGAAGGATAAATATCCTAAATTTATGAAGATAATTGTACTAACATAATGTGCTTTGAGTCATACAATATGCATAGGAATCCAAGGGAAATAGACCCCATGGCTGTAAACATAAGCATAATGCATATAATCTTCATCGACAACCTGCAATGCAGGATGAATTGAAAACTCAAGGGAGTGAGTTATGGGAAAATAATGGATGAAGTATAGGAAAGAATGTTTGTAGGAATGTGATGTTACAACCATTGATGTTTTGACTACAGATCATGAGTATAGTCATGATGTTTTTATTTTTCCTTTACACTGATTTCTATTGTCGAAAACAATATAATAGCCATGAAAATGGAAGAAAAAGGAAGATATCCCAAACCTTAGTTATGCATGACGGATGCATATCGATATTATGATATCAAAATAGTAACATAGAATATTGCTTGGTATGACAAATTACTAGTTGTGAACATTAATAAGAGGCAAGGAAAGTAATTAGTTCTCTCATAATTATTGTCACTGTACAAAATTATATCAAAGGTAATTAGCAATTCCATGTTAATATCGTAGTAAAAACATTCGATGAGGTCCATGTCACTTGACATAGGTATTGGGAAAGTGTACAAAAAGGACCTATTGTTATATCATTTATGTCCTATACTGATGTTTTCAAACCCTTGTTGGGTGTTGGTTGATGACCCTTGTTGGGTGCACAAATGAAAATTGATAGCACTTCTTTAGCATGAAAGAGAACATGTTAGAAATGAAATGTGAAATTCAAACACGAGTGAAAGTTTTCTTCGAAATGTAGCCATTGCTCAAAAGTAAAGCTTGATGGAGTTAATTCAGCCTTGAGGAGGCTATTTTGAAAATGAAAAAGAAATGCAGAAGGAATTTCCTTCACTTATTTAAAAGTATGAAATTGATGAAACTACGAGGACGATGTTTATTTGAAAGGGGGAAAGATGTGATACCCCTGTTGTATTATGTTTTCCAGACATGTTTATTTGTAATTATTTTTAAATATTATTGAACCTAAGGGCCGAGGGGGCGAGAATTGAGTGGACTAAATTATGTAACTAATTTTAGGATGAATAGATATTTTATTCCTTTTGGGAATATTATGGGAAATGGCACGTGAGTGATGTGGGCTTCCTTGCTATCCAAAAATTGTAAACTGGTTAAGTCCACATGGTGGACCTTCCCAAATTCTCTTTCCAAATTCTCTGAAAATTCCTTGGAGAAAGGTTACCAGGAGGGAAACAATATAATAGGAGAGAGAGTAGGGTGTGTGGAAACACAAACTTATCTAAAGAGGAATGCTAAGTTGGGTATAAATATAAGCACAATCACAATGAGAGAGAAAGGTGTGCTTATGAAAGAAAAATAATATGAAAATATTAGCTAGAGAGAAATGCTAAGTTCGAAAAAAGGAAGAGAATTTTCCTATCTTTTGAACAAACAAAATCCTAGGAAAAAAGGTGAGCAAAACTTAAAAGTAGGAGGCTACTAAAAATATGTTGTGAAGAGAACTAATAAATACTAGTTTGTGGAAACAATTTGGAACACCTTGGTTGGAGAGAAATAAAAAAAAGCACGGATCTTGAGCTCAGGGGGAGTTGTTAGGCATGCAACATGTTGGTTGAGAGGAACATGCCTTTCCCCATTATATTCGTAAAGGAATTATCAGAGGGAAAATAAGTTGTTATTTGTTTTTAAAGGAAAACATTAACTCTCTTATTCAATAGATTTGTTTTAATTTTAGTAAATATTAAGAAGTAAACATGTGCTTAAATGGTGAGGTTGTTTTATAATATCTCCGGGAGAAGCCTTACTCTGAGATAAATGATTAAATTATGGTCTATGTTTTAGAAATTTGTTGATAAACTGTGATTAAAAAAGAAATGAAAAATGTAACACATGAGTAGTATGTACTAAATGATATATAGGAAGAGTATGAATATATATTTCACTCTAAATAAAACCTAGATGTATATCTTGTTACAATATCGATTTATTGAATAATTTTGTAGCGGAAGGGGTAAATATTGTTAATGAATTTATATGGGTATTTGTTAAGAAATTGGATAGGACTATTAAAAACTAATAAGTTTCCCATTTAATATTCGTTAGTCGAAGTAAATTATGGCATAAACCCTATTGTAGAGGAGGCATGGAAATATACAAAACTTGTACAAAACCAGTATTTATTAAATACAATATGGAAAGCATAAACGTATTCATCCTTGTTTGAATGTGAATACTAAACACCGAGTGTTGAAGGAAATAACATGGTATCAAATGAGTAATGAAAAATTAGTTGCTTCTAGACTACATAGAGTAATTAATAATCAAATAGTTCAGGAAGTTATGTAGGTTACCGATATCATAACTAGTCATTCATGCATATGTCATACACTGCATCCTAATACATGTTTGTTTGTCTGCATAAGGTAAGAATTAAGAACAAAACAAAAATGGAATGACAAAAAGAGGAAGCCAAGTGATTAAGTATGGAACTATCTATATATGAAGTAAAATTATGAATGTCATGTACATTATAATATGTACTCCTACTTTATTTGAGAAATAGGTACAGTGGATGGAAAAAAAATGTAGATAATCTTATTAAAAAGTAATGTAAATTAAATAGAATGGTTTTGGAAATCCTTATGTACTCGTAAGTTCAACAAGGATGAAGTGTTTATAAGCTTAGAGTTATAATAACCTTACAATTATTTTATCCCACACAAGGTATGGCTTAAAAGAATTTTGAGAGTTCTATGTATAGCATTAAATGTCTTTCGCACACAATTGAACCTTCCATTACATTGGCATCAGGAGTGGGATCGTTACACTGAGGCATTAACTGATTCACATATCCGTATCAAGCAAGGCCCGGATGAGCTCATATGGTGCGCTGCTGAACATGGTGTATACGCTCCTAAACTTGGATATACTGTTCTTATATCGCACAGAATGCCAGACCAGTTGCAGTCATGGTGGCAAGCCATATGGAAGCTAAAGGCCTCTCCCCGGTCTAAACTTTTCTTTTGGTGCGCTCTCAAAGGCACTGTTCCCACTGGGGAATATCTCACTCGCAGAGCCATATTTGGTCCCTCTTGGTGCGTATTCTGTAAAAATTCAACAGAGACACTGGATCATCTATTTCTCATTTGCCCTGTCATCATCAATCTATGGAATAACATCTGCAATCTGCTGGGTATCGCTGTCGACTGGATTGGGCATGACATTGTGAGTGCATGGGATATCTGGACACACCGTCATCCGGGCACAAAACTACAAAATCTCCCCCCTGTAGCTACCTGGCACATATGGCTCGCGAGGAATCGGGCTATATTCGATGACAGAGCGATAATTTGGGCTCGGGTTGAGGCCTCCATCATTGCAGCATATCACGAATTACCTGATCCCCCTCCCCCGAGACCGCGAACCATTCAACCTTTGCCAGATATTGACAGATCTGTCCCGTGGGCTTTTTTTGACGGAGCAGCAAACCAGGAAGGATGTGGCGGGGGTTTCATTCTGCACTTAACTGAACATCACCGTTACCTTGCCAAAATTGGTTTTGGAATCGGATCGAATAACTTTGCTGAGCTATCTGTTGTCCACAATCTACTGCATTTTGCATTATCGCATCATCATACAAGCATCAATATATATGGGGACTCATTGGTGGTTGTTAACTGGATTAACAACATTACTACATGTCATTCACAAACTCTCAGCAATTTATTACACGATACTCTCATCCTCAAAGCTGCTTTTAATATCTGCACATGTTTTCATATTTACAGAGAACATAACAGCGATGCTGACAAATTATCCAAAGAGGCCACGCTACTTCCCAGAGGCGAGGGGATTATAACAGAACAGAATGGAGCAGAGGAGTACCAATATTACCACAGGCCATTCATAGAACAAAGGGAACAAAGGGACAACAGTCCCAATTGATGATTGACAAGGGCATTTTTGTTTTTTATTTTTGATAATAGAAACATCTAGAACACGGATACTATGTTATATAACAGAGTCCTCTAATGGGCATTGGACAGTTTGTACAGCCTGACGAAGAACTCAAATCTTTTTTATTTTGCATACTCCTACAGAACTATACCTTGAAAAAGGGATTTTTGTATGAACAATACAGCAATGCCTCGGCATCTACTTATGTAATTTTCAAATATAAATGAAAGTTACTGATTTTTCCAGTGGAAAAAAAGCATTAAATGTCTTTTTAACAAAAATAATTACTGATATCCATTAATATTTGAAAATAATGGAAGTAATTAAATTTAAAAAACGTGAGTTGAATAAAACCCTATCAACCCTCATTGGAATTGATAAATTAACATTATAATGACTACTAAGAGTTCAAGAACCTAATATTTAAATAGAGAGTACAAAGAATTTATATGCATAGGTTATCTCCAAACTGAGTTGCACACACATAATCTAGAGATTCGTTTAACAAATATCTAAATATATGTAATCATAAAAAGTTTTGAATCCTAGAACTCCCACGTTGTACATGCATAAATGTAAAAATGCAATATATGAATAGAGTAACTAGGACTGTGGGTGTCCTCCCAATACCTATAAAAGAAGGTAATATCAATTGAGGCTTTTACAGAGCAGAGAAATCCTCTATTTACCCAAAAAAGAAAAATAAAAACTCGAACGAAGTACGAAGATTCAAACTTACCAAGGTAGGGGATTTTTGTTAGTACCTTGCATATACATATAATTAATATAAGCAATAAAAAGAACTGGTTAAACCAAATAATTGGTTATCAAGGGGATACCTTAAGAAATTTGTCAAATGCCACACCTTTGAGATACTTGTAAGAAAATAATGAGATTAATTACAAAATTTGGAGATATCATATATAACAAAAAATGAAAATAAGAAAAATAAATCAATTTAAGTCTATATGGAATTTCAAGAATGAGTCTTAATTGCGAAGATAGGTTAAATCAGTAATATTTCCAGGGTAACTGAAAATCCAAGAAACTTAGAGTATTGAGAACCTAAGAAGATGCTAAAAGCATGAACAAAACCTGAATAAAAGGGAAATGAATGGAAAAGGAGAATTGCAAGTCACCTGTAGGGTAAAATTTCCCTAGTGGCGGAAGAGTCTAGCTAGGAGAATGTCACAAAAAAAACTACACTCTAGATCCTTATATGAACAAGAAACAAGCATAAAAAGAAAACGAATGGAAAAAACCCTTCCGATGAAACAATAAGGAAATAACCATTACAGTAAACACCTTCTTGGGGTACCTGGTATAAATTTTTAAAGAAAAATTTCGACAAGATTAAATGCAAAATCAATGCGGGAAAAAAGGCATTGGGAGAGCCAAGACATAGAAACTTTCAATAACACCATGTAGGGAATTTAAGGACCTTCAACCTGCCAATAATAAATAAATAAATAATTCAAAAATAAAGAAGGGTCAACCAACAAAGATGAGGATCACATAAAACAATTTAGTGCTAAAATTAAGGGAGAATGATAGCATAAATAAACCTCCGATCAAATATCATATGCTTACCATATGTTAGCCACTGAAAACAAACATCAGTGACTAGATGAGCTAACCAATGGCTAGGGAATATAATAGAGTGGTTAATTCCTTGAGCATAAAAGAGCCTAAAGGGACAGAGTCAATTTCTTTCCCCCACTATTTTTGAGTCATTGGTAGCTGAAAACTACAATAGAAAATGAGTTAACTGAGGGGTGGTGAATCTCACCAAAGCACTACAAAATGTATGATCTCACTGGTGGATCAAAGCGTAAATTCAACCATGCAAGCTCGACCTCGACATGAATTAAGCCAAATGGGACATTGATAGAAACCCGCATACCCAAAATCACATGGGCACAAAAAGGGTAAACAAATGACATACACCAAGGCTCGAGAAACCCAGCAAAGGGTGAGGTATCATTCATAAATGTGTATAATGTGCTAGGCTAAAATTTTGGGCCCAATGGAAAGGCCTATATGTATGTGGGTAAGGTGGAGGGATAGTCGGGACATATAAGGGATTAATTGGGTTTGGTTAATAAATTTCCAAGTGTTAGAATTAAGCCTTATGTGTTACAATGCATCTAATATAATTTTGAAACAATAGTTTTGATTAGTCTTTGACCATGTGTGATAAATACCAAGGAAAGGAGTGATATGACTAGGAAAAAGCTTGTCACAGCATCCATGTGTCTAGAATGATAGTGAATAATAGAAGTATCCCTCTTGAGCATATGGCCTAAAACAATAAAAACACACACATTAATAAAAAATCATATCAAGTTTAAATTACAATTAAATATCACAGGAAGAAAATAGAAGAGATTAACCTAGGGGATTAAAGGGTAAACATGGAAAACTGCTACATACTAGTGAAGGTACAAGGAAACATATGTTTACAAATAACTAATAAATAGCATCCTATTGACATTATAATTAAAGATAGCATCCCTAATGGGAAATTCCCCATAAATGTGAATTAGCAATAGAGGAAAAGAAATTATAGTGGATTTTGGGGTACATTACAAATGGCCAAAATTATGATATAATTATTTACAACAAATATTTATAAAGAGATGAAATAAAACTATTTAAATCATATTCATACAAGAAAATTAAACAAAACTAGTTATAGTATCAAGATAAATTAGAAAAACAATCATATAACTAACCATGCACACCATTGTAAGTGAAAAACTTAAAAGTTAAAGCGAACTAACAATAATCTCAAATAGTTTAATTTACAAGTAGGTTTCTAAAAATAATAGGGCCTTCACTGGGGGAGCAATACCATACCATGTGCATTTGTATTGGGGGATATATTTTGAGGAAAAAATGACATAATATATTGATCACATTAGGGGAGGAGGGACGAGGGTTAAAGAGTTTTTATATTGGCAGGTATAAAAAATGGAGCTCAAAGTTAACAAAAAAATATAAAGGGATATAAAAAATGTTACTGAAAAAATGGATACCTACAATATCTAGTGAAAGTAGGGGTTTTTTAAATTGGGAAATTGTATTGGGTTTATATTGGTAGGGTGTCAAATAATGTGATTTTTAGAGTTATTTTCCAATATGTAGGCTTTCTTCTTTCCTTGTAAGACTCTTGGTTCCCCATTTTCATCCACGCACTCAATGGCCTTGTCATAACAGACTACATTGGTTCTATGAAGATAGAACCAATCCATGCCCAACAACATATTGTATGATCTTAATGGTAATACATTTAAATGTGCTGCAGTAGGCATACCATTCAAATCAAATGCACAAGCTCTTACCCAATGGTGAAATCGCTTCTTTGTACCTATAGCCAGCTACACTAACCAAAATTATGCATGCAATCCCTTACTTAAACCACACTTATCCACCAAGTCAAGACGAATATTAGAGGAAATTTATTCCTCAGCCAAAAAGTGGCCTCCCAAGGAAGAATAATAAAATAATAGTTAAAATAATAAAATAAGAGTTGTGAATTTTAGAGGGAAAAGAAGAAAACTACTTTTTAAATTGTATTTTTGGCTTATCTCCTTATAGGTTTACTCAAATTTCAAGTGTAGACACTCGTTGGATGCAGAATTAAATTTGCATCCAACGAGTAACGATCATGCATACTTCTGAGAAGACCCACATTGATAAAAATTGAAGATACATTCAAAAAGTACGTTGAACACGAAGGTAGTGAGTGAAATCGGCAAAGTATTATTTTGGATTTCATGCATTATTACTTTGGCCTTTTGCATCGTTACATCACTTTGGTTGGTACTACAACTAATGATAGGGGGATGCAATGTCACATTAGTGTGTGTGATTTGCTTGAGTACGCAAAGTGAAGTTTTTGTTGTATTGAGAGATGTTTTAGATTTTTGATTACTTATTTCTTTATAAGCCATAGGCATAGCATGTAGTTGACATATAATATATAGAGTTTAAAAAAAAATAGAAAGATCCATATTAGAGAGGGATCAATTGAAGTGTAAAATACAATATGTTATTTTTCATTGTTTAAATTGTATTTTTGAATGCTAAATAGAGTATATATAGGATCAATTAAAAATTTTAACAAGAAAAATTAATTCTTATTTTCTATTTAAAAAATAATTTTTAATTTTTAATTTTATTTTAGAAGGGAAGGGACACTGGGTTGTAGAATAAGCCTATCAGCTCAATAAAAGAGATGCGATTTTTTTATAGTAAAAAATAACACAAAATTTCAAAAATTATTAATATCAAATTAATATTTCAATTTCAACTATATTTTATTAATAAAAAAATATAACTTTACAATATTTACTTTCTACTTTTAAAAAAATAAGAAAAATATATAATTTTTTTAAAGATAAATATAAAATTGACATTTTAAAAATTAATATTAAAAAACAAATAAAAATCATAATATAATTAAATATATATTATAAATAAAATACTTTGAAGCAGGTATTTCCCCTATCCTATTCTCCTTATAGAAGCACGTCTTTCCCCTATAGAGAGCCTAGCTATGATTAGGTTTTTGTTGTACAAGCACAAACTCAATAACATAGACGATCATAGACTTCCTAAGCTAGCTTTAAATTCCAGCCAAAACCACTTAAGGCTCAATCGAGGGTGGCATAAAGACACAACGGCCTGGTTAAACTATTGGGAGATCAATGAGAATGATGCATTGCAAAACATTAATAACATTAAAGATATTGTTACTTCCAAGTTCAAAGAAAAAATGTGGTGTGAGAAAGATTTAGCGGCTAAAAGAAAATTAAGTTATTATAAGAAGGTCATCAACCCCACCCTAGAAGATCAAAAGTATCTCTCTATTTTAACTAGCTCAAAGAAGAAAATTAATATAGCAAAGATTAGAACAAATTCTCATGAGCTCCATAGTGAAACAGGTCACTGGGCAGTTCCAAAAACACCATGGATGGAAAGGATCTGCCATATATGTGATAATAGGAACATCGAGGATGAAAACCACTTCCTCTTAGAGTGCCCCGCGTACAACCACATTAGATCTCAGTTTCACAATCTTTGTTACAATACTGACCTTCCTAGCCTTTTACAATGTCAAAATTATAGTGAGCTCGAGAGGCTTCTCTCCAAGCTTTTTGAGCATAGGAATAAAATCGTAAATCAAAATAAATAATTTGTTTCTTTGGGTCCGATAGACCAATGTTTGGTCTTAGCGGATGTTAACGATCATCTTCATAAATAAATAAATCTAAGAGTTAAAGTAAAAATTTATTATTTTATTAAAAAACATTAAAGAGATATTTATGGGAATTTTAATTGGAGATAACCTAGTTATGAAATATTATGTAAACACAAATCCCTATGGGTCAACCCAATTGAAAAAACATTAAAAAGATATTAATAACAATATTAACCATTATTAAAAATAAAATATTCTTATTTATTTAATATATATAATTTTTATCTATAAATGAAAATGTATAATTATTTTAATACTTAATATAGAATTGAAATTTTGGTAAAATTGCTTTTGCTTGTCTCAGAGCTCAAGGAAACATGATCCAAGACCATAAATATTTAGGAGTGAAAGCTTACTCATTAAGGATCACTAGCAAAATAATTCCAAGTGACATAGTTTTCCTTGATTAACAATGATAAGTTATAGATATGAGTGCCCATTACTAGTTTGAAAACTAAATTATAATATATTTTTAGACTATTAAAAAAAATGAATTAAAATTTTACATTTCAAAAATATTATATATAATTTTTTTCAGTACTAAAGAAGCACCTGAACATAGCCGTACAAAGAACTCTTTTTCAAATAATCATGTTTCGTGAATGGAACCTAGATGTAGAAATTATCATTAAACCTTTCCAACCACCCAAACTATATATCATTGACCCCTATATATATATATATATATATATATATAACTAACTTACATTTATAAAACTTAAATTGCGAAATTTGGAAAACACGTTTTCTTAGAAATTTTAATATCTATATTCAAAATAAATTTCAATTAAAAAATCGCACAACGGTTATATTAATTTTCTAACTTGAACAAATTATATTAATTTTTAACATTTTTCTGGACTCTTTAACATTAAATAAATAAAATGTTTTAATGTAAATTTTATATATTAATAATATTTAAATATAAATTATAAATAACTAAGAAACTAAATTTTAATAAGAAATATCGTATTTAAATTAGCACACTCATCTTAAAAATATATGCTCAATGCTATGCGGCCTTCAAATAATTTGTTCTATCTTTACAAAATCTCAATATAATTTGTTCACCTCGAAATTTTATCAAACGCAGACAAAACACATAATTTATACGATTCCCGCTTCCACTGTCAGGTTTGCGTATTTCGGTTTGCAATTTAGGGTAGTTAGCAAAATCAGAATAGTTTTGAGCAGTACATGAATTATGAATTTGGCTTAATGCCAACGTTTCATAAATTTTTTAACTCTATTTTTTATTTTACTCCTAGTTTTTTATTAATTGAAGATATAGGTTGTGTTGGCTCAACACCAATAGTATTGTTGTAATTTTCTTCCTTTATATTATTGATATTTTTCTTTTGACTAGGAGTCATTAAGACCAGTGATACTCCAGTAATACTGTTAATACTAGGAGTTATTAAGACTAAGACCAGTAATACTGTTAATACTAAATTCAAGAAAATTAAATCCAAAAAAATTACTCATGATACTTTAACTACTATAAAGTACTAAAAAAGTATATATTACAATAACTACTTGAAAGAAGTTTCACGGTACAAATATCTTCGAATCTATATCCATGATAAGCCCAATTAGTATTATCTCAATAAGAAAAAATAAATCGAGGATAGAAAACTTAATATGGGCTTGAAAATAATTATAATTTTGCATATTTTTAGATATGGCATAAAAATAAACTCTTCCCTGAAGCTTTTATCACTCTTATTATTTTATACGGGTGTGAAGTTCAAGGCTGCAATATCTATAAATATACATGGAGGAAGATAGAATACACCTTAAGGTAATTTATAACTTAAAATATCAAGATTAAATGTAACACTCCTTTATCTTGCCCTCATGATTGAAGATAGTCTCTCCCAATTGAAAGCATGGTTATGACTAGATATCTTGTATACCCCGGGGGCTTCACTGGGGAAGCAATACCATACGACGTACATTCATTATATTGAGAAAAAAATCACATAATATATTGGGGGATCTATAGGGTATAAAGGGTTTTTATATTGGCAGAGATAAAAGATGAAGTTCAAAGTTAATGAAAAAATATAAATGGATATAAAAAATGTTCATGAAAAAATGGATACCTACAATATCTAGTGAAAGTAGGGTTTTTAAATTGGAAAGGTGTATTGCTTTTGTATTGGTAGGGGGTTAAATCATGTGATTTTTAGAGATATTTTCTAATATATAGTCGAATTAAGGGTATTGTTTAATATTCCATGAGGTTAAATAATGTGATTTTTAGAGATATTTTCCAATATATAGTCAAATTAAAGGTATTATTTAAGATTCCATGAATGCACGTGGGTGTTGTTTAAGATTCCCTGAATGCACGTGAGGTTTATTGAGTAAATACCCTATGCTTATATATAAGAAGAAGTTAAACAACATGGAAACAAAGATGTTTCCTAAAATTGCTTTTAACTCTAGCCAAAATCCCCACTTTTAGCTCAGGGATGTATTGTCTTAGTTAGACCATAGCTAAATAAAAAAGAAGATAATTTTGCAAAATAAAAATAATATTAAAATTATTATTACTTTAAAATTTTAAGATAATAATGGACATGTGAGGGGAAAAAGAAAACTAAGATATTATAAAGAGATATGATCAAACTCAATTTCAAAAATTAAAAAAACATCTTTTTGTTTTGACTATTGTTAAAAAAATGCATTTTTAAAATAAAGACAAATTCTCATAAATTTCATGGTGAAATTGGAAAGTGATCAAGTTTTCGTGTTCAGTGCGGCGTTATAACGCGTTAAAGCTCAGCAGAGAGCCGCGTTAGTCGCAGCCTGGCCATACGTTAGTCGAGTTGCGTTAATAAACCAATGAACACGCACGTGATTTATATGAGAGGTTTTAAAAAGTCAACCAAAGTGAAAACGACGAAGTAAAATTTGGTATTCATGTTGATTTAAGTTTATGAGAGTGCCTTTTTTAAAAGGCCTTTTAATATATCAAAGGAGCTACGTAATTTTTTATTTTTTTTAATTCGTGAAGGCCGGATTATAAGGGTTTTGTTTTTTATATATAAATAATTTTTTTCTAAATTTTTTTTTTATATATAAAAAATAATTAAGAGACTTTGAAAAAGAGTTTTTTGCAAAAGTTTTTTAAAAGAAAAATTTAGGATTTTTTAGAAGAGAAATCTTTGGAGAAAGATGGATTTCTCAAATTTCCAGCCCAGTTTCCACTATTTACAGGGAAGGATTAAGATGTGTGGGCCATTAAGATGACGACCACTTTGCAGGCTCACGATGTTTGGGATTATGTCCATCTTGGGTTTTCAAAACCTAAGAATAAAACAGAAGAACAAGCTCTCACGAATATAGAGAGGGAACAATGGAAGAAAGACAAGAAGAAGAATGCACAAGCGTTTCAACTTATCCAGTAGGGAGTGGACCGAGCAATGTTCTAGAAAATTATGATCATGTCTTCAGCGAAAGTAGCATGGGATACTTCGGTGACAAACTATACAGGTATGACCAAAGTCAATTTTCTTAAGTTGCAGAATACTATGAGGGATTTTGAAAGTCTATAGATGAAGGAGACAGAGGACAATGATTCTTTTATGAATCAGGTCATAGCTGTCGTAAATCAGTTATAGATTTATGGTGAAGAAATTAAAGATCAAACAATGGTTGAGAAGGTCCTCATATCTTTGTTTACCAATTTAATTTGATGTTGTGGTAGTAGCCATAGAAGAAGCCAAGGATTTGGTATCATTGACAGTTAATGAGTTGATGGGATCACTTCTATGACATGAGGCAAGGATAGATAGAAAATATGATTCCACTTTAGAGAACGCTTTCAAAAGTCATGTTTCTATTTCAAGAGACAGAGATCGAGGCAGAAGTAGAACAAGAGGAAGAGGACGAAGTGGAAGATATGGTGGTCAGAGAGATGGCCGCGAAGAGCATGAACATGAAACTGGAAGCAACTACAGAAGCTTCAACAATAATCCAAGAGTCGACAAATAAAGGTGAGATGTTATTATTGCAATAAATTTGGTCACTATACTCGTGATTGCATGAAGAAAATAGTTGATCAAGGGAACCAAAGAGGTAATGTCACTATAATGAGTACTATTATCACCCCAAGAAACTCACCTAGGTTGTATATCAGTGATGCTCGGGAACATTACAAATTCAACAAAATGTTGGATAAAATGATGGATGAATGGAAGAAATGTTGCACATTCAAGCTAGATAACCACTCCTACTATGATTAACCCCAGACATGGGCGAACATCCCCAAACTACAAGGCTTTTAACCACCAATTACTCACCATTTTAGATAAAATGTGATGATGGAGAAGACTGACCACACCAACAGATGCACAGGACCCTGTGATGGCCGGCTGCAACCAGTTAAAAGGTCTGTAGATCTGTTTTCTAATACATAGACAGGATGACAACTCTCTGGCATTAAAACAACAGAAACCTGCATACATTCAATAATACTGACTAGATTCTAACACAGAGGTGAGATGACAACCCCTCTAATGCTAAACATCAAAGCAGATAAAAAATGCATGACAGGAACAGCCTGGAACAATGAAGAAAAAGTGGAAAGTGAGCAAATGACAGCAAAAGAAGCTTGTATTAGTTGGAAATGAAAACCAGACGCTGCAAGTCTCACAGTATTTACAGTCTCCAGAAGTTGAAGCTTACAACACACTAGCACTCATCAAACTAATTACATCATTCTTCTAAGTATATATAGAATCTGTTTACAAAATATCTCTGTTAGGTTATGCGTGGAGGTGTCTTAATGGATCACCAACTGCATTTACAATTTGATATGGGTCTTCTACTACAATCTAAATGTTTGAATGGACAAATGACATTCACTGGTACTTTGGTGTACTCCTTGAATAGGTGGAATGTTGACTAAATAAACTTCCATAACTGCTGCATAGTTGAACTACTCAAGGGTGTCCTTTTTGTCCTTGATCGTACTATTCCTTAACTGTGGTAGCTGACGATTGAATACAGGTAGCTGGATCATAATCTTGCTTCTTCGTGCGCCCAAAATTGGCCCCAAAACACTGATGAATACACTGGAAAGACTTTGAAAACGAACAGGGACCGAGACGAAACACTAGCTGTCGGATGGCAAAAGGAACAGTCGAGGTCTACTATTGGGAGGCAATGGATGAGGGCTGTCAGATCATGATTGCGAAGATCTGACGGCTGACGGGAGACGAAGTTGATCGCAGGTTAACGGGCAGGAAGCGGTACGATGGTGGGAGGCGGTTTTCCCGCACCACCTTTGAGCTGTGGCGGTTTACGTACAGGCGAGCGCAATGTAATAACATAAAGACACGTGGCAGGTGGAATACCACCTCCCCGGGGATTAAATAACACGCAGGTTGACGGAGCGGGCTTTGTGTATGAGGTTGGATGAGTGGGCGGAGGATCGGGCGGTCGAAATAACTGCATAGGTTTATTGTTGAACTGACATACGATGTGACAGGGCAGGTGGGGCCTGGGGTCTATTAAAACCAATGTTTATGGAGATGCGCGGTATTATAATCAAAACATAGGTTAAAACCATTTACAAAGGGCTACCGGGGTTTTAATGTTAAACATAAAAATGCCCGGGGATTAGGATAACTGAGGTTATGAAGGGATTAATGGGTAACGAAGGAGAATAAGGGGGTTGAAGGGAAAGAAGAAACCCATTGCTGCAAAACCTCTTGAATGTTTGACCAACACAGCCAAACCTGCCTTTTTGCCAATCAGATGCTGCCACTGTAGCAGAGCTAACACTGGCTCCTTCTGGGGATGAGATCCTCCCTGCGAGGTCTCAAGAACCTGTAGACCAATGCCTTTTCAACCAAAATTCCTAGTGTTCCATTGGGCATGGAGTCCACTTGCTTGCACAAAACTGATGAAAACAAAATATTTACAATCTTTAAGGCCACAGACCTTAAACAATATAAATTTTCAAAAATCGCCCATTTACTGGGCCATCAAAAACTGCTTCTCCCCCCATACTTTCCAGTATGACGGTATTGTTCCCTTGAACCTGCGAAATGATGAAATGCCCTGTCTAGAAAGCATCAAAATTCCCATGATTGCATTTCTTTTCTTTTAGTGCATCCCATTTCAACACCAAGTCACCAATCTGATAATTATTTATTTTTGCCTTCTTGTCAAAGGCTTCCTTGATGCTTCTCTGATGTGCTGCAGCTCTTTCAACCAGTTGTCTCTAATCTAATGCAACTCTGTTAAATCAGCGATTCTTCTTGCCATGTCTTCTTCTTCATCCTGCTCTGTTTGAAGGAATTTTGCCACAGTGAGAGTTAACTCAATTGGAAATATAGCCTCAGTGCCATACACCAGTTTGAATGGAGAACTCCCTGTGGATTTCTTGATGGTCACTCTGTCAGCCCACAGTGCATACTTGAGCATCGAATCCCAATTCTTTTTATTATCCTCTAACAACTTCTTAATAATCTTGATCAGACTTTTATTAGAGGATTCTGCTAGACCATTACCTTGAGGATAATATGAGGTGGAATGAACAAGTTTAATACCCATTGAATCACACATTTCCACCAACTCTTTTGCTCTAAAGGCTGTTGCATTGTCTGTGACTAATTTATGTGGACAACCAAATCTGCTGAAGATATTCTCTATCAAAAACTTCATAACCACATTATGATCAGCCTTCCTGGTAGGGACTACTTCAATCCACTTTGTGAAATAATCAGTGGCTACTAATATCCACCTGTGCTGGCCACTGGAATGTGGATTGATTTCTCCAATGAAATCCAAACCCCACTGCTGAAAAGGTCCTTTTGCAATTATTGGTTTTAGGGGCAAGGATTTCAACTGCTGCTTTCCTTCAAATCTCTGGCACCTGTCACAAGATTTAACAAAAACAAATACATCAGAAAATAAAGTGGGCCAATAGTACCCAACTCTGAGAATTTTGTGGGCTGTAGTTTTCCAATAATGATGCCCTCCACATATGCTGGAATGAAACTGCTGCATCACTTCTTCTGACTGTTCTTTGTCCAGACACCTTAGAAATATTCCAGATGGATCCCTCCAGTAGAGCAGGTTATTATTGATGCAATATTTTGCTGCCCTGAGTTTTAAAGTTCTTGCTTGACTTTGAGAAAATTCTGAAGGGATCTCTAGCTTCTGCAAGAAATTAATTATTGCAGCATACCAATTACATGAAGCTAGATTCTCGGCCACTGACTGTTTTCTCTCTGTTTCAGCTATTTTTTCCTCTTCTTCTGCTTGACCATTTTCTGCCATCATGCATAGGAGAGCAATGTCCAAAGACCTGCAATTTTCTTCAGCTAATAGCTTGGCAAGACCCTGACCTCTGACCAGCTTTGTGGGCTTCAGCTCTATGTTAAATTCAATCATTTTAGCAATCCACTTCGCCCTTCTTCCATCAGCATTAGGTTGAGTTAAGACATCTTTTATTGCAACAGAGGGCACATATGCAATTATTTTTTAATGCAAGATATAAACTCTGAAAGACTTCAGGGATTTAATAAGAGCATATGCCTATTTTTCTATAACATCATACCTTAGTTTAGCATCCCTCAAATTCTTGCTGAAAAATGCCACTGGATGCTCTGAACCTTCTTCATCTTGCTGCAATAAAACAGCTGCAATAGTATCCTCAGAGGCAAAAGAAAATATATGGAACTCCTTGCTGTAATCAGGACTTATTAATGTAGGAGCTTCCACAATAGCCTTCTTAATGGACTCAAAAGATTTCCTTGATGTATCAGTCCATTTTACCTCTGCTCCTTTCTTCAACATGGAGGTTACGTGCTTTACCAGCTCTGCAAAATTCGGAATAAACCTCCTAACAAAATTAATTTTGCCCGAAAAAGACTGTATATCTTTCTTTGATCTGGGGACAGTCAAAGCCTGAATTGCTTTGACCCTTTCTGGGTCAATCTGAACTCCTGCAGCAGAAACAATATGTCCTAACAGCTTGTTTTCATGTAAAGCAAATTGTGATTTTTTTGGATTGACTGATATCCCAAACCTCCTGCACTTTGAGAACACCTCTTTCAAATGCTGCAAATGACTTTGATGGCTGCTGGAATAGACAGTTATATCATCAAGGTAGATCAACACAAATTTGTCCTTCTCTCCCACAAATGCTATATCGATAGCTCTCTGAAAAGTGGCTCCAGCGTTCATCAATCCAAATGGAATTTTAGCATACATAAACGTGCCCCAAGGAGTGGTAAATGCAGTCTTTTCTTGGTCATATGGGTGCACAGCAATCTGATTAAAGCCTAAAAATCCATCTATGAAAGACATCACTTTAGCTCCTGAGACCTTCTGCAACAAATGCCCCATCTTTGGCAGAGGATAGTTGTCTTTCTTTGAGCATTTGTTCAAATTTCTGAAATCAACACACAGTCTGATTTCTCCACTCTTCTTTATGACAACTACCAAATTGGCCACCCATTTGGAATATCTGAGAGGCACTATAATCTTAGCAGCCAACAACTTTTTAATTTCTTTTTCAATTAAAGGAAGAAGCATGGGACTTATCGGTCTCAGTTTCTGCTTGAAAGGAACAGTGTCTTTCTCAAGAGGGATTTTATGCTGAATTATACTCTTATCATAAGTTTTCAGATCACTATACTCCCAGGCAAACACATCAACAAATTGCCTCATTAAATTGCAGTATTCAGCACTTTGGTCAACAGATAAATGAGTAGACAAATTTATATATTTGGGCTGACCTGGACTTCCTATATCATGCTTACAGATTGCTGATTGATCCTCTTTTTGAGCAGATTTTTAAGGCACATCATTTTGGTCAAACAGTTTTTCTAGAGGGATTAGACCCTTGGGAATATGATTACTAGGAAGCTGAACTATACTGTCTTTACCAATTTTATTTCTAAGCTGGGACTGGGGATTTTCTTCCAAGGCTTCATTTTCTTGGTCAATTTGCATTTCAGAAAATTCATCAATGACTTGAAGGAACCTATTCAATTCATCATCATCATCAAAAACTTTCCAATGCAGGACATTGTCAGGCAAGGATGGTCTGTACTTCATTCGCACTTCATAAACTAGTTTGGGAGGCATGGGAGGAATAAACAGACTAGCAGAAACAACAAGGGAATCAGCAAGTTGATTTTGGGCTCTAGGGATATATGAGATAAAGAAAAAATCAAAAGAATCTCTGATTCTCCATACCTCATCTCTGTATGCCTTTAGCCTTGGGTGCTTTGCTTGAAAAGTTTTATTGACTTGCTGAATTATCAGATCAGCATCTCCAAACACCTTCAGATTTTTTATTCCTTTGTCTTTGGTTGTATTAAGCCCCAACAACAAAGCCCCATACTCTGCTATGTTATTTGTGACTTGAAAAACCAACTTGAAAGACAACTGAATACTTTCTTGTTGTGGAGATATTAGCACCACTCCTGCTCTTGCAATCTCCCTAGAACATGCTCCATTAAAGAACATCTCCCAAACCTGACCTACTTGCTCCTTTTCGGCCTGAACTGTTGGTTTCCTGAGCTGCATTTCGACCTTCTGAGATTCTTCTATTTGGAGAATACATGCTCTAAAATCGGTATCCACTACATATATAGGATGATTTGTAGGGTTCTTCTCATCACTGATGATATATGCCAACTGTGCCTCTCTATATAACCTCTTTCTTTCTCCTCCAAATACTGGGACAGTTGCATAAGATAGATCATTTTGTATTGTCCCACCTAGTCTCTTAATCCACCCTCTGGACAACAGCATGCCAAACTTAGGAGGGACATCTGCTACCACAATATCCATCATCATACTCTTCATGGGCAGCTGAGTTAAGGTAATGGCGAGGTATTTAATTAATCCTATGCATTTCACCTTCCTTGAATAAAAAGAGAATAAATCATGATAGGGTCTGGTGATATCAAGGCCTAACTCTTCCAGGACAGCTTTAGGCATTAAATTGTGGCTGGCCCCTGTATCTAGCAGGCAGTTGTGAAGGATTTTGTCATGAATGGTCAAGGAGACATAAAAATATGGAGAATTATTATCAGCAGGCTCAATCATGGGACTAAGCACAATGGCAGGCTTGTCATCTTGCAAATTGACAGAGTCAGTGGAGGTTTGTTTGGCTTCTAGTTCAAGCGCTTCAAGTATAGGCTTTCTAAACATTTCACTCTTCACCAACTCAACCAGAGGCACATATATCTTCAATTTCTGAACTTCTGAATCAAAGCTGAAAAAAGAAGATGGCTTATCATAACTTTTTACCTCTTGAACTGGAGCTTTGAGGATGACTGGATCAGCTGCTGGTCTTCTCTGCTTGATATTCTGTGGTTCTGTTCGAATAGAAGCTCTTTGTGCAGAATCTTCTTTGACATTCTTTGCATTCGACTTGAGGTTATATCTCTGCTAATCACCAGTTTGTAGAACAGTTCCTCTGTCCCACTCTTGACTATTTTGTTCTTGCAGCAATGATTCTTCATATTCAGCCAATCTAAAAAATGAAGCACTGCCTTTATCTTCCATGCAGTGAATTTCATCCTCATCTTCTTCAAATTGTTCCTCCTCCATGACTACATTTTGAACGGGAGCTTTAACTTTCTGATCATCTTTTGATTCTTTATCCCTCTGCATAATTTGTAACTGCTCATTTGCTCTTCTAAAAGGATTCTGATTTCTTGGAGCAAATGTATTTTGCTGCCTTTTTTTCCCTGAATTCTGCTCAACCTTCAGCTTAGAAATTTCAGCAGCCAATGACTCTATCATCTTAGTCATTTTATCTAACTTAAGCTCTGGAGATGATGCAGAAGAAGTAGATGCCTGATTTCTCTATCTTCTTCTATCAGCTTGACTCTTTAATTTCTCTGCAGCCATAATATTGGATTCTACTTCTAGGGTTGCATCCTGCATGTCTGCCAGTGTAGCACATCTCCTTTCTCTCAATAACAGGTAGAAATCAGAGTCAAAAGCATTGGCATAAGTGAGTTTGGCTGAGGTGGGAGTAGGCTTTACCTCAGCTGGTATCTTACTGTACATTCTATCAAACCTTTTATTAAAATCAGGAATTGATTCCCCATTTTCCCTCTTCAGATTACCAAACTCGGTATGATAATACAACAAATCCTTTTTATCTCCCCATTGCTTCAAAAATGCATTATCTAATGCTTCAATATCTGTTATTGATCTCTGGGGTAATTCTCTAAACCACTTCCTAGCCTCTCCATCAAGGTTCTGGACAAAAACTCTCATCCACACATCATTCTCACTTATATCTAAATTATCAGCATAACTGTAAAATGCTTCAAGGTGTTCTTATTCTGTTACTCCCTCTGTACCAGTAAATTTAGGCATATATTTCTGATATTCTCCCACAGGCATAGGATTTAAAGGGACAGGCAAGACTAGAGGTCCATATCTAGCAGCTACAATTCTTTCTATCCTCGTAGGTGCTTGTTGTCCTGCCATGATTGGAATATTTGGAAGAATACTAGCAGATTGAATGGTAGGGAGTAATGTGATGGATCGCAGAGATAAAGGGATGTTCTAGACTGAAAGGGATGCTTTCTTCAGACTGAGATTCAAAGGGGAACTAACTGTACAAGGGGCTGAACCAATCTCTGCAGATTTTTCCTTATTAACAGTGTTGATTTCTAAATCTTCAAACTATAAATCTTCAGCAACAACTTTATCTTTCAGAGATGAATTAGACTTCTTAGGCTTACCTGATCCTGATGCCCCTTTCTGTGATGATTTCTTCGATTTAGCAGTCCTTTCAGGTTCAGGCAATGGTTCAGCTGGAGATTTCTGAGGATTTCTTCGAGTGTGTCTCATAAACTGAACTAGAACTTCAATGTGGAGTCGCCAAGGGATGGTCTTCCACCAATGGAGTCACCAGACAGATGATTACAACCAAAAAATGTGTTCAAACCTTGTCTGTCATCAAAGTTTGATGCTATTTCGTTCTCCCAGGGAAGCCGAGCTTCGATTCTCCTCTCCCCGACAACGGCGCCAATTAATGTTATCACCCCAAGAAACTCACCTAGGTTGTATATCAGTGATGCTCGGGAACATTACAAATTCAACAAAATGTTGGATAAAATGATGGATGAATGGAAGAAATGCTGCACATTCAAGCCAGATAACCACTCCTACTATGATTAACCCCAGACATGGGCGAACACCCCCAAACTACAAGGCTTTTAACCACCAATTACTCACAATTTTAGATAAAATGTGATGATGGAGAAGACTAACCACACCAGCAGATGCACAAGACCCTGTGATGGCCGGTTGCTTCCAGTTAAAAGGTCTGTAGATCTGTTTTCTAATACACAGACAAGATGACAGCTCTCTGGCATTAAAACAATAGAAACCTGCATACATTCAATAATACTAACTAGATTATAACACAGAGGTGGAATGATAGCCCCTCTAATGCTAAACATCAAAGCAGATTAAAAATGCATGACAGGCATAGCCTGGAACAAGGAAGAAGAAGTGGAAAGTGAGAAAATGACAGCAAAAGAAGCTTGTATTAGTTGGAAATGAAAACCAGACGCTGCAGGTCTCATAGTATTTACAGTCTCCAGAAGTTGAAGCTTACAGCACACTAGCACTCATCTAACACTCATCAAACTAATTACATCGTTCTTCTGAGTATATATAAAATCTGTTTACAAAATATCTCTGCTAGGTTATGTGTGGAGGTGTCTTAATGGATCACCAACCGCATTTACAATTTGATATGGGTCTTCTGCTACAATCTAAATGTTTTAATGGACAAATGACATTTACTGGTACTTTGGTGTACTCCTTGAACAGGTGGAATGTTGACTGAATAAACTTCCATAACTGTTGCATAGTTGAACTGCTCAAGGGTGTCCTTTTTGTCCTTGACCGTGCTATTCCTTAACTGTGGTAGCTGACGATTGAATACAGGTAGCTGGATCATAATCTTTCTTCTTCGCGTGCCCAAAATTGGCCCCAAAACACTGGAAAGACTTTGTAAACGAACAGGGACCGAGATGAAACACTGGCCGTCGGATGGCAAAAAGAACAGCCGAGGTCTACTATCGGGAGGCAATGGATGAGGGCCATTAGATCATGATTACGGAGATCCGATGGCTGACGAGAGACGAAGTTGATCGTGGGTTAACGGGTGGGAAATGGTACGATGGCGGGAGGCGGTTTGGGCGGTTTTCCCGCACCACCTTTGAGCTGCGGCGGTTTACGTACAGGCGAGCGCGATGTAATAACATAAAGACACGTGGCAGGTGGAATACCACCTCCCCGGGGATTAAATAACACGCAGGTTGACAGAGCGGGATTTGCGTATGACGTTGGATGAGCGGGCGGAAGATCGGGCGGTCGGAATAACTGCACGGGTTTATTGTTGAAATGACATACGATGTGACAGGGCAGGTGGGGCCCGGGGTCTATTAAAACCAAGGGTTATGGAGATGCGCGGTATTATAATCAAAACATAGGTTAATACCATTTACAAAGGGCTATCGGGGTTTTAATGTTAAACATAAAAATGCCCAGGGATTAGGATAAACGAGGTTATGAAGGGATTAAGGGGTAATGAAGGAGAATAAGGGGGTTGAAGGGAAAGAAGAAACCCATTGCTGCAAAACCTCTTGAACATTTGACCAACACAGCCAAACCTGCCTTTTTTCCAATCAGATGCTGCAACTGTAGCAGAGCTAACAAGTACTAACTCCATGTTCCTAGCTTGCCATACCATGCATGAAGCTTTTGTTAGTGTGTGGTTGTTAGATAGTGGTTGTGGTAACCACATGACATGCAACAAGGATTTGGTTGCAAATTTTGATCAATCTGTGAAAAAATAAGTAAAGTTGTGGACTGACAAGACTATGGAAGTAGATGGAAAAGGAGTGGTCAACATTCTGACCAAGCAGGGGGAGTCAAAGAAAATCTCAGAGGTATATTATGTTCCTAGTCTCAAACATAATTTGATAAGTGTTGGTCAATTCACACAGAAAGGATACAGAGTTATCTTTCAAGGTCAAGAATGTGTTATATATGACAAACCCCCAAGTAAGCAGCTGTTAGCAAAGGTCCAGATAAAGGGAAACAGACCCTTTCCTCTAGTTTTGAATTACAATGATCAAGTCAGTTCTTTTACAGTTGCATGTTCTAATGATTATTGATTCTGGCACTTTCAGTTTGGACACTTGCAATTTTCTGGATTAAGATTGTTGAAGCAGAAACAGTTGGTCAGAGGATTACCTCCCATCAAAGAACCTGCTAGTACTTGTGAGTGTTACATCTTGGGAAAGAAACACCATCAAAATTTTCCAAAGGGAGTTGCATACAGAGCAAAACAACCTCTTGAGCTAGTGCATACAGACTTGTGTGGACCTATGAGGACACAGTCGATTAGTGGAAGTTGTTACTTCCTTACTTTCATTAATGAATATATCCGAAATTGGGTTTACTTCTTGAAGCAGAAGTCTGAAACTTTTTCATAGTTCATGGAATTCAAATCCTCGACAGAGAACCAAAGTGATCGAAAGATCAAGGTATTGAGGTCATATCGTGGTGGATAATATGATTCAAATGCATTCCATGATCACTGCAAACAACATGGAATCAGAAGAAAATTTACAACCAGATACACACCACAGTAGAATGGTGCAGTAGAGAGAAAGAACAGGACAATTATGAACATTGTAAGAAGCATGTTGAAAGGCAGAAACTTGTCTAATGAGTATTGGGAAGAAGCAGTTGCATGTGCTATTTATGTGATCACCAAATATCCCACAAAGAGTGTGATGAATAAGGTACCAGAACAAGCATGTTCAGGTATGTCTTGTAGCGCATCTCATCTCAGTTTATTTGGATGTATAGCATATGCACACGTGCCTAAAGAGCGAAGAGGGAAAGTGGAAGATAAAAGTGAAAAATGCATATTTACTGGTTATAGTGACCAATCAAAAGCTTACAAATTGTATAACCATGTCACCAAGAACACCATAATTAGCAGAGATGTTGTTTTCAAAGAACAAGAGTCATGGAATGGAACTATAGACAAAATAGTTGATGCACAAGTGCCACTGATGGAAGAAGATGATGTAGCAGAAAAGGAGCAGCAAGAATCACAGGTGAAGACACGAAACAGAGACACACCAACAAGGAATCCAAGATTTTCAGAGCAACATGGATCTTCAAGCAGATCAACAGATTGAGATTCTCCTAACAATCAATCAGCTGATGAATCAAGCAATCATAAGAGAAAGATGAGAAGTCTAGAGGATATTTATGATGATTTGGATGTTAGTTCAAATTTTGCATTGTTGTCATTCCAACCTTCTTTGTTTGAAGAAGCAATCAGAGATGAAAATTGGGTGCAAGCCACAGATGAAGAAATTGAAGCTATTGAAAAGAATGATACATGGGATTTGGTTGATTTACCAAAGGATAAAAATCTCGTTGGTGTAAAGTGGTTGTACAAGACAAAGTTGAATGAAAAAGGTGAAATTGACATATTTAAAGCAAGACTTGTAGCAAAATGATTCTCGCAGCAACCAGGAATAGACTTTGGAGAAACGTTTGCACTAATAGCCAAATTGGATACTATAAGAGCAATTCTAGCCACAACAGCTCAGAACAAGTGGAAAGTATATTAGATGGATGTGAAATCAACCTTCTTGGATGGTATTCTAGAAGAAGAAATTTATGTGCAGTAGCCTCCAGGATATGAAGTTGAAGGTAATGAAGAGAAACTTTACAGGTTGAAGAAAGCACTCTATGGACTGAAGCAAGCGCCTAGAGCTTGGTATAGAAGAATCGACAACTACATGATTAAGAATGGATTTTGTAGAAGAAACATTGAGCCTACCTTATACACAAAGGTAAATGAGCATGGACATATTTTGATTGTTTGCTTACATGTTGATGACATGATTTTTACAGGTGATTTTGAGATAGATGAATTTAAGGCAACCATGATGAAATAATTTGAGATGACAGATCTTGGTCTCATGAAATATTTCCTTGGCATAGAAGTTGAGCAATCTAAAAAAGGAATTTTTATTTGTCAAAATGAATATGCCAAAGATTTGTTGAAAAGATTCAGGATGGAAAATTGCAAACTTGTCCCTACACTACTTGCAACATGTACAAAGTTAAGCAAGGATGGTGAAGGATCAGATGTCAATCCAACTCTATTCAAAAGATTGGTTGGTAGCCTCATGTAACTCATATCAACAAGACCAGATATCATGTAAGGAGTGAGTTTGATTTCCATATTTATGGAGACTCCAAAAGACACACATTAGAGTGCAGGAAATTTCAGTGTTGAGTGATTGAGTGTTTGAGTGTTGAGTCAAGTCGATTTAAGTGATAGACAACTTTTAGTGTGTCGTTACATGTGGTTGCATGTCAAGATATTTTAAGCAAGTCACTAGTTGGAAAAGGATAAATACCTTCACCGGGTTCATTGTAAATATCATGTTTTGTGTGATCAATAGAAGAGACGCAACTCCAATGTATGTCTTTTGGAGTCTCCATAAATATGGAAATCAAACTCCCTCCTTTCATGATATCTGGTGTTGTAGTTGTGAGATACATGAGGCTACCAACCAATATTTTGAATAGAGATGGATTGACATCTTATCCTTCATCATCCTTGATTAACTTTGTACCTGTTGCAACTGGTGTAGGGACAGGTTTGTAATTTTCCATCCTGAATATTTTCAACAAATCTTTCGCATATTTATTTTAACAAATAAAAATTCCTTTTTGAGATTGCTCAAATTCTATGCCAAGAAAATATTTCATGAGACCAAGATCTGTCATCTCAAATTATTTCATCATAGCTGCTTTAAATTCATCTAACTCAAAATCACCGGCAAAATCATGTCATCAAGATATGAGAAAACAATCAAAATCTGTCCATTCTCATTCACCTTTGTGTACAAGGTAGGTTCAATGTTTCTTCTGCAAAATCCATTCTTAATCATGTAGCTTTCGATTCTGCTATACCAGTCTCTAGGTGCTTGCTTTAGTTTATAGAGCACTTTCTTGAACCTATAAACTTTATCTTCGTTACTCATAACTTCATATCCTGGAGGCTACTGCACATAAATTTATTCTTATAGAATTCCATTCAAGAAGGCTGATTTCACATCCATCTTATATACTTTCCACTTGTTCTGAGCTATTGTGGCTAGAACTGCTCTTACAATATCCAATCTAGCTACCAGAGCAAACATTTCTCCAAAGTCTATTCCTAGTTGCTGCGAGAATCCTTTTTCTACAAGTCTTTCTTTAAATTTGTCAATTTCACCTTTCTCATTCAACTTTGTCCTGTGCACCCACTTTACACCAATGAGATTTTTGTCCTTTGGTAAATCAACCAAATCCCATGTGTCATTCTTTTCAATAGCTTCAATTTCCTCATCCATGGCTTGCACCCAATTTCCATCTCTGATTGCTTCTTCAAACGAAGAAGATTGGAATGACAACAATGAAAATTTTGAACTAACATCCAAATCATCATAAATATCTTTCAAACTTCTCATATTTCTCTTACCATTGCTTGAGTCATGACTTGATTGATTGTTGGGAGAATCGTGATCTGTTGATTTGCTTGAACATCCATGTTGCTATAAAATATTGGAGCCCTTGTTGGTGTGTCTCTGTTTGGTGTCTTCTCCTGTGATTCTTGCTACTCCTTTTCTGCTACATCATCTTCTTCCATCTTTGGCACTTGTGCATCAACAGTTTTGTCTACAGTTCCATTCCATGACTCTTGTTCTTTCAACACGACATATCTGCTAATTACGATCTTCTTTGAGATAGGGTGTTGACGGTGCTGGACCCACCAACATGTCAAGGGGATCTCCCCGGTAAGAAGTCCCAATTAGATCTCAGACCGTTTGGTGTAGAAGTCCCAACAGTGGGTCGTAAGGTAATTCCTTGACCGCGATGTCGCATAGAGGCAAGTAAGATAATTCTGTCAGTAGCAAGGGTGTGACTGATGTAGTGAGTCAAGGAATGAGTATGAGAGGTTCCAACACTTCAAAGGGGAAGGAAGGTGAAGGTGAGTTCCAAGTTGAAAGGGATCAGTCCCAACTCGAATAGGAACACACAACACAAAGGACATGCACAACTTCCGGCAGAGTAGTCAAAATGGATGCGGCAATCCAACGAACATCACTCACAGATCAGTTCGAGATAAGTGTGACGGTTGATATAACAAGGTTTAGAGAAAGGTGTTATGAAACCAGCTCACAAAAAGATAGAAAAGAAAGATCAACGCCTTAGAATTCAGCCTCTTTGAGGGGGAAACCTCCTTTACATTACACAAATGAACAATTCTTGGATGATTCAAATGAAAAGACCTCATTTCTATATATAGGAGTCTAAGGGGTCATAATATAATCAGAGTCGACATAACAATAATAATGTAAGGGCACAATAATAACAATATTAGGCTTCTATGGGCCACAATAATAATAATATGGGGACTACATGGGCACAACAATATAGTAAGGGGGTTGTACTAATAGCAATAAGGGGTTACACTGGTAGTATAGGGACCTAACATGCCCCTCTCCTTCAAAAAGTGTTTTCCTCAACGCTTGAGTAGTTCTTGATGTTTCTATGTAAAATTCTTGTCCTCCCATGTGGAATCTTCAGCAGATAAGTTCTTCCACTTGATGAGGTACTCTGAAATTGATCGATTTCATGGGTGTCGAGTTCTTGTTTCTGTGACTGCTCCAGGTTCCAATATGATTTTCCTTCCACGTCAAGTTCTGTCAATATTGTTTTAACTGGGATCTTCTGCAACTTTTGAATGAGTGGACACACTTCTTTGTCCTTCTTCCATTCATCCCTTGCTTTGTTTATCAAATCTAGTTGGATAATAGAAATAGCACAAAACAATGCTTCCACATCCTCATCCTTTATTGAGAGTGCATCTGCAACAACATTTTGCTTCCCTTTTTTGTAGATGATTTGAAAGTCATAACCCAACATATTTGTGACCCATTTTTTCTGTTCTTCTAAAGATAATCTTTGTTCTAAAAAGTATTTAAGAATATCATGATCCATTTTTACCTTGAAGTGTCTTCCCATTAGGTAAGGTTGCCTTTTCTTAAGTGCATGTAGTATTTCCAACATTTCATTATCATAAATATCTTGCTTGAGATGTAGCCGTAAAAATACCCAATCGCCTACATCAAAACTTCTTTCACTGCGATGTTGATCTGCCTGTTGTTTCATTCGATTCTACACCAAAGTGGCGTTATCCTTTAAAAGTTGGAGAACTTGTTGTTGATTCTTGATGTGATCTTTCACTGCTTGAATCTTTTTCTTCTTGATATGTCCTTCTATCTTGAGAGTTTGAGGAGTGGTAATTTCTTCCAATGCATTACAAGATATGGTCGGATTCATTTCTTGATGCTCGATGTGATCTTTCACTTCTTGAACATTTTTCTTCTTGATATGTCCTTCTATCTTGATAGTTTGAGGAGTGGTAATTCCTGCCAATGCATTACAAGATATGGTTGGATTCATTTCTTCTTTCTCGATGTGATCTTTCACTTCTTGAACCTTTTTCTTCTTGATATGTCCTTCTATCTTGAGAGTTTTAGGAGTGGTAATTCTTGTCAATGCTTTACAAGATATGGTCAGATTCATTTCTTCTTTCTCTGGGATTGGTTTCTGGTGTATATCCTCTTCTTTTGATGTTTCTTGATCCTTTTCTTCCTCCTCTTCACAATCAATGTAAAATAATTTCTTCTCAGCACACTTATGACCTTTAATGTATTTGTTATCACAATTGTAACAAAGCCCTTTTGTTCTTTTTTCTTCCAATTGTTGTGGTGTCAACCTTGTAGGTTCTGGAAGGCTAGGAGAAACAACACTTCCATATTTATAGTTGTGAGGGGTAGACTTCCTTGTTTCCATAATTTTTCTTTCCACTTTTCTTTCCAACCTGAATGCATTCTCCAATGAATCAGGTTCCCAAAGACAAACCTCATGTTGAATGTTATCCTTTAAAGTCCCTATGGAGACATCAATCCTTTACTTATCTGGAATATCATTTTCCCTTATATTCAATTTTTGAAAGTCCTCAATGTGCTCTGCCATTGAACACTTTTGTTGATTTATCAATTGGCTAAAGAAGGTGTTTCTCTTTGCATCATCATAATGTGCTATCATTTCCTACGTGAAAATTGACCATGTAATAAGTGGTTTACGAGAACAAAGCCCTTTATACCATAAAAATTTATTGGGTTCTAAATATGAAGAGGCAATACGTACCTTTTATAACAGTTATACTTCATTTAGGTCAAAATATCGCTCCATCTGTAGTATCAAATTTACCAGATCCTTTCCATCAAACTTCCTCATATTGCCTTTTCTTAATTTTAGGAGCTCGATCTTGAAACGACTGTAACTCTGTACTTTTAAATCTCCAAGTTCTGAAATTGTCTTCTACAGTAGCTCTCTGAGTTTTCTTTCTAACCCCGCAAGCCTGATCAGAATTTGATTCTCCAAGAAATAGTTATGACCAATCTCCTAAGATGACCTGATTATATAATGTTTCAGTAGAGCGAACTTGTATGACGTGACACGTGTCACTGTTTTCACCTTCGGATCTAAAAAATATACACAAAAAACTACATTCTGTCCTCTTTCTGTAACTTCTTACGAAATTTCAATTTGTTGCTCAAAGCGAAAGTTATGACGATTTTCCCAAGGTCACCTTTTTAGAATGTAATTCATGAGTCTACAAAAACCCTAACTTCCTCAGATTATATCTCTGAACATATAGATCAACAAGATCTGAGATTTGGACCCGAGGTTCAGAATGATTTCCTCTCAAATGGGTTTTGTCTGTAGCTTCTAAAACTTTGTAGTGAAAAAGGTTTAGTGAAACTTCCACGATGTCCTGTTTTAGATGAAATTATGGAGCTTGCAAAAACCCTAACTTCCTTAGATTATATCTCCGAAAATATAGAGAGACAAGATTTGAAATTTGGACCCTAGGTTCAGAAAGATTTCGTCTCAAATGGGTTTTTGTTTTAGCTTCTGAAACATCATAGAAACAAATTTATAGCGCAAATGCCACGATGACCTGTTTGGAGCAGCGAAACCCTAGAATTGAAAGCTCTGATACCAAATGTTATGAAACCAGCTCACAAAAAGATAGAAAAGAAAGATCAACACCTTAGAATTCAGTCTCTTCGAGGGGGAAACCTCCTTTACATTACAAAAATGAACAATTCTTGGATGATACAAATGACAAGACCTCCTTTCTATATATAGGAGTCTAAGGGGTCGTAATATAATCAAAGCCGACATAACAATAATAATGTAAGGGCACAATAATAACAATAGTGGGCCTCTATGGGGCACAATAATAACAATATGGGGACTACATGGGCACAACAATATAATAAGGGGGTTGTACTAATAACAATAAGGGGTTACACTAGTAGTATAGGGACCTAACAAAAGGTCTATCTGATGTCCAACAGAGTAGTCGACACGAACGGTGACAACATTAACAACATATGCAACACATTAACAACAAGATTCATATAATTACATGTGAATCAGTTCATACACAAGTATGTAAGTTAAACAACATATATCATTAAGGCAACCGGAGCAATCCAACTACATCAACAACATATGCATGAAAATGTGTTGGCTTTTATTATATAAAGAAGTGTAAGTCACAATCATACAATACACCATGTAAACCCGCTAGCCCTATCAGTAGAACATTACAGCCACATCCGCCTGCTCCTCCAAAGAGGTGTACTAGCTCCGTGCAATGGAGAAGCCAAGGCGCGTTGCAATACTATCGAAGTCTTCTTCAAGATAGTCTTAGTAGAAGCTTGGCTGACCAAAAGCCTATACAATGAGTTATGAGGGACTATTTATAGCAAAGGGTGGGGTGACCCTTGACATTCCCCTTTGTGACAATTCAACTACCCTCATGACTCTTCACCTACTCTATGACTGTTACATTCGACTATTGACACTCGACTTACACTTGAGATGACTCAACATTACAATGCACATGTATTCATGTGAGGCAACATGGCTTGAGCAAGCCTTGCAAGACATCATTGACACTCGGTCTGTTGTGGTGAGACCAACTCTTTGACATGCTTGTGATGGTGAAGCTGGTAAGATGATGTCAAGCTTGGTCGTCTATGATGGTGTGCATGCACCTCATGGTGTCATCTTGTTGAAGCGAACTCTTGCCTCCATTGCAACAGGTGCATTGGTTCAGCCCGTTCATCCAACTCGTCTGCTAACATGCACATGGTCTTCTTGGGTACATTTGAACCGCCCACACACTAATGCATAATGTCCATGTTGATCTTCAAGTGTGTGTTGGTGGTCATGCACATCAACTTGCCGAAGTGCATTGTCAACCCTAGTTGGACTTGCTTCTTGCCTTCGCCTTGGTGAGTGTGATGAATGGGTTGGATTACATGCATGCACTCAATGACATGCATGCTGTTGGATCCTTTGCATGCAATCAACCACACTGCTAACCATGTTTTTTCTATGTCAGCTGCTAGGATGGATCCTTAACTTGTACCGCCACAGTTTCATCCGTGAGTTCATGTTGCACCCACTGTTGTTCATTTTCTTGCTGTAACTCATTGGTCTGTTTGTGGAGCTTCATGTTCTTCCTGAGTTGTTGCTTCAGCACATGCAACTCCTTCTTTGTTCCATCTTCTTCCTTCGCGTGATCTTCATGTCACGTCATCACTTCATAGCTTGAGTCTCCAAAGTTGCCTTCATTATCAGTGGATCTGCTTGATCTTGTGACTTTTCTCAACCTCTATGTTGTTAACAACCTTCCTCTTCCATTCGTTGTGTTTGCTTAATTGGCTACGTTTTCTACATTCGGTATGCTACATTCAGTTGTTGTTCATGATGTTGCTTGTTGTGATGCTACTGCTTGATGTCCTTTTCCATGAACAACTTGATGTCTTCGTGAGTAGGTAAGCCCATGGACACTTGATCGACTGCATCCCCATGCATGCTCTAAACAGTGTCTTCATCTCTTCTCTCTTGGAAACCATTATACCTGTACTATTGAGAGGCAGATGAACACCTGTGATACCTAGAGACATGGCAACACTCATAGCAATCAATCTGTTGGTTGAAAACCAAAATGAACATGAGAACTGACTTGTAACATACCTGGGTGAATCATCATGAAGGTTGCGCAATTTCGACCAAGAGGTCAGGAGATCGACTGCCAGGACTACACAAGGCATAGCCCAGGCTACTAGAGAATAACTGACTGCTAGAACTGCAAAATGCATAATCCAGTTGGGTAGTTGGATGCTGGGATTGCAAAATGAGCAGTTCCAGTTGGGAAAGACTGTTGGCCCAGGGACAAATTTGCACAAATTTTTGGGCCAAGTAGCCACTGATCTCCAAAAATGCACAATTTAGTCTAGGAGGCCAGTGATGGGCCAAAATGTGCAAATCTGGAGGGGAAGGTGAGCCTTCCTTATCCAGATTGCATAATGCAACATTGGTGAAGGTAGAGACTGGGACAAGGTTGGCCCGACTCACCGACGGGCAACTGAAAGCAAGTAAGTCAATGAAATGCATGGTGACACTAAGTGATAGCAGAAGTGATAAAAAGTGCATGCAGAAAATGAATGGAGGATTGAGCAAATAGATCAACATGCATGTTGGTGAGGCATTTCGTCGGTTGGGCAAACATCCGTGAAAAACAGTTTCATGCATGTGACAACAGCGAGATAGCAATGAAAACTGAAAAAGAGCTGGGACAAGCTAGTATACATGTAAACGACAACAGACGTTCAAATAAATCAAGAAAACAACACTCACACAAGCGAATACAAAAAAAGTGACAGAAATGCAGCAAAAGCCATGGGAAGCGAGCTTACCCCAAAATAGCTGAGCTGAATGTGCCGACTACTCCTAGATGTGATGTGGGATGTCAAAGCTACAAGGTTGATGTAAGGAATGAGATCTGGAGCATCGGGTTGATAAGTTTTCATAACATTGAGGTTGTGATGCGCATGCCACAAATCTAGGGGAAGCGACACTTGGAGGGAGGTTTTTGAATTGTTCCTTGCATGTAACCTCCAACTGCTAAACATAGATCCCTGAAAACAAGGGATGCCTTTGCATGCTGCCTTGGGAGAGACAACCTATGCATGCAAGTCTGTTTTGCTCAGTCCCGGAGGGAACCGGTCAACTCAGTTGCACATGCAAGAGACTGGCTGACTGGTGGAGAAAAATGTACATTCCTGACTATAAGCTGGGCTGACTGCCCAAGGTTATTGTGCAATTTCTAGGCCCAACAGCTGACTGCTACCTAGATTTGCGCAAATCCTGGGCTAAACTGTTTGTTGATGGGAAAAATTGTGCAATTCCTGTTAGGAGGGTTGGCTGGCAGGATTGCACAATCTTGGAGCCCAGTGGGATGTCAGAGGGAATTGCGTAATTCCTAGAGGGAAAGACTGGTCGATCTCTATAAATGCACAAATTTCACTGGACAGATGCTCAACATGTAGCTGGACCAAGTTCGGGTGAGTAGCCTGTGAAGGGAAAAGATTAAATTGTGATCGACAGGTCGCCTTTGAGCAAGAAAGACACTGAGGCTTGAGGACTTGATGAAGGAAGGAAAGCTGTTGTGTAAGGCTAGTAGGGAGGCTCCAAAACAAGCTAAGGAAAAATTATAGAGGGTGGTTGTAGCTGCTACAACACTTGGCGACACATTGGTAGAACTCCAGCTCTCTGTATAGACCTTGTTCGTCAGAAGAAATTCTAACACCTCCGGAAGTATTGTTCAGTTCTTAGATCATCTTGGTTTCACACTAACTTGATTGTAAGATGTAGCATTTACCAAGCCCTTGGTTGATTGACACACATTCCAAGCCAAGGCAACACAGTTGTTTTGATTGGGGTTCAGGGGTATCTAGGTGCATAAGCAGTATAGTCGTTAGAGTCTTAGTTTCATCTCTAGTGTTGCTCCACTTCCGGTAGGCCCAGACAGTACCCCGGTGGAGTCATATAGGAACACAAGCATGGCTCCACTGCCAGTGAGCCTGGTCAGTACCCCGACAGAGTTACTTGCATCACCTCCCTGCACAGGAAGCCTTTCTCTTCTTTCACCTTATTCATTTTTCATTTTGAATTTTTTGACTTTTCATTTTTTCATTTTTCATTTTCACTGTGCATAACACTTATTCATTTCAGAGGCGGAAGAGGGATCCTGAATTATTGAAAGAAGAGGAGGTTGTTCCAGTAGATAAGTAGTTTATTATATCTCTGATGTGCATGTTAAGGTTTTCCTCCTCACCTTACTCTACTTGAATGATATGGCAAGGGTTAACCCAAAAACAATCGACTAGAGAAGGTGACACTAATTAATGCGCAAGCGTTGTGTTTACACTAAGGTTCACTTCGAAGAGTATGTATTTTCCTTCGACGTATCATGGACTAAGAGTAAAAAGTTCATCATACAGAGGCAAGACGACAAATAACCAAGTAGTGATAGTTGTACAAACCCTCTTGTACTTTACCCAGCTCATTTCATGAGTCACACATGGTTTCACACAAAACTAACCTATGAACGAAAAAAGTGAACGAACTAACAATCAACAAAGAAAAGAAAGAGAAAAAGTTAAAATGAAAGAAAAACAAGTAAACATAGAAGAAAGCAAGAAAACAAGCAAACAAAGCATGTAAGAAAACAAGCATGCAAGAAAACAATTGAAAGCAAACACTACTCCTACTCCTACACTAATGGTGCAAGGGCTTGATCACGTGAAGTGATACTTCCAATGAAGCCATCGACACATTTGTAGACCCATGTGGGTGAAGGCTTGGTCTGCGAGTAGCCCAGTTGTGCGGACCTGCATACAAGAAAGATATGATAGTGAAGGCAGCGACACTTCGTGTTTCAATGTTCCCACAGTACATAAGCGAGTGCATGTGTATGACGAACCATGCGTGGACTTATCTTGGTGTTGTGTGACACTGTGTGAAACTTTGAAGCAAAAGCACACTCTTGACTGAGACATGCAAGCAAACAAAAGAAACAAAGGTAAGTTGTGTTGCGCATGAGTGCATGCAATGTAAGACTCCTCCAATGCATGAGCAATGGATCGTGCAGTTCGAGTGAAGGAAGTGTGATCTATGTGTGAGATGGATCTTCAATGCATACAGATGAGTGATGAGGAGCCTTGGGTGATTGAACAATTTCATGATCGGAAGTGAGACTAACCCCAAGAGAGCGAGGACCTGACATAACCATCAGCTCGGGTTGAAGTGCCTCGACAGTCTTGGGTGTCTCAACTTCATCATCAGGTAGATCATCATAAACCAATGGCTTCGAAAGATCAACTGCAATAGATTCATGATCATGATAAAAAATGGAAGAAAATGGATCATGATCACCACGATCAGAAAAATCAATGAATTCTTCGGCATCCTCATGATCAGATGAATCAAACAGAGGGGTAGATGAAAAGCGAACAAACTCATCCTCTGTGTTTCTAGAAAAGACATATGAAGGATCAAGTGGATCTTCAATGAATAACTTATCCTCTCCATTGTCGAATGATGGACTAGCATCCGGTGAGTCCTACGAGTGATCAACAATGGGTGCATTTGTAGATGAAGACACACATACAGAATCATGGATAGCAGGTTCACCAAAGAATATAGGAAGGAATGGATGGAGCTCAAATGAAGGGGAATCATCCTTTGCCGAGTGTTGATGTTCAAGCTCCCACGCATACTCTTCATGAATGATAGTGCATGTTGGTTTTGCAACACCAACTCCGTAAGTGGGTTGTTCCTCGTTCAAAACAAGTGAAGAGTCCAGAATGGATGAACACAAGACACCATCATTTGGAGGAACACCTGGGTGCGAAGACAGAGGTCGAAGAAAAGAATGCATATGGGAACTCGAAGGACTAACAACCAACTCTGCGTGAAAATTGAGTGGAGTGATGTTGGGAGGGTGTGAAGAATGAATGGATGTGTGAACATGATCCTCATCATCATTGGGTGATGGTCGAATTGTTGAATGAAAGGGAGGTGGGCAGTCCGTTGAGACAGTGCCTGCTCCTGCATGGGATTGTGTAGTTCCATCAATGAAGAAGTTTGAGTGAGGTTTGACATAAAGATTTCTCTTGGGATGGGAAGATTTCTTAAGGCAGTACTCGAACCGGTCCCGGAGATAAGCAAACTTCATCTGGATCTTCGGAGCTTGAAATTGTAAGTCATGGAAGCACTGCCAAAAATCAATAATAGATTCATGCGGAGCCTTCCGTTGCTGTAATAGTTTCTGGTCAAGATGGTCTAGATCAAAATGAAGGAACGTGTCTTCAATAAGATCACAGAAGTGGTTACATGAGTGCACAGTGTCCTGGTAGGCTGAGTACCCAACGAAATGGGGATTCACGAAGTGTGAATGCAAGTAGCAGATGGGCTTGTTTGTCAGTAAACTCATCTTCCTCATAAATCATGGAGATGAAGATATGTAAGTGCTCAGGCCAGGCCACTTCGCCTTCACCATCGTATGTGTGAGTGGACAAGAGATTGAAAAGCTTCCCTGAGATGGATACATATTCACGATTTCAAAAACACCTCGGGATAAGAAGAATGCAAGACTCCATGGAAGATATGCAAAGGTTCAAAATTGGATGAGAGGACATTGCTTGTCATCAGGCCCTCCTTCTAGCACCAAAAATGTTGACGGTGATGGACCCGCCAACATGTCAAGGGGATCTCCCTGGTAAGAAGTCCCAATGAGACCTCAGACCGTCCCCTGTAGAAGTACCAGCAGAGGGTCGTAAGGTAATGCCTTGATCGCGATGTCGCCTAGAGGCAAGTAAGATAACTCTATCAGTAGCAAGGGTGTGACTGATGTAGTGAATCAAGGAATGAGTATGAGAGGTTCCAACACTTCAAAGGGGGAGGAAGGTGAAGGTGAGTTCCATGTTGAAAGAGATCAGTCCCAACTTGGCTAGGAACACACAACACAAAGGACATGCACAACTTCCGATAGAGAAATCAACGTGGATGCAATAGTCCAACATACAAGGTAAGCTAACATGAACAACACTCATGGATCAGTCCGAGATGAGTGTGACAGTTGCTATAACAAGGTTCAGAGAAATGTCTATCTGATATCTGGTAGAGTAGTCGACATAGACGATAACATCATTAACAACATATGCAACACTTTAACAACAATATTCATATAATTTCATGTGAATCAGTTCATACACAAGTACGTAAGTTAAACAACATATATCATTAAGAAAACCAGAGCAGTCCAACTACAATAACAACATATGCATGAAAATGTGTTGGCTTTTATTATATAAAGAAGTGTAAGTCACAATCATACAATACACCATGTAAACCTGCTAGCCCTATAGGTAGAATGTTATAGCCATATCTTCTTGCTCCTCCAAAGAGATGTACTAGATCCATGCAGTGGAGAAGCCAAGGCGCATTACAATACTATCCAAGTCTTCTTCAAGATAGTCTTAGTAGAAGCTTGGTTGACCAAAAGCCTATACAATGAGTTATGAGGGACTATTTATAGCAAAGGGTGGGGTGACCCTTGACATTCCCCTTTGTGACAGTTCAACTACCCTCATGGCTCTTCACCTACTTTATGACTGTTACATCTGACTCTTGACACTCGACTTACACTTGACATGACTCAACATTATAATGCACATGTATTCATGTGAGACAACATGGCTTGAGCAAGCCTTGCAAGACATCACTGACACTCGGTCTACTATGGTGAGACCAACTCTTTGACATGCTTGTGATGGTGAAGCTGGTGAGATGATGTCAAGATTGGTTGTCCATGATGGTGTGCATGCACCTCATGGCGTGATCTTGTTGAAGCACACTCTTGCCTCTGTTGCAACCGGTGCATTGGTTCAACCCCTTCATCCAACTCATATTCTAACATGTGCATGGTCTTCTTGGGTACGGTTGAACCGACAACACATTGATGCATAGTGTCCATGTTGATCTTCAAGTGTGTGTTGGTGGTCATGCACATCAACTTGCCGAAGTGCATTGTCAACCCTAGTTGGACTTGCTTCTTGCCTTCGCCTTGGTGAGTGTGATGAATGGGTTGGATTACATGAATGCACTCAACGACATGCATGCTGTTGGATCCTTTGCATGCGATCAACCACACTTCTCACCATGTTTTTTATGTGTTAGCTGTTGGGATGGATCCTTAACTTGTACTGGCACAGGTTCATCCGTGAGTGCATGTTGGGCCCACTGCTATTCATGTTCATGTTGCTACTCATTGTTTTGTCTGTGCAGCTTCATGTTCTTCATGAGTCGCTGCTTCAACACATGTAACTCCTTCTTTGTTCCATCTTCTGGCTTCATGCAATCTTCATGTTGTGCCATCATTCCATAGCCTGAGTCTCCAAGGTTGCTTTCATTATCAGTGGATCTGCTTGATCTTGCAACTTTGCTCCACCTCTATGTTGTCAACAACCTTCCTCTTGCATTCACTTTGTTTGCTTCATTTGCTACGTTTTCTGCATTTGGTATGCTACCTTCAGCTATTGTCCATGATGTTGCTTGTTCTGATGCTACTGCTTGATGTCCTTGTCCATGAAGAACCTGATGTCTTCGTGAGTAGGTAAGCCCATGGGCACTTGATCGACTACATCCCCAAGCGTGCTCTGAACGGTTTCTTCATCTCTGCTCTCTTGGAAACCATTGTACCTATACTGCTAAGAGGCAGATGAACACTTGTGATACCTAGAGACATGGAAACACTCATAACAAGCAATCTGTCAAACGAAAACCAAAATTAACATGAGAACTGACTTGTAACATACCTGGGTGAATGATCATGAAGGTTGCGCAATTTCAACCGGGAGGTCAGGAGACTGACTATCAAGACTGCACAAGGCACAGTCTGGGATGATGGAGACTAACTGACTGCTAGAATTGCAAAATCTGCAATCTAGTTGGGCAATTAGTTGTTGGGATTGTAGAATGTGCGATTTCAGTTGGGAAAGAATGCTAGCCCAAGGACAAATTTGCACAATTTTTTGGGCCAAACAACGACTGACCTCCAGAAATGCACAATTCAATCCAGGAGGCCAATGCTAGGCCAGAATGCGCAAATCTAGAGGGGAAGGAGAGCCTTCCTTATCCATATTGCGCAATGCATTCTTGGTGAAGGAAGAGACCGAGCCAAGGTTGGCCCGAATCACTGACGGGCAACTGAAATCAAGTAACTCAATGAAATGCATGGCAACACTAAGCGATAGCAGAAGTGATAAATAGTGCATGCAAAACATGAATGGATGATTGAGCAAATAGATCAACATGCGTGTGGGTGAGGCAGTTCACCGGTTGGGCGAACATCTGTGCAAAACAGTTTCATGCATCCGACAACAGTGAGATAGCAATGAAAAGTGAAATAGAGCTAGGACAAGGTAGTATACAAGTAAATGATAGTAGGCGTTCAAATAATTCAAGAAAACAACACTCACACAAGTGAATACACAAAAAGCGACAGAAATGCAGCACAAGGCATGGGAAGCGAGCTTACTCCAAAACATATGAGTTGAATGTGCTGACTACTCCTTGATGTGATGTGGGATGTCAGAGCTACAAGGTTGATGTGAGGAATGAGCTCTGCAACATCCAGTTGATAAGTTTTGATAACATCGAGGTTGTGACACGCATGCCACAAATCTAGGGGAAGCGACACTTGGAGGGAGGTTTCTGAATTGTTCCTTGCATGTAACCTCCAATTGCTAAACATAGATCCCTGAAACAAGGGATGCCTTCGCATGCTTCCTTGGGAGAGACAAACTATGCATGCAAGTCTGTTTTTCTCAGTCCCAGAGAAAACCCGTCCACTCAGCTACACATGCAAGAGACTGGTTGACAGCTGGAGAAAAATGTGCATTCCTAACTGTAAGATGGGCTGACTGCCCAAGGGGATTGTGAAATTTCTGGGCCCAACCACTGACTACTGCCCAGATTTTCACAAATCTTAGGTTGAACTGCCTGTTGATGGGAAAAATTGCGCAATTCCTAGTGGGAGGGTTGGTTGGCAAGCTTACGCAATCCTGGAGCCTAGCAGGCTGTCAAAGGGACTTGCACAATTCCTGGAGGGAAAGGCTAATTTCCCTCCAAAAATGCACAAATTTCACTGGGAAGCTACTCAGCCTGCAGTTGGATCAAGTCCGGGTGAGCAGCCTATGAAGGGAAAAGATCAAACTGTGATTGACAGACTACCTTTGAGCAAGACAGACATTGAAGCTTGAGGACTTGATGAAGTAAGGAAAGTTGTTGTGTAAGGTTGGTAGGGAGGCTCCAAAATAGGCTAAGGTGAAATTTTGGAGGGTGGTTGTAGCTGCTACAACACAGGGTTATACAATTTGTAAGCTTTTGATTACTCACTATAACCAGTAAATATGCATTTTTCACTTTTACCATGCAATTTTCCTCTTCTCTCCTTTGGATTATGTGCCTAAGCTACACATCCAAACACTCTGAGATGAGATACGTTGCAATACATAACTGACCATGATTGCTTTGGTACTCTTTTCATCACACTCTTTGTAGGAGATTTGTTGATCACATAAATAACACATGAAACTGCTTCTTCCCAATACTCATTAGACTAGTGTCTGCCTTTCAACATGCTTCTTACCATGTTCATAATTGTCCTATTATTTCTCTCTGCTACACCATTCTGCTGTGGTGTGTAGCTAGTTGTAAAATGTATTCTAATTCCTTGTTGTTTACAGTAATCATGAAATTCCTTTGAATCATATTCTCCACCATGATATGACCTCAATACCTTGATCTGTCAAACACTTTGGCTCTCTGCTAATGCTTTAAATTCCTTGAACTTTTCAAAAGTTTCAGACTTCTGCTTCAAGAAGTAAATCCAAGTCTTTCTACTATAATCATCAATGAAAGTAAGGAATTAACAACTTCCACCAATCGACTGTGTCTTCCTAAGTCAACACAATTCTGTATGCACTAGCTCAAGAGGTTGCTTTGATTTGTATGCAACTCCCTTTGGAAAACCTTCATGGTGTTTCTTTCCCAAGACGCAACACTCACAAGTAGTAGTAGGTTCTTTGATGGGAGGTAATCCTTTGACCATCTATTTCTGTTGCAACAGTCTTAAACCAGAAAAGTGCAAGTGTCCAAACCGAAAGTTCCATAACCAATAATCATCAGAACATGAAACTGTAAAAGAGTCGACTTGATCATTGTAATTCATAATTAGAGGAAAGAGTTTGCTCCTCGTCATTTGCACATTTTCTATCAACTTATTTTTGGGAGGCTTGTCATATATAACACATTCTTGACCTTGAAAGATAACTCTATATCATTACTGTGTCAATTGACTAACACTTATCAAATTATATTTGAGACTAGGAACATAATATACCACTGAGATTGTTTTCAGCTCCCCTTGCTTGGTCAGAATGTTGACCACTCCTTTGCCATCTACTTCCATAGTCTTGTCAGTCCCAAACTTTACCTCTCTTTTCACAGATTGATCAAAATTTGCAACGAAATTCTTGCTTCCTATCATGTGGTTACTGCAACCACTGTCTAACAGCCACACACTAGAAGAAGGTTCCTACATGGTATGACAAGCTAGGAATATTGAGTTAGTAATATCTGTAGTGACATTAGCTCTCTGGTTCTCTTGATCAGTTATCTTCTTCCTGCAATCACGAGCATAGTGACCAAATTTATTACAATAATAACATATCACCTTTGATTTGTTAACTCTTTGATTATTGTTGAATCTTCTGTAGTTGCTTCCACTTCCATGTTCATTCTCTTCTCGGTTACCTCTTTTATCACCATATCTTCTGCCTCATCCTCTGCCTCTCGATCTAATTCTACCTCGACCTTTGTCTTTTGAAATATAAACCTAACTTTTGAAGGAAGTCTGCAAAGTGGGATCCTTATTTCTGTCTATCCTTGCCTCATGCGATAGAAGTGATCCCATCAAATCATCAATTATTAATGATGCCAAATCTTTGGCTTCTTCTATTTCTACTGCCACAACATCAAATTTGGTAGAGAAAGATCCGAGGACCTTCTCAGCCACTATTTCATCTTTAATTTCTTCACCATAAATCTTTAACTAATTTACGATAGTTATGACCCGATTCATGAAAGAATCGATGTCCTATGTCTTGTTCATCTGCAGACTTTCAAAATCTCTCATAGTATTCTGCAAATTAACAAGATTGACTTGGCCATACCTGTATAGTTTGTCGCCAAAGTATCCCATGCCACTTTTGCTGAAGACGTGATCATAATCTTCTGGAACACTGCTCGGTCCACTCCCTGCTGGATAAGTTGCAATGCTTGTGCATTCTTCTTCTTGTTTTTCTTCCATTGTTCCCTCTTTGTATTACTGAGAGCTTGTTCTTCTGCTTCATTCTTAGGTTCTGAAAACCCAAGCTGGACATAATCCCAAACATCATGAGCCTGCAAAGTGGTCATCATCTTAATGGCCCACACATCATAATATTTCCCTATAAACGGTGGGAACTGGGGCTGGAAATATGAGAAAACCATCTTTCTCCAAAAAATTCTTTTTTTTTTTAAAGAAACCCTAAAATTCTTCTTTTATATACTTTTTCAAAAATACCCCTTTCACTAAAAGCCCTAAGTTTTTATTTTATAAAAAAAACCTGAATTTTTTTTTGGAAAGTCTCTTAATTATTTTTTATATATAAAAGAAATCTTTAAAAAATATATATATATAAAAACCAAAACCTTTATAATCCACCCTTCACAAGTTAAAAAAACATTTTTACGTGACTCCTTTTTAATAAATCTTCCTACGCAACGTATATGAAGTCAATCTCTCTTTGTAATCTCATATCTCTTTGTATATCTGTATCTCCGCGTTTATTAACGCTTCGGTTGCATGCTAACACCTTCCACGAGGACTATCCTTTGCGTTAGTCTGCTAACGTGACACAAACCAAAGGGACCCGCGCGCATGCAAAACGATACAAGGAAACGAAGATTAACACGGCTCTCTGCTGAGCCTTAACACATTATAACGCCCTGTATACCACTGTAGGATGTGTTAATGTTTAAACACCATGAGAAAAAATATGTTTCTCCTCTCACACAGATTGATGCTAAACTGTTCACCCTCGCTCTATGTAACCTCGCTCTTATACCAAACAGATATTACTAAAAAGGGTTTATTATAATTTTTTTTTTTTTTATATATGAAGTGTTTTTTATAAAAAGATTTTTTATATAAAAATAAATAAATTAGGGTTTTATTGAAAGGGGTATTTTTTTTTTTTTGTAAAGTTTGGCAGGATCCTTATTTTCTATTTATAAACGACAAATTTACACCACATATATGAGTTAGGTGGCCTCAACTTTCCCAATGGGAAACCAAGTCCATTGGCAACCTATCCTCGTTATAAAACATCCAAAAACAATAAAGTTTCAATCTTTTTTACCAAGGTAAGTATATCTCAGTTTCATGATAAGATGCTATATGTCTATCTATCATAAGCATGCATAATGTAAAGTAAATTCTACCCACATAAAGACAAAAAGAAACACGATTAACTAACTATTCATGTTTCTCTTCCGATGTCGATTGCACCGGCGCTGGATCCTTGATAGTTTCCCCAGGCATCTTAGTTAATTCAATGATGCATGGGATGTGCCTTTGAATTCTATCTAGTTAGATGTCCTACATGTGGAGCTGGAATTGGATTCGCTGCAAATCCTATTTGTAGTTGGGCATGTTTTGGAGGGACAGAGAAATCCCAACCGATATTTGTTCCATGGCCTTCCCCAGCAGAGTTTTCATAAGCTAGTAGAGATATAAGGTCTTCTTGAATTGGGTTATCCTTCGACTAATATTCCCAGGATCCGGGACTAATTTTCTCTAGTTCTATATCTTCTCCTCTATCTCACTAGTTTTCTTAATTTCTTCCTCCCATTCTTCCAGCCGATTACCGATTCCTACATTCGTTCCCTTCCGGTATGTCGCGGCGGCTTCAATAATGAGATTTTCGACAGACTTCCCTCCTCTTCAAGGTTCTGATGTGCTTGGATCTTTGACCTTTGTAGGCTCCCTCCCACGTCTGCCACGACCCCTTCCTCTCGCTGGATGAGCCATCTCCACTCTGTTCGAAACCTGTTCACAGAAAAGAGGTGTTAACCTCTGTCTTTGGTTCTTATTGCCAATGTTATCCCTATTCCTTGTCCTGACCCAATTAATCTCAAAACAGGGCGCAAGTTGGGTGACAACCCAGTCAGAAGATGAGGCCAATCTCCTTATCCTGTCAGGCTTCTCTCTTCTCCATTCTCGGTGACACTCACACCCTGTATGGTTGGCGGTCCCCTCTCTTGGCCATGCAAGAATCCCCATGATTTGGTAAGGCTTCCCATTTCCTTTTGCCCAGTCAGCCTGCATCGCTCCTTTTCTCTTATTATACCCATTCATTCCCCCTGGAATCCTCATAGGTTTCTATGCAGGTCTCCTATTCCCTGTCCCCCAAGTCTTGCCCGGGTTGCCTCCGCTTCTCCTCCCAATAGCCCATACTTTTATCTTATTATCGTGAGCCTCAATTATTGGGTTGAAATCTACCCATCCCGAGTACCTAACCTCTCTCGTTCCGCCACAATTGATGCATGAGGTCACAATGCAACTCTCAGAAGGGGCTTGTCAGCCATTGGCCAAGTCAATACCCAGATGCCTTATAGCCAAAACGTAGAAACAGACAACAACCATACAATTCCTGCGACACTTTCCCCAACATGTCCCCAAATTCCCCTTCCCAGGTTTCTCCCAATCCCTCCAGCAAAAAACAAGCCATGTCTCCATTACAAGAGGGTTGCAAGGCTACGCTACATACTTGTTTTCGCTCCTCAGATGCTATCGATGGTGTCGGCACCTTCCTGCTCTAGTGCTTTAGCTCCAAACTCCGCAAACAACAATACAATTTCCCTTCACCTGTCTTTCCTTAACTTCTACGCCTCCCTCCTCGTCCTTGTCGTGCCTGCCACCTTTCCCACCACCCTTGCATGTAATCATGTGAAGGGCCACCATACCCATCATCTTGAATGTGTGCGGGGAGGTGGGTGGTACATTTACTTTAATCTTCATAACTATCCGCTGTCCCTGCCAACCTCCGGCACACACCCCAATTGGGGTTTTGGTTGTTTGGGTTCCCATTTTCTTGGCTTTGCCTATAATCTTGGTCCAGTATTTCCTCTAGGGCTTTAAACCTCTCATCCCTGGGCTGTATTGGCCATAATTTTTCCAATACGTCATTTTGCTAATTGCATCCCTAGTTGGCCAGGAAGTCAACAATTTTATTCCCTTCCATTCTTACATGTTGGACCATTATATAGTCAAACTTCTAGATGAGCTACCCTATCTCTTGGATAAGGCACACTGTCCTCCAACTTTGGCTCAGTTTGTCCCATGTGGCACCACTGTTTAGTTTCGCCAAGGTGGTTGTGATCAGACTAGAGTCCCCTTCCACCACAAAGTTTCAGTATCCTATTCTTACAACTATTCGAAGTCCTTGACCCATTGCAGCAAATTCTACCTCGTTTTTTCTTGCTATCCCACACGAGTCAGCATAAATGAGCCAGATGTTAGCTTGATTGTCTTGGAAGATGCCACCAAGGCCTTCTACTCCCGAGTTCCCTTTTGAAGCCCCATTGAAATTAAGTTTTATGAAACCTTCTCCTGGGTAGTGAATTGAGCCGGGGAACCTATATCCATCCTATCTTTTTTCCAAGCATTTGGGGCTAGCATTTCCATTGTTAGGTTAAGTTTTCGTAGGATTCTTGCTTCCTGGGGGGAACTTGCCAATCTTCAGGGCTCCATTATTCTGCTAATATAGTTTCTCTGATGTTTCTAACTATTCCTTCCCACACCTACTCTTGGGTTAATAGTTTAATTTTGAATACTCTATGATTTCTCTCTTTACATATGGCCCATAGGTTTAAACTTAAAGCCAATCCCCATGCACGGTTCAATACTGGACTTGAGAAAATATTGTTGCGCCATAGAAGGATTGTTCCCTTTATGTTGTGGCAGTCCCAATCCATCCTTTCGAAAACTTCTTACATCTGACCCCATTTCTATTCCGCAAATGGACATGAATTCAACATATGCTCCATATCCTCTCTGTTTTGTTGACACAACCAGCATAGGGACAGGCCTTGAATTCCCCTTTTCTGAAGTTGGTCCCAGGTTAGGATCCTCCCTTTGCATACCAACCATAGGAAATGAGCTACCTTTGGCCACCACCCTCCCTTCCAGATTTTTTTCCAAAGAAGTCCTTGCCCATCTTGAGCTTGTTCTGCTTTCAAGTCATACGCTTCTTTGCTGGTGAAGGTACCTTTCATGGTGTGGCCCCATCTCAAAATGTCTAGGTCATTTCTAATCGTTATTTGTCTTGATATTGTTTCTTTTTAGAACTCTTCCAATTTCTCTGTCTCTATACCCTGGCCCCAATCTTCCTTCTTCTTCCACCTCTTCGAGTTCCCTATTCGTTGCTCCTCTTTCGAGAATTGCTCTACATATTGGATGTTGTTATCATTGATAAATCTATATATGTCTCTGAGGTCTTGCCTATCTTTTAGTCTTTCTCTTTTCTTCCATGGGTCCTGCCAAAATCTTGCTATTCTCCCATTATGAATTTCCCAAAAAGCATGCTGGTTTATAAGGTCCCTATTTTGGCTTTGCCAAGTTCCATATTGTTGATCCTTTGGGGGGGTCTCTATACCATAGTATATCCTTTGTTCTCACCAACATGTTATACTTTCTTGTCCATATTTGTTTCCATAAGTCCCTTCCTCTGCCTAGACATCTCCATCATAAATTTTCTCACATTACTTGGTTTAAAGTGTAGGGGTCTCTAAGGCCAAGCCCTCCTTCCATCTTTTTTTTTTACCAATCCCTGCCAAGATATTAGGGCCCATTTCTTTATCTATTGAGCCCCTCCCAAAAAACTGTTTTTGAATATATCTACCATTTTGGTGCATGCCCCCTTAGGAGCCATCATGCTTGGGAGTTGGTATATGGGAATCAACTGGAGCACTACTTTTAGGAGGACAGTTCTACCTGCTAGATTGAGGAATCTAAAAGCCCAACTACCCAGCCTTCCTTGTAGCTTCTGGAGGATCTGCTTCCAACATGAAAGTTTTGGAGAGTTTTCCAATAGAGTCATGTCCAGGTATTTGGTGGGGAGGTTGCCAGTACTAAACCCCAGGATCCTAGATAGATAAGTCTTAACTTTCCCTTGGGTGTTGAAGAAGAAGGTACAGGATTTTTCAATGTTTATTTGGGTCTCCATTGCCCTCATGAAGGTGTTCATGATTTCTTTGATTCTATGAGATTCTCTAAGTGATACATGGCAAAAAAGCATGATATTGTCAATGAATTGTTGGTGGGTTATGGCTAGATCATTCCCCCAAATCCTTAGGCCTTTAATCCTAGACTCCTGGGCTTCGTTTTTAATGTATCTATCTAGACCTTTAGCAGCAATGATGAACAAAAAAGGTGACAATGGGTCTCCTTGTCTCAGACCCCAGGAAGGGTTAAAGGTTTGGGTAAGGGTCTTGTTCAGCAGAATAGAGATGATAGGGGTGGATATCATGGCACTGATCCAGTTTATCCATCTGTGGTTAAATCCATAGGCTCTAAGGATTCTCTTCAGATACTCCCATCTTAACCGATCGTAGGCCTTTGATAGATCAAGCTTAATCATCATTCCAACTAATTTTTTTGCCTTGAGGGAATGGACTACCTCTTGAGAGGTTACCAGCCTATCCAAGATTTTCCTTCCCTCGACAAATCCCATCTGCTCCAGGGATATGATATTCAGCAGGAGGGGTTTTAGCCATTTAACAATAAGAGAAACTATAATTTTATATATGACATTACATAGGACTATGGGGTAGAATCCTTGAGGCTCTTCCAATTTCAATGTCTTAGGAATGAGATTTATAAAGGTGGAGTTCAGGCTGGGCCATACCTTTTGATTTCGCCTTGATTCCTCCAAACCTTCTAGTATACATCTTCCCATGAAGTGCCATGCGGCTTGGAAGAATTCTGCTGTAAAACCATCTGGTCCGAGGGCCTTGTTTTTCTTCATACCCTTGACAATTTATTCCACCTCTTCAATAGTAGCTTCTCTCATCAATGCAAGGTTTGGATCCTAAGTGACCCTCTGAGGTATATTTTGAGATATTCTTTGAATTTCTTCTATTCTATCTTCTTATGGTTTAGGAGATCGCTGAAGTGTTTTAATAGGAACTCCTCCATCTCCTCATGTTGTAAACGATGGTTCCCCTCTTCATATTTTAGGGATAAGATTCCTTTGTTCTCGTGATTTTGGACCATGGCCTTGCGGAAAAGCCAAGTATTACGCTCCCCTTCTCTTAACCAATTCACCCTCAACTTTTGTTTCCATAGGATCTCTTCCTGTTTTCTCCTTTCCTCCAGCTGACTTATTAATTGGCCCTCCTCTGTTTCTAGCTCTTCTGATCTCCCTTCCTAGATGATTTTTTGTTGCACCTTTGTCATTCTCTGATTGAGCTACTTCTGGTCCTTCATGATATGCCCAAATTCTTCTTTGTTCCATTTCTTTATTTTCTTCTTGATTTCCTTGAGCTTTAATTGGAACGTATGCATGCAGTTCCTCCCTTGCTGATCACTATACGTCCACCAAGCCTCAATTTTTTTAATGAGGGCTAGGTCTCTTAGCCAGAAGGCTTCGAACCTAAAAGGTCGATTTTTCAGGCTCACTTTCAGATCCACTTCCAATCGTATTAGTCAGTGGTCTGATTCCATCCCGGGAAGAATCATGGTTTCTATGAATATGTCTTTGCTAATAATCTACTCAAATATTATGAGTCTATCCAATATGGAAGCAATTTAGTGATTCCCTCCTCTTCTGTTGTTCTAGGTGTGCACCCCATTGATTGTTGGGATGTCTACTAAGTGTTTCTCTATTATAGTGTCACCAAATATCTCCATGTCTGTGTCCATTCTTCTCATACCTCCCTTTTTCTCTTCCAGGGAAGTGATCATGTTGAAGTCTCCTCCCACCACCCACAGGTCTTCCGGGTATATACTTCTCATTTTTTCCAAGTTCTGGAGGAAAGCCCTTCTTTCTCCCGGGATATGAGGTCCATATACTCCTGTGAGGAGCACCCAATCTTTCGATCCAATAAATCTAAATCTGCCCGAGAGGATTCTCGGGATGCTGACCTAGTCTTCAAACCATATTTCTCCTCGATTCCATATGATCGCCAACCCTCCTACACTGCCATTTGCATCCTGGCCAATAACTTGGTACTGGGGTTTGATGTTTTCCAAAATTCATTTCAGTTTGCTTTCACTAATTTTAGTTTACTATATTATCATTATACTTGATCTATCTTTTCTCAATCTCTCTTTGAGGTATCTTTTCTTGCCTCTGCTATTGAGGTCTCTTATGTTCCATGTTTTAATAATAATTTCAACAATTTTGGGGGTTGTTGAAATACCTCTGATAATGGTAGTACTCTCCTTGAGTTTACTAGTAGTTACCCCACCATATGGATGGATTCATTCATTGGTCTTCTACCCCATTTCTTTCCCCCTTTTCCTAGGGTTCCTGGTTCTTTCCCTTGTCCGCCTTGAGACCCTAGGTGCTTTGGTTGTGTGATAATAGTAATTCCTTGTTTAATCTTATATTGTTGAAAGGTTTCCTTGTAGAGTTGATTTTGATCTTCTGGGATAAAGTGTTCATCCAGATGTCTCCACTCCTGTAGTAATCGTTTCATCACTTTCTCTTCCACACTGAGATATTCTTTCTGGGTGTCGATCTCCATTGGGTTTTTCTCTACCATTTGCATGGTATTCTCCTCTCTTAGGTTTTCAACTATTTCTTGTCTCTTTTTCTTATTTCCTTCGGGCTCCTTCGTTTGCATGCTTTCCATCTCCTTGGTATGCTCCATGCTTGTCTCCCCCATTTCATCCACTTGAAGGGTGGTGAATCTGTTATGGGTGTGTTGCTCTTTCTCATTTTGATTTTCTTTCTGATTCCCTGTTGGTTTTTGGTTTCTTTTCCTTCTGTGCACCTCCTGAAAGCCATCCCCATCCTCTCTTGTCATTGGCTCCCCTGCCTTCTTCTTAGTCGACTGGTTTTCTGGGTTATTTAATGGGCAAGCTCGATACAGGTGGCCATATTCATGACACTACCTGCATCTGAATGGGATATGCTCGTAGTCAAGGGGTTGTTGCCATATCTCATCATGATATTCTAGCTCTATGTAGTCTGGTAGCAGCTCAGTGATATTCATGTACACACAGATTCTTGCATAGGAGGTGTACCTACCTTTTCTTGTCAAGTTTGCCACTTTGACAAAGGTTCTGATCGAGTTTCCTATTCCTTCCAAGATTTCGGGGTCCCAGAAGTCCATTGGTAAATCGAAAAGTCATACCCAGATGGGTGCTGCTAGAATATTTTCTTGGTCTGGGTTATAGCATTCCTCCCAGTGTCTCATAAACAGGCCAACATTGTTGAAGAAATACAACCCATCTTCGAAAACCTTCTCCTTGTCTTCTAGGTTGGAAAAGATTACAGAGAAGAATCCTTTCGCCCCTAGCTTGAGGTCTATGTGCCCCTTTGGTTGCCATCGTTGTTGAATCCATTTGATCAGTTCCTTCTCGGTTGGCCAAGCCCTAATAAACTTACATATCAAGGCATGGTCCTTCATATATCTTCTGTATTCCTCCAGTTTGTTGTTTGGTATCACAAATCAGGGTTTCTTGGTTGCTCTGGGTAGGCATTTTCCTCCCAAGCCCACTTTCCATTTAGCTCCCAAAACCGGTATCCATTTCCCATGATTTCTATTGCCTCTGGCTGTGCCATGGTGGCTCATCTCCCCTACAACAACGTTTTGGTAGGAGGGGATATCTCCCCCACTGCCATACCACTCATTTCTTCTGTTAGCAATATTCTTTGTCTCTTTCCTCATGTCATTTCTCATACTGCAGTGATTGCAGGTTTGTCAGGCACAGTCCGTGACGAACAAACCCTAGCTTCTCCTGCTCTTCCTCCCTCAACAACAATCAAAGGGGTATTTTTGAAAAATCTTATTAAAGGAGAAATTTTATGCTTCTTTTTTAAGAGAAATGTTTGCAGAAAGATGGCTTTCTCAAATTTCCAGCCCCAGTTCCCACCATTTAAAAGGAAGGATTATGATGTGTGGGCCATTAAGATGGTGACCACGTTGCAGGCTCATGATGTTTGGGATTATGTCCAGCTTGGGTTTCCAAAACCTAAGGATGAAGCAACAGAACGAGCTCTCAATAATACAGAGAGGCTACACTAAAAGAAAGACAAGAAAAATAATGCACAGGCATTGCGGCCATTTCAGCAGGGAGTGGATCGAGCAGTGTTCCAAAAGATTATGATCATGTCTTCAACAAAAGTAGCATGGGATACTTTGGAGATAATCTATATAGGTATGGATACAGTCAATATTGTTAAGTTGCAGAATTTTAGGAGAGATTTTGAAAGTCTGGAGATGAAGGAGACAGAGGACATCGATTCTTTCCTGAATCGGGTCATAATTGTCATAAATTAGTCAAAGATTTATGGTGAAGAGATTAAAGATCAAACAGTGATTGAGAAGGTCCTTAGATATTTCTCTACCAAATTTCATGTTGTGGTAGCAGCCATAGAAGAAGCCAAGTATTTGGCATCATTAACAATTGATGAGCTGATGGGATCACTTCTATTGCATGAGGCAAGGATAGATAGAAATAAGCAATCCACTTTAGAGACCGCCTTCAAAATTCAGGTTTCTATTTCAAGAGACAGAGGTCGAGGCAAAAGTAGAAGGAGAGGCAGAGGACAAATCAAAAGATATGGCGTTCAGAGAGATGGACGAGAAGAGCATGAACATGAAAGTGGAAGCAACTACAGAAGCTTCAACAATAATCAAAGAGTTGAGAAATCAAAGGTGAGATGTTATTATTGCAATAAATTTGATCACTATGCTCGTGATTACAGGAAGAAGATAGTTGATCAAGGGAACTATGATGGAAATAATACTGAGAGGGGGGGATGAATCAGTGTTAGTCAAGTCAATAATCTTTTTCTTTTCATACTCAAATTTATATACACTACTTCAATGAAGGTAACCCGCATGTACACGCAACTATGTTTAAGGAAACAAGCGTATATCCAGCAAACTAATGATTCAGTTAATTCATCATATGTTGATCTTTAATCTGTGCATCAGTAATTTATTAAACATTAAATAGTAACCATGTGCAGTTAATAACATAATGAACCATCAAACATAAGCAACACACATGAACACCAAGATTTAAGGTGGAAACCCAATGTGGGTGAAAACCACTTGCTACTGTCGTCTCTGTCTTCTTTTAATAATAAGAAAATCTGTTTACAACATTGTATTGGTGCAAACTTAAACCAGTACGCAGGTTTCTACCTGCAGAAGGTTACTACCTTCTCTTGTTCTCCAGCTTCTACTAGAAGGGAGCTACAACCCCCTAGCTCTTGTACTAGCCGATATGTTTACTAGTACGTAGGCGCCGACCTACAGAAGGATTATCTCTTCCTCTAGGGACCACGTTTCATAAATTTTCAGACTGGATGCTCCTGGTACACAACAATACACATGAAGGCCTCGTTTCATCTAATTTTCATACTGGACCCATTATCAACATTGAAGCTAAAAAACAACCACCACTGTGCTACAACCATCAAATACATCTGCATTAACCAATCATTGAAACTCAATCATAAATCTCTGAATCACCCATAACTGAATCACTGAAAGCCCATCGTCACTGAAGCAAATCATAATCAATCAATCTGAACATTCAATATACTGTCATCAAACTACAGTCACCAAAACACAAAGAAAAACTCAGAATTATGCAACAACAGTCGGATCCACCTGCAACTTCAAATATCACATTACATAATGTATACGCTACTTAGATGTGTTGAACTAGCGTGTATACACGCTTTTATCAAAGCCAACCAGCGTATATGTCTGTAAATATTAATTCATAATTTTGCAGCTATTCCAGACTTCAGTCATACCCAGATCATAACATTTATAGAACAACACATGCGTCAGTATTCAGATCTAGACTATACATGATCAAACAATATAATGATAATTCATTTCAAGCCTTAAGATTCCGATTAGATCTTATCCCTCATCAACCGCTAAGGTTCATCCTTGATTCAGATCAAGCAAAGCACCATAAGCCGATAACCTGCATACTGGATCTCACACTTCATCAGATATTCAATTACTTGCACCCTTGGCCTAATGATCTTCTCCTCCTTTTATAGTTTTAGGCCTTTCTCAATACCATGGACCAAAACCACTTAGGACCAATACCTTGGACCAAATACCTAGGGTCAATACCTTGGACCAGATACCTTGGACCAATACCATGGATCAAAATACCATGGACCAAATACCTCAGACCAAAAACTTAGTTTTCCAAGATATACGCACTTTTCCTTCTATGAAAGTGCATGTGTACGTATACGCTACTTGTGGTCAGTGAACCTGCGTGTATACGCAACTTGGTCAAGGTGAACCTGCGTATACCTCTCTTTCTTCATTCTTTGTAGTCTAATATGTAATTCTTTGTTGTTAACCTACTGCACTGTGAACTGTCATCTGAGAGAGTTGCCATTGTACATTACTTCTGAACTGATTCCTTTGAAGTGCCATGTATTTTGTCACAACTGTCATGCATTCTATCACATTTGATATCTCTTCTGTAGATTCATCTAGTTACCATATACAAGTGAGTTGTTCTACTACAAGTGGGTTGCCATCAAGTACAGCACATGCATCATAATGCCAACAAACTAGAGATATAATGTCACTAGAGAGAGTACTAACTCCATGTTCCTAGCTTGCCATACCATGCATGAAACTTTTAACAATGTGTGGCTGTTAGATAGTGGGTGCAGTAACCACATGATAGGAAATAAGAATTTGATTGCAAATTTCGATCAATCTGTGAAAATAGAGGTAAATTTGGGGACTGACAAGACTATGGAAGTAGATGGCGAAGGAGAGGTCAACATTCTAACAAAGCAGCGGGAGCTGAAGACAATCTTAGATGTATATTATGTTCCTAATGTCAAACATAATTTCACAAGTACTGGTCAATTGACACAGAAAGGATACAAAGTTATCTTTCAAGGTCAAGAATGTGTTATATATGACAAGCCCCCAAGTAAGAAGCTGATAGCAAAGGTGCAGATGACGAGGAACAAACTCTTTCCTCTAGATATGAATTACAATGATCAGGTCAGTTATTTTATAGTTGCATGTTCTGATGATTATTGGTTATGGCACTTTCAATTTGGACACTTACACTTTTCAAGCTTAATATTTTTGTAGCAGAAACATATGGTCAGAGGATCACCTCCTATCAAAGAACCTGCTAGTACTTGTGAGTGTTGCATCTTGGGAAAGAAACATTGTGAATTTTTTTAAACGGAGTTGCATACAGAGCAAAGAAACCTATTGAGCTAGTGCATACAGACTTGTGCGGACCTGTGAGGACACAGTCGATTGGTGGAAGTTATTACTTCCTTAATGTCAGTGATGATTATAGTAGAAAGACTTGGGTTTACTTCTTGAAGTAGAAGTCTGAAACTTTTACAAGGTTTAAAGAATTCAAAGCCTTAGTAGAGAAACAAAGTGATCAACATTTCAAGGTATTGAGGTCAGATCGTGGTGCGGAATATGATTCAAAGGCATTCAATGATTACTACAAACAACATGGAATCAGAAGACAGTTTACAACCAGGTACACACCGCAGAAGAATTGTGTAGCATAGAGAAAGAACATGACAATTATGAACATGGTAAGAAGCATGTTGAAAGGCAGAAGCAATTTCATGTGCTATTTATGTGGCCAACAGATCTCATACAAGGAGTGTGATGAAAAAAGTACCAGAAAAATCATGGTTAGGTATATCTTGCAGTGTATCTCATCTTAGAGTGTTGGGATGTGTAGATTATGAACATGTGCCTAAAGAGCGAAGAGGAAAATTGGATGATAAAAGTGAAAAATGCATATTTGCTGGTTATAGTGAGAAATCAAAAGCTTACAAATTGTATAACCCTGTCACAAACAAGACCATAATTAGCAGAGATGTTGTGTTCAAAGAACAAGAGTCATGGAATGGAACTATAGACAAAATAGTTAATGAACAAGGGCCATTGATGGAAGAAGATGATGTAGCAGAAAATGAGCAGAAAGAATCACAGGTGAAGACATGAAACAGAGACACACCAACAAGGACTCCAAGATTTTTAGAGCAGCATGGATCTTCAAGAAGATCAATAGATCGAGATTCTCCCAACAGTCAATTAGTGTATGAATCAAGCAATGGTAAGAGAAAGATGAGAAATCTGAAATATATTTATGATGATTTGGATGTTAGTTCAAAATTTTCATTGTTTTCATTCCAACCTTCTTTGTTCGAAGAAACAATCAGAGATGAAAATTTGGTGCAAGACATGGATGAAGAAATTGAAGCTATTGAAAAGAATGATACATGTGATTTGATTGATGTACCAAACGAAAAAAAATCTCATTGGTGTAAAGTGGGTGTAATAGACAAAGTTGAATGAGAAAGTTGAAATTGATAGATTTAAAGCAAGACTTGTAGCAAAAATATTCTCGCAACATCTGTGAATAGATTTTGGAGAAACGTTTGCTTCGGTAGTTAGATTGGATACTGTAAGAGTAGTTCTAGCCACAACATCTTAGAACAAGTGGAAAGTATATCAGATGGAAGTGAAATCAACCTTCTTGAATGGAATTCTAGAAGAAGAAATTTATGTGCAGTAGCCTCTAGGATATGAAGTTGAAAGTAAGGAAGAGAAGTTTACAAGTTGAAGAAAGCCCTCTATGGGCTGAAGAAAGCGCCTAGAGCTTGGTATAACATAATCGACAACTACATGACCAAGAATGGATTTTGTAGAAGCAACAGTGAGCCTACCATGTACACAAAGGTAAATGAGCATGGACATATTTTGATTGTTTGGTTATATCTTGATGACATGATTTTTACAGGTGATTTTGAGATAGATGAATTTAAAGCAGCCATGATGAAAGAATTTGAGATGACTCATGAAATATTTTCTTGGCATAGAAGTTGAGAAATCTGAAAAAGGAATTTTATTTGTCAAAATAAATATGCCAAATATTTGTTGAAAAGATTCAGGATGGAAAATTGCAAACCTGTCCCTACACCAGTTGCAACAGGTACAAAGTTAAGCAAGGATGATGAAGGAACAGATGTCAATCCAACTCTATTCAAAAGATTGGTTGGAAGCCTCTTGTATCTCACAGCTACAAGACTAGATATCATGCAAGGAGTAAGTTTGATTTCCATATTTATGGAGACTCCAAAAGACACACATTGGAGTGAAAGCAAAAGAATTCTGAGATACATAGCAGGAACTAGAGATTGTGGGATAATGTATGCAAGCATAGAAAATAAATATTTGATTGGATACACAAATAGTGTTTTTTCAGGTAGTTTGGATGATAGGAAGAGCACTTCTAGTTTTGTGTTCCACCTTGGTTCAGGTGTGATTTCATGGGCATCTAAGAAGCAGCCCATTGTGACACTTTCATGAGCAGAAGCATAATATGTAGCAAGAACATCAGTAGCATGTCAAGCAATGTGGTTAAGAAGAGTATTTGATGGACTCAAGTAGAAACAACAAGGATTAATAAAAATATACTGTGACAACACCTCAATGATTGCACTATCCAAGAATAGTGTTTTTCGTCAAAAGAGCAAGCACATTGATACTAGAAATCACTTTATTAGAAAACTTGTGAGCAATGGAGAAGTTCACTTGAAGCTCTATAAATCTAGTGACCAATTAGCTGATATATTTACTAAGGCATTAGCACAAGATGTGTTTGAGTTTCATAGATGAAACTTGGGTGTTGTAAGCCTAGCTGAGAAATAGACCAACGGGCTTGTTTGAGTTGTCATGACTCATGTGTTAGTTTAGTGGTCATAATTAAGGGGGAGTGTTAAAATAAGATAATTACTCCTCCATGAGGAGTTGGCTCAACTAAGAGAGTCAGTTAACTGAGTGATTGAGTGATTGAGTATTTGAGTGTTGAGTCAAGTCAAGTTAAGTGATAGATGACTTTTAGTGTGTGGTTACATGTGGTTGCATGTCAAGGTGAGTCGCTAGTTGGAAAAGGATAAATACCCTTCACCGGGTTCATTATATGTATCAAGTTTTGTGTGATCAATAGAAGAGCCACAACTCGTGGATTTGTGTGTGAATTTTTGTTTTATCTCCTCCGCCTTTCCAACAGCTTGGACGACAACCTTTTTTATCAACACCCTGTTCATATTGTTGCAAATTTTAGTTCAAATTAAAATAACAAAGAAGGGCAGTAAAGTGCACTAAATGACTCACCTAATAAAATCCAACTTCTCTAGTAAGAGGAATCTTGAGCTTAGAAATACAAGCATTGATCCAAATTTAAACAGGAATGCAACAAATTACAGATATAACCATAAATACAAAGATGCAGTAGAAATAACACTTCATTTCATTAATATCAAATACTGAAATATGCTTACAAATAGAATGGAAATAAGACTAGCTCGAGCGATAGTAGCTTATCTCTAAGAAGAGATGTGGTGGATACATGCCTCTGAACTATGTTACAATGAGGCTGGAAGGCCTATTTATTGTTGAGAAACAATGGAAAACCCTAAACATCCAAAAACCTAACCCTAGGAGATGAAGTGCCAAACTATGGGCCCCGTTTGGGTAAATTGGTACATCAACTTCCTCGGGTCATAACTTTGGCATACGATCTCCGTTTGACACGCATAATACCTCGTTAGAAATATCTATCCGAGGACTTCAACTTTTGAGTGAGAAACATGTTCAATGACACTTGTTGCTCCCGGTTTTCCCAAAAAACATCGTTTAGGGCCTCAAAACGACTCTAAAAGTTTAGGACCCGAAAAACTGCCAAAAATAGTAAATTGTGCTAAAAATAAGGAAACTAAAAAATGGAAAGAAACAATGGTGGGTGTCCAAGTGGAATAGGTGAGTGGCCACCAATATCCACCTGGATCATTCCTCCCCCCATAGGAAGCAATGGTCCCCATTGCATTGAGTTCCTCCATGAGATGAGGAAACTTCTGCTGAACTTGGTCCCTAGTGAGCCACTTGCCCTGGTGAAGGAGTTGGCCTGCTTTGACAACTCGATATAGTTAGATCCTTTGTTGGTGGGTGTTATTCATCTACATGTCCATGATCTGATCAGTTTTGGCTTGTTCCATGCAATATGGATTTAACTATGTAGTTGTGAGTTGTTCTGCAATGTCTGATGTGTCCAACAATGGTGGGAAGTATGGTCGAAGGTGGTCCACATTGAACACTAGGTGTAAGCTAGGGAATGGGGAAATGATGAGCTCAAATGAATTGTCACTGACAGCCTTGGTAGTGGTGTAAGGACCATATCAGAGTGGTCTGAGTTTTCGATAGGCTCCGGTAAGGCATTCCTTCTGCAAATGCAGCTAGACTTTGTAGCCCACCTGAAACTTGTGTGGAACCCGATGTTGATCATGTCGTCATTTGTACTTGGAGTTTGACTTCTCTAGAATTTCATGGACCTACTAGTGGATATGTTGGATGTGCTCAATGAAGTTGTTTTCCTTATCGGCTTCCGACTGGACATGAGTCGAATTTACCTGAGTAACTGCAAATGGTATGGCCACATCAATGGGACATAGTGGCTGGAATCCCAAGCCCACCTGAAAAGGGTTGTGGTCAGTCGAGCTGTGTAGAGCCTGGTTATAGCTATGTTGGACATGGGGAAGGCTCTCATCCCATGTGCGTGGATGCTTTGAGTTGTACATACATAGAATGTGTACGATCATCATGTTGACGACCTCTGTCTGGCCATCAGTTTGGGGATGGAAAGTTGTGGACTTAGTGAGATTGGTGTCCAGCATTGACCAGAGACTGGACCAAAATGTACTGAGGAACCTGCTATCTCGATCTGAGATGATAGAATGTTGGATCCTAAATTGTACACACACTCGTTCAAATAAGAGTTTAGAAGTGGCTTTTGCTATGATATTCTTCTTGCAGGCTACCATAATTTACATCTTCGAGAATCTGTTGACGACTAAAAAAACACAGTCGTTTCCATGCTTAGTAGAAGGAAGGCTCAACATGTAATCCATGGAGATGGATTCCCAAGGTCGACTAGGGGCAGGCAGTGAAGTATAGAGGCCTTGCTTCTTGATGGTCAGTTTGGCGCAGGCAGTGCAGGATCTAATGTAATTCCTGACATCCTGTCGAAGATTCGGCCAATAGAAATAATTTTGCAGTACCACCACTATTTTCTTGACCCCAAAATGCCCAGTGGCATGACTGTAGTGTGCTTCCCAAATCATCCTGGCTTGCTCGCTTGAAGGAACACAAAGGTGTCCAAGGTGGCATAGCAGGGCATCCTGGAGGTAAAAATATGGAACTTGCTGACCCTCCAAGAGCATTTGGTATGTGTGGCTGAATTCTGGGTCACTTTTGTAGAGAAGTGGTCAATCAAAAATCTCGTGCCCACAAGAGTTGAGCACAGTGGTTAACACCATGATCAGTCGTCGGCTGAAGCAATTTGCAACATTATTGGTGTTACCCTTCTTATACTTGATATTCAAATGGAACTACTGCAGGTATGTGGACCACTTTTGATGGCGATCATTCTGCAACTTCCCTTGCATCTGTATGAGCTATAGGGGTCAGTGGTTTGTGTGGATGATCGTTTCCTTCCCCAAAATGTAATGCTTCCATTGTTGGCATGTCTGCACAATGGAATACATCTCTTTGTCATAAGTGGGATACTTTCGGACTATGTCTGAAAGTGTCTCACTGTGATATGCCACTGGATGCCCCTGTTGAGTAAGGACTACCCCAATAGCATAGTCAGAGGCATCTATCTCGATCTCAAATGGTTGTTGCAAGTCTGGTAAAGTGAGCACTGGTGCAAAGCAGAGGTAATGTTTCAACTCTGCAAATGCCTTCTGTTGAGATTCAGACCAAAAGAATTTTTCTTTCTCTCCTCCCTTGGTGACTTGACTCAAGGGCCAAGTGATATGAGAGAATCCCAAAACGAACCTGTGGTAGAAATTGGAAAGACCCAGAAAGCTACGAGCTCTGACAGAGTGGTTGGTGCTAGCCAATCCTGAATGACTTGGATCTTGGCTAGATCCACATGCACCCCTCGTTCATCAATAATGTATCCCAGATACCAAACCTGGGTCATGCCAAAAGTGCATTTCTCCAAATTGGCACACAACTTGTGTTGCTGCAGTGTTTGGAGAACATGTCGAGTGTGGTGGAGGTGCTCTTCCCAACTTTGGTTGAAGACCAGGATGTCATCCAAGTATACTAGTACAAATGAGTTGGTGAATGGCCGTAAGATGCCATCCATCAGCCTCATGAAGGTTGCAAGAGCATTAGTTAACCCAAAAGGCATAACTAACCATTCGAAAAGGCCCTCCTTGGCTTTGAAGGCATCCTTCCACACATCAGAGGGTTCGATTGGTACCTGGTGATAGCCGGACTTCAAGTTGATCTTACTGAAATATTTTGCCCCCTTAAGTTTGTCCAGAAGGTCATCAATCCATGGGATTGGGTACCTATTCTGGACAGTGATCTTGTTTAGCGCTTGATAGTCAATACAGAGTCTTCAAGTCCCATCCTTCTTTTGTACCAACACAATTGAGATCCCACAGGGCGATGAACTCAGACGGCTGTGACCTTTATGTAATGGCTCTTGAATCTGCCTCTTGATTTTGTCGTTCTATAGAATGGAGCACCAATAGATTGGTCCACTGGGAAGTGATGCACCTGGGCTCATATTGATGGAGTGCTTGACCTAACAGTGTAGAGGCACCCTTGTGGGGGAGGTGAAGGTGTTCTCGTACTCCTCCACAACCTTGTCCCTCTGTTTTTGCCATGCGGAGGGGCCCTGTCTGGAGGTCGTGTCCACCGGCTTCTTCTTTCTCTGAGGGCATATGATCAGGAAAACAAATTTCCTATTTTTGGAAATGAGCTTACTGCATTTCTTTGCAGTAACTAAAGAGATGGCAGTAGGTGGTGCTACCTCTGGTATCCTGTACAACTTATTTCCCAAAGTAACAATAACAACATAAGGCCTTGACGTATACACAACATGTCGCTTCCATAAGTATGGTTGGCCTAATAATACATCAAAAACATCAAGGGGAGCAATGTCACATAATACCTCATCCATGAAGGGCTTGATGTTGTATGGCAGGTGACACTGCTCGCTCACGCGAAGATCCCATCCTTGGTGAAGCCACCCGATGGTGTACGATTGTGGATGTGCTGTGGTCGGTAAGCCCAGTTGCTTCATGACCTCTGCCGAAATGAGGTTCTTTTGGCTCCTGCTGTCAATAATGAACTGTAGGGGGGAACCCTTTACCCACATTTGGGAGTGGAAGAGGCACTCCTCCTCCTCAAGATCTTCGGGCTCCTCCTTCTCGATTCGTGGTGGAAATGATGGTGTTGAGCTCCACATTGGTAATCTGCTTCCCTTTTTCATTCCTCTTGTCGGGTTTTGACTTAGAGTTAGAACATGCATATGATTCCGAAGCCTTTAGCTTGGCCACCAGTGACTGCTTGGCCCCACACTCACTTGTGTTGTGAGTGGATCTCTTATGGAACTCACACCACTTTCCTGTGTCCTTCGGCTTTGCAGCGTTGTTATTTTCTTAAGGCTTTGGCGGGTTGTCCTAGGTTCCCCCACCTTGGCTTTTTCGTTTGTTCTACAGTTTGGGGGCACCTTTCCCTTGCTTCAGATTCGCAGATCCAAAGTCTCGCTTCTTCTGTTTAAACTTTTTCTCGATCTTGACAGCATATCAGTATGCCATGCCAACCGAGGAGATGTCCAAGAATTCTATCTCGTCTTGGATGTACCTTTGCAGGTAGTTGCAATACTTGAGAACCAAATTCTTCTCAGAATCCTTGATACCCAACTTCGTGCGAAGGGTATGAAAAACATTGGTAAACTTTGGCACATCTTGGTCCCTTCCCTGTCGCAGCATTGTCCACTTTATGTATTTATCCTCATAGCTCCCAACAGGGTAGTAATGCTCCTTGATGGAATCCCGGAACAAGTTCCAAGTGGGTGTGGCTGAAAACAGTGAGTTCGTACTTTCATCCTTATACTCATAGTAGGTTTCCCACCATTCCTTGACGTGGGGGGATACTTTGAGAAGTGAAAAAGTGATCTTTTCCCAGCTGGAAAAATCATGAACGGAAAAATATCCTTCTAGCAGATTTAACCATTTATCTACAGCGTCTGCATCTATCTGACCCTCAAATATGGGAATGTCAAAGTTAACTTGTACCTTAAAGGGTGTGGCACTTTCAGAGTAGCTTCCGGAAGTAGATGCATTGCCCTTGGGTAGCCGCTGAAGGATTTGGGCAAAGTTGTCCATCATCAGATTCCTTTGTCACTCGAGGGCTTCTTCGAGCAAGATTTTGATAGGATCTCCTGCCCCCTCATCTTTCTTTTCATCTGCCATGGGAGGCCATCAGGATTTGTGAGGCTGGTCTTGCAAAGGTTTGACCAGTTCAACACCTAACTCCTTATATCCTGACCTCGTTGGAGGCATGCAAAGAAAAACAAAGAAAGAGCAGACCGCTCTGATACCATTGATCCGGATTTAAATAAGAACACAACAAATTACAAATATAACCATAAATACAAAGATGTAGTAGAAATAACACTTCATTTCATTAATATCAAATACTGAAATATGCTTACAAAAAGAATGGAAATAAGACTAGCTCGGGCAATGGTAGCGACATGCCTTTGAACTATGTTACAATGAGGCTAGAAGCCCTATTTATTGTTGAGAAACAATGGAAAACCCTAAACATCCAAGAACCTAACCCTAGGAGATGAAGCGCCAAACTATGTGCCCCGTTTGGGTAAATTGGTACATCAACTTCCTGGGGTTGTAACTTTGGCATGCGATCTCCGTTTGATGTGAACAATACCTTGTTAGAAATATCTATCCAAGGACTTCAACTTTTGAGTGGGAAACATCAGGCGAAGCCCCAAGTTGCTCCACATTTTCCCAAAAAACATCATTTAGGGCCTCAAAACGGCTCCGAAAGTTCAGTACCCGAAAAACTGCAAAAAATAGTAAATTGTGCTACAAATAAGGAAACTGAAAAACTAAAAGAAACAATGGTGGGGGTCCAAGTGGAATAGGTGGTTGGCCACCTATATCCACCTGGATCGAGCATGGAGTCTATCATCGCTGCCCAAAAACTGAGAACAACGTTGCAAACATGCATCCTCCATGTTATTCAACGCCTCTACTAGAGGATAGATGATGGTGATGCCACCACCATCGAAAGCCACGCCATGACTGAAGTGTGTATTGGTAAAGTGGTTCTTGGAGGAGCTCCCAATGTAATGCATCTCAAAGGGGTCATACTTAGAACCTTCATCAAATTATAGACATTGAAAATTGTATCATCGTCCCCAAGAAAAAACCATCGAACATTATGCAGACAGAGCTTCAAAGTCTCCTGAACAATTCTGGTGATCTGAATACTGGAGCGGTGTCCCATTGGCTTCATGTAAGAGAAGTGAGAGGTGTCGTTAGATAATTTGGTGTGTGGAAATGACTCAGATGGATCAACGGTCCCACGATCTTCGTCCAACCAAACGAAACCCCGCATTAGGTCGGGATTCCACCAGAGCTTGGCGTATTCTTTGCGCTTAGGCCAGAGCCGAGCCGATCCGCCTATGCCGAACAGAATGTGGTCGAGACTTAAGCCCTCGGTCGCATTGGTTACCACGGGAATTTGATCCTCATTTGTTTTTGTTTCAGGGGAAACTGTGTGGAGGGTCTTCCAGGGGAAGGTGGGAGGGCTCCCCTGCCATTCTTGCAAGGGATGTAGCCAACAAGAATGGTGGTATCTTCCATATGAGAAAATGAGATAAAACGATGTGAATGTTGACAAGGAAACACGGTTTGAACTCTTACCTCACAACACTATAGCTAGATTATGTGGCAGTCGACGAATCTAGCTATAGTGTCGTGAGGCAAAGCTTCACCATAAAAAGCCTTCAGCTTAACTAACAATCAACAACTTCACTAAACAAATAATTTTAATAATCACATTAACTTTTCTTTATATGAAACAAAGACCAATTTTAATTAATGTTCATAATCATCCTCCAGCAATAAATTTTTATAAACCAATATGGATTCATTTTAAATACGGATCTAACATATGCTGAGAGGGATCCAATTTCTTCACTTGCAATTTTTTTTATGAGAAGACATTATTTAAATGTTTTGTATAGTTAATTTTTTTTTTTAGATCTTTTAAATTTTTTATTTTGGCCAATACGAGCAAAATTTCAACTTTTATGACGGACTGACAGAGTTACGCATCATAGTGGGCTGTAGAATGAGCCCCTCAGCTCAATAATTTAAAGAAAATAAAATAATGCAAGGAATTGTGAAGGTATGCAAGTAATTTAACACACACACACACACACACACACACACACACATATATCTTTTTCACCTACTTGGTGTAGAGTAAAGGGTGAGAGGGTGTTTTATTCAGTCACTCAGTGGTGTAAAGGTCATCCATTGGAAAGTTTGTGGGGAAAAAGCTAGTCATGCTAAGGGATACTATGGCCTTATATGCATCTAGGTAGTGGCTAATCAAGGCATAACTTAGACATTAACCCATGAATCAAATGTTTTATTTAGTATTGGATATTTAATTATTACCATTTAATATCATATAATCACATAACATGTAATATTTATATAAGTGAAAATGTCCATATTTTATATATGTTGTCTAATTATTAACATATAATTATGTTAATTGGGCCTATTTTGAGTGGTTTGAAGGAATTATTGGGACCCTCCCCATCCAAGTTGATTCCAGTAAGTGACACAATGAGCTTCTTTGTAATGGCTTTAAGCCTTGTTGTTAAGATTGAATAGTCCTCTTCTTAAACATATTTCTAACATCTAAAGATTTGTTAAAATAACTCATAAGTTTGAGTCATGAAAATATGCATAATGCAACTAATTCAAAAAAACTTGAATAAACTAAACTCTTTATAAATTCAAAAACAACTTTAAAATAAACAAAATTCCTTTTAAAAAAAGAAAAATATACTAGCATAGACCCATTTTAAGTACAAATCTAATATAAGCTGAGAGGGATCCAATTTCTTCACGTGAAATTTTTTTTATGAGCGACATTATTTAAATATTTTTTATAGTTATTTAATTTTTTCTATTATTTTAGATATTTTAAAAATTTTATTTTGGCACATGACCAAAATTTCAACTTTGATGACAGACTGACAATGTTACACATCATAATGGGTTGTATAGTGAGCCTCTGGGCTCAAAAATAGTAAAAGTACCCCTAACACATATCATTCACTCACATTTATTTACATTAATATTATTCTTTTACTCTAAGTTGCTTATTGCTGGTTATATGATTAACAATCTAAATTCTATGTCAAGAATCCCACTGACCAATCATAAGGCAAGGTACCGAAATCAGCATAATAATCAACGTTACGTAATTACCATAAACTAAATTACAAGAGCATGTAGCGAAAGCATTGCTACGAATATTAGAATACCATAAAATAAACTACGATAACATGTAGCCAAAGCGTTGGTAGCTAAATTAAAGCCACTAGGGAAAATAGGGAAGCCACTGTACATAAAGCCCCACGGTACCTAGCCTCTTCCTACGCTTCATCGCTGGAGTATAGAGGAAAGCCTACCCTCAAGCTTGGATAAGCACGCAGCGGAACTTGCCTTGAAATCGTCAGCCCACAAACTTCCGTCATATCAAGCCGCGACGGATCACCTTCAACTCTCCAGTTAAAAGTGTGCATCAGCTGAGCCACTGCGAGTTCAATGGTGGGAATAGCCATGGGGGCCCCTGGGCATCCTCTCCTTCCTGCCCCAAACGGAATCATACGGAAGTCTGATTGATCTGCTGAATTCACATGTTCGTCCTTCATGAATCTCTCAGGCTTGAATTCGGAAGCATCTGCCCCCCACACATTGACATCCCTTCCTATAGCCCACACATTCACAATCAACATTGTTTTCCTAGGGATAGAGTATCCGCCTGCTGTAACAGCCTCTACAGATTCATGAGGAATGGCTAGCGGAGCCGCTGGGTATAATCTTAGCGTCTCTTTCACTACGCAGTGGAGGTATTTCATCCTCGCTACGTCGGATTCAATCACTTGGCGATGTTTGCCCACTACATCTTCGATTTCTTGCTGCAATCTCTTCATGGCATGTGGATGCCTCACCAGCTCACTCATTGCCCATTCTAACGTAGTTGATGTTGTGTCCGTCCCGGCTACGAACATGTCCTGCATACAATTAATGCAAAAATTTGACTGATTTAAGTTCTAACGAATGATGATAAAAAACGATAAGAGACACACCATCACAAGAGCCTTGATAGTTTCCCTTGTGATTTTGGAGTTGGCCTCAGCTTTCTCGAGCAGCACATCCACGAAATCTTTGACGTGAGGCTCTTCGTCTTTCTGGTGATTGGAAGTCGCGGCCATGCGATGAGCAGCGTGGTCGTCTATTATTTTCTCCACAAACTCATTGAATGTTTTATGGATTTTCTTCATGCGCCGCTTGATACCTTGCGAATCAAGCCAATCCAAATAGGGAATAAAGTCTCCGATGGGAAAAGCCCCCGCCGCAGTTATCAGGTCTACTAACATATCCTTGAAACCTTTGAAATCGCCACCCAAATCATCGTCAGAAAATGTCCTCCCCGCCAGTATCCGCCAAATTATATTGGAGTTGAGAGTAGAGAGGGCCTTGCTAATATTCACACCCATTATTCCGCTCTCACTCTCCTCCCAAATTGAACGGATCATCGCAGATACTTCTTCCTCTCGCACACCCTTGAACGACTCAATTCTTTTGGCACTCAGCAGTTCTAACACGCATATTTTCTTCATTTGCCTCCAGTGATCTCCATAAGGAGCGAAGGCCACATCTTTAGAGTTGAAAAACATCAATCTCCCTGCGGCTTTTGGAGGTCGGCTGGCAAAATTCAAGTCGTGAGTTTTGAGAAACTCTTTGGCTATCTCAGAAGAAGAGACGACGACGGTAGGGACAGAGCCTAAGCGCATAAACAGAATGGGGCCATATTGGTCAGCAAGGGCTTTAAGAACGCGGTGAGCAGGAGCGATCAGTTGGAAGAGATTTCCGACGATTGGCCATGGAAAGGGGCCCGGAGGCAATCTGGCCCTAATCCTTCTCTTATGCAATAAGAGTATGAAAAATAAACAGAGAAATAAACCAACACTAGCTGCTGCATTAGCACCTTCACAGCCTTTAGCAGGCAGTGTAATATGAAATTCCATATCGAACACACGTTGGTAACTGACGCTGAATGAAAGGAAGAAGCGTATGCTATTTATAGCCGCCCTAAGGTCTATCAAAGCTCAGTTTATCCCGATAATATGCGTGAAGGTAAATGGTAAGTGAATTTCAAATAATCGTGAAGCAAATGGTAAATAAATTTCAAATAATTCAAACCATGCATAAATATATTTTATTGGATCTTAAGAAAATATTGGATTATTCAGAATTCTTCGATATTTTATTTTTAGGCAAAAACAGTAAAAAAATGATTTTTTATATTAAATTTTTTTATGTTATGAAAGTTTGATGGGGCTTTTAGAACAGTTTATTTCTCAATTTCACTATGAAATTTATGAGAATTTGTTTTTATTTTAATAATGTTCATTTTCTTTTTAACATTAATCAAAATAAAAAAAATGTTTTTTAATTTTTAAAATTGGGTTTGATAGCACTTCCTTATAATATCTTAGTTTTCTTTTTTCCTCTCACATGTCCATTATTTCTCCCAAAATTTTGAAGTAATAATAATTTTAATATTATTTTTATTTTGCAAAATTATCTCCTCTTTTATTTAGCAATGGTCTAACCAAGAAAATACATCCCTGAGCTGAAAGTGGGGATTTTGGCTAGAGTTGAAAGCAATTTTAGGAAACCTCTTAGTTTCCATGATGTTTAACTTCTTATATATAACATACCTAGTCATAGCCATGCTTTCAATGGGGAAAGACTATCTTCAATCATGAAGACATGATAGGGAGTGTTACATTTAATCTTGATATTTTAGGTTATAAACTACCTTAAGGTGTTCTCTATCTTCCTCCATGTTTCTTTATAGATATTGTAGCCCTTAACTTTACACCCGTATAAAATAATAAGAGTCTCAAGGAAGAGTTTATTTTTATGCCATATCTAAAAATATGCAAACTTATTGTTATTTTCAAGCCCATAATAAGTTTTCTATCCTCCATTTATTCTTTTCTCATTGTGATAATACTAATTGGGCTTATGATGGATATAGATTCAAAGATATTTATATGGTGGAACTTCTTCCAAGTAGTTGTTGTAATATATGAAAGTATCATAAGTAATTTTTTTGGATTTAATTGTCATGAATTTAGCATGGAAAATATTAGTGGTCTTAATGACTACTCGTCAAGAGGAAAATATCGATAACATAAAGGAAGAGGGTTAAAACAATACTAATGAAGTGTTGTGCCAACACAACCTCTATCTTCAATTAATAAAAAAACTAAGAATGAAATAAAAAATAGAGTTATAAAAATTTATGAAAAGTTTGCTAAATATGAGAGAGTTGGGAAAAATTTTCATGCTCAACATGCATCTCAAGCCTATTGTATTTATTTGAACACTTATTTGATGCATATATTAGTAATCTTATGTTAAAAATGGTAGTGAATTACATCAATTATGAATTACACCAAAGAACTTGAAATAATAGAATATAGAACTTGAAATAATAAGATAAAAATAAAATAAATGTGATTAGAATATGAATATGATAAGTATATATTTTTCAATATAATAAACATATATTGTTAAAGGAAAATGAAAATATATGATAAATGCTTATTATTAAAGGAAGTTCTATAATAAAATGTATTATGAAATTTAGTTTTAATTTTCTAAAAACACCATGTAACCATTATTATTTTTCATAATTCTAGATCTTTTATCAATAAAGAGAGATAAAATCCCTTAAATACAATTTTTTTTTTTTAATATATCTCAGTTGATGCATAATAAATTAACATTAAATCATATTTGTGTCATTAATGTCTTTTCAAATATCATATATCAAGTACATTTTGATTTTTTCTTCAATATCTTTAAACACAATAAAGTCAGCATACATGTATGAACTAATCTTCTTTAGAATTTTTTTAAAAATAAAAGATATAATTAAAAAACAAATTACGTTATATTACTTTATATAACTATAATTTAACCATTTATTTTATATTTCAAAATTAAAATTTATTTAAATAAAAGCAAATCACTTATTTATTTTAAGTCTCAGAAATAAGATTTATTTAAGATTTAAGTAAAACCAAATCAATTAACATTATCATTTGCAATCAATTACTTTTTTTTTATTAGAGTAGTTTACCATCTTGAAAACAAGTGATGGTAATTATTAAAGTTCAAATTTATTTTATTAGAATATAATAAAATATTAGAATATTTTATAATTTATTTTTAAATATTACAATTTATATTTATATTTATAAAATTTAAAAGGAAAAATTAAATTTCTAATAATTTTATTTAAATAAAGATTATAATGTAATAAATATTTTGAATTTAAAATTTGATTTAACTATATATAAAGTATCATTGGATTTTCAATCTTTTTAATATATATATGAAAAAATTATATATCTTCTTTAAGATATCTTATAAAAAACAAATTTCAACTTGATAAAAAAATAGTCTAATAATAATTAAATTTACAATAAAATTAAGTTATATACATTATATGTTATGAAATAATAATTAAATTTACAATAAAATTATATAACCATTTCCCTTGTCAAATTTAGCCGTTAGTCAATATAGTCGTTACCTGGTCAAGAATTATAGTCGTTGGATGTTCTGTTCTGACTATTTAACATGCAAAGCTACATCTGATTCTTCAACTTGTCCTGACGATGAACCACACTGGTTGGTTCGAAACGCTTCAACAAATGAAATATCATGTGATTTACACCAAAAAATCTCTCATAAAAATAAAATCTATTAAAATTTACAATAAAAGCAAATCACCTCAATATTTTTTTTTTGTTATTGATATATGATATTCTATAAATGATATTTCTACATCTTATGCGAAATCATTGGTTCCTAATATATCATAATATTTTTATGGAAATTAAAAATAAAATTTAAACAATAAAAATACCACATTATATTATTTTTTAAACAGGAAAAAAATTGATTCTTATAAATCTTTCTAATTTTTTAAAAGCTCTCAATATTATATGTCAACTACATACTATGCCTTAAAAAGAAATAAATAACCAAAAATCAAAACATCTTTGAATACATCAAAAACTCCACTTTAAACAGTTTAACAAATCTCACACACTAATTGATTTTATCATTATCTGTAATACTTATCATCATCTAAAACATCTCTAAATACAACCAAAACTGCACTTTGCGTACTCGAGCAAATCACACACACTAATGTGAACCCATTGATTTTATCATATGGAGACGCTGCATCGCCGGATCATTATCCATAGTACCAACAAAAGCGATGTAATTAACGATGCAAAAGGAGGGCAGAGTCATAATGCATGAACCGTCCAAAATAAAACTCTGCCCACTTCCAGAAGAGATCAAAATATGGGAAACTGACGAACGTCGTTTTGTCAGGAAGCGAAAATGATTACACCGCATTTTACATTTCTGCCAAATTTTATCGTCTATCAATATACTTGAAAAATTATACCATTTTCCACTTTTGTGATCCGTGTTTCATGGTTTTTTTACGGGAAAAATATACTAAAGTTTGAACAAATTATCTAAAGCTCGTTTGGCATTCAGCCTCTTTTTGGTTTAGTAAATCCCAGATTGGCACATTTATATAACATACGCTTTCATCTTTCCAACTATAGAGTGTAGCATTCAAAGGTTGTGTGTATGGATTTTCATAAGTTGCTTATATTATACCTTTCTTTCATAATATAAATTTCTATATTAATATTGAATTAATTACTTTCAGAATTTGAAAATACTTCGGAATAATTTTAAAATGGAAAAATATATATTAAAGAAATTTAAAAAATTATTAATATTTTTTAAATGTTATTTTTAAATAAATAAATAAATATTAATATTAATTTTGTTTTAATCAAATTTAAAATAAAACTAATTGTGAAAGTTAATATCTTCTAATTGTATTAGAAAAATCATAAGCTAACTACAACTATCAAGAAGATATGGAAATATTAATGGTTTTTGGAATGGTTATATTGACGAGAGGGGTAAGATTTGGTTTGTTGTAGCCAATTCTTCATGTTCTTCCACCCCAACATGATAATATTTTTTGAATGTTTTGTAGATGTTAAAGTATGTTAATATTTTATACAAGCTGCAGATAATATTAATAATAAAGAAATATTTTAAATAAAGAAATAATGACGCGATGAATAATTCACATAAGATGAATTTTATACAAGCTGCAGATGATATATCTATCTAGGTTTACAACCCACTTTAATCATCTCTCTAGCTGCCCTAGATATATTTTATCATGGGGCCATTACGTTTGTTATATAAATTTACATAAGTTTTAAAAACGAACAATATTATTCAAGCTTCCAAAATATTCACATGATATAATTTTATTTTATTTTTACAATTTCTTATAATTTTGTTGTCACAAATTCTAAGAATCTTCACCTCTACAACAATTTACTTGATATCTTTCCCAAGCCCTTTCATCATCTCTTCTATAAACAAAGGTAAGCTAGACACCACCACAATTTCTATTACAACACTGCTTTGTAAACATGTCTACAAAATTGCCTTGAGTGTGGTCTATCTTAAGAGATACTCCACCTCTATCAATAATTTGTGTTACAAAATGATACCCAATATCAATACGCCTAGTCTTACTATGATAATATGGATTATCACAAAATATTGTTAAATCATCCTACATTCTTCCAAGCTCACCCAAAAGGCCCATTCAATCAAATTTCCTCCTTGCAAGCATGTGAGACAAGGATGTATTTTGCCTTGGTAGTGGATAAAACAATTGTTTCTTGAAGCTTTCACATCCAAATTACCTGTCAAATATGAATCAACGTTACTGAAAATAAAATCACTACAACCATTAAATGTGTTGCAATAATCACTTATTCCTCTAAGATACCAAATCACTTGTTACACTCCATTTCCATGCTCTCTTTTTGGATTTTCCATGCACCTACAAGCAATGCCCACTTCATATAAAATATATTCTCTAGTATATATGATCACATACATCAAACTTCTTACTACATTAGCATATGATACATGAGACATATAATCCTCTTCTTCCTCATTACTAGGACATAAAACTAAAGAAATGTTAAAATGAGAAGCTAAAAGGATATTTATAAGTTTCATATTATTTATTTTGAATTTTACAAGCATTTTCTTGTTATAGTTCTATTGTGAAAAATCAAGCTTACAATTTTTCTTGTCTCTATGTATTTCTATGCCTAAGATTTGTTTTTCTACCATTATATCCTTCACATCAAAGGTCCTAGCCATATGAGTCTTCAACATGCTGATATCATCCATGCTTTTTCCCATATTCACTACTAGTATAATCATGCCTGGTTATGAAGGAATCAAACTTCTAATGATGATGACGGTGATCATTAACATCCAAAAATACCTAGATGGTATACTAAGCGTTAAGGAGGTAAGAGGTTAATTAGAATTATTTAACATTTTCTTTCTGTACTCGAAAATAAGTGAGAGAAGTGTTCTGAGATCGCCAATTTTTTTCTAACTTAAAAGGTCGAGAAGGTTAGTATCAACAAAAATATTTTGAAAATTAGATCAAATGTGAGTATAAAAAAGGAAATTTAAGAGAAAGTGATTTTCATCTTCAATGCTCTTGGCATCGCACGGGTGATAAACTCTTTCGTCCCAACATGTTTTGGGAATCTACCAACTCCCAGTTTTATTGTGGAGCTCATGAATTTTAGAAATGTTCATTTTTTTCTTAACACTAGTTAAGACAAAAAGATAATTTTGGTTTTCTAGATTGAGGTTGATGACCTCCTTATAATATATTACTTTTTTTTTTCCCTCTAACTCTTTATTTCCCCACAAATGCACATTAAATGGGGCAGTAATAATATGTTTAATATTATCCTTATTCTACAAAATGATATCCTCCTTTATCCCCCAATGTCTTAGCCAAGCTTGCGCATCCTTATGTCATCCTCACTTGAGTGGCACGTAGAGGTTTTTACTAGATTTAGAATTAATTTTAGGAATTCTCTTCGCTTGCATGTTGCATAAATTCTTCCTTTCCACAAGGTACCTAGTAATTTCCATGCTTTCAATGGGGGAAAGGATGGCTTCAATCAGGCGAATAGAATATTGGGTATTTCCTTTAATCTGGATATTGAAGGCTATAAGCTACTTTTGAATCTGATCAATCTTCCTCTAAGAATCTAAGGATGTACCCCCACACATCAAATCCATGTAAAATAATAGGAGTTAAGATAATCTCAAAGAGGAGTTTTTTCCCTATATCCAAGGATCTACCAACTTACAATTGTTTTCAACCCACAATAAACTTTCCAAACTCCATTTATCATTTTCTCATTGTTCTAATTTCAATTCAGCTTATGATGGATGTTGATTCCTAGATATTTGCATGAATGTACTTCCTCCAAGTGGTTGTTATCATAAATTAAAGTATCATAGGTGATACTTTTGGATTTAATTATCAACACTTTAGTTTTTTTCAATATTAACAATCATACATATCTTGGAGTAGAAATCTTGGAGGGTTCTTAGTTGGTTGTTAATATCATAATGGATTCTTTCCAAAAGAACAATATTATAGCATAAAGTAGAAGAGTTATGACTATACAAGTGAGTGTGGGGCCAACACAACCTCCCTCCTCCAAACACACTTCTAGCTCATCAATGTATATGCCAAGGGGATAAGGGACACCCTTGCTTGAATCTAATATTGCAGTCAATTTCTTTTGACCAGGCCTTAGTGGTCCTAATCTTGGATATAATGTTCTCATACAACCTTGTCACACAAACCCTCAACTCAAGAGGAACCATTAATATTCTCACCTTTTCCATAGCACCATCTTAGGAATGGTGTCAAAATATTTTTAAATTTAAGAAAACAATAGAAGAACTTAGGTTTATTATTGCACCATTCCTCAAAATTTATCTTAAGAGTAACAAGATGGTCCACAGTTGAGTGATGTCTCTTAAACCTTGTTTTTCTTTGGCTCTTTTACCATGCAAATTAATTAATAAATAATTTACACCATATTATGACTATGATTATGAATCTTTTACATATTTTCACATTTATTTTTATAATAATTAGAAAAATAAATTAAAGTTAATAAAAGTTAAAAATGAATGAAACATCAAAGATAAAGATGATTATAAAATTTAGTGCATTGTATATCTATTAATCCCTCCCATGTAGTGATTATATCAATTGACTAGTCATCAAAATTACTTGATTAAAATGGGATTATAATGATTAGTTGTTAAAATAAATTGATTAAGATAAATTATTTTAAATCTTGTAATTTTTTAAATAATTTTTAATGGTTTTGTCTAACTATTCTAGGTTTTGGAGCTTTTCACTGAAATAATTGTTTGATTAGATCATGATTTTTAAATGTTTAAAATGTGTTTTTAAAGTTATAGCAAGTAGATTATGGTATTTTTAATTATTGAAAAGATTTTTAGGATGTGTGTGTGTGAGGAAACAAATCAACCTCTCTTTGAGCCTAACAATTAGAGTGATGTTGCTAGTACCAATCAATTAGAGTGAGGTTTCTAGTATTAGGTTAGAGTGAGTTTGCTAGTACCAAGCCAATACAACAATATTTACCAAAGGAATTATAGCTCATCATGTCACTTGCAGGGATTTTAACCTAGGTGGGGAAGATAATTGTCATTATGCCAACCACTTGAGATAACCTTAATTGAATATATAATTATAATTATAATTTTGAATTTTTGGTTCATTAAATTGGTTGACTAAACTAATATACCAAAGTTGGTTGGAGGTGATTATTAAAAAATAATAATAAAAATTAAGAAAAACACAAAAGGTCATGCATTTGTTTTGTTTTGGGTTGATGTGCATGTATATAACATATTCCTGGAACATTCTGTCATCTTTATGGTGTGGGTGATTGTGATAATAAGTCGAACACCACCACAACTTCTAGAACAACATTGGCTTTGTAAACATGTCTGCAATTTTTCTTGAGTGTGGACCATTTTAAGATATACACATCTCCATCGATAACTCTTGTTACAAAATGATGCCCAATATCAATACACCTACATTATGACTCTCATAAATAGAACATCTCTTTTTTGAAGCTCTTACATCCAACTAATAAATTATCCTACAAAAATAAAAGCATACCCTCAATATATCTCCTCTTGTCCAAATTACCTACAAAATATGAATCAACTTTATTTAAGATATAATATATTGAAATACTAATATTTTTAATTAATTATTTGTAAAATTTAAAAAAAAAATATTAAAATTATAAATTTGAATTATAAAATATATTTTAAATAATATAAATTATAATTTTATAAAAAAAATATTTTAGAGTAAAAACCAAAACATAAAAAAAGTTAAGATAAATAAATTTAGTAATTTTAATTAATACATATTATATTTTATTATATTATATAAATTTATTAATGTAAAACTATCTAATATTATTCCATTAACTCTTTACATATTAATCTACAGGAAAAAATGATCTTTCCGTATATTACTATTAACATGATTTCTCCAAATCAAATACATTACCATACTTAAGACATGTTAAGTGATCTAGAAACTACAACATTAGCAACTTTGAATTCTAGTTATCATAATGTAATTTATCTAGATCGATAGCTATTGTGATATTTAATTATTCACAATTAGAAAAAAGATATTTCCGTGTAGTGCTAGGCTTAAAACATGAATTTTCTGGCTCAAATATATTATTATACTTAAAATAAGTGATTTAGAAATTACAATTAGACATTTTATTAAATGTTGTAAAGGAAACGTTGTAAAGCATAGATTCGAGAAGAAATCGTGACATATAAAGAATTATTGAAAATAAATATTCTATGGAGATTAAATACAAAGTCTGAGTATTTGCCTTCCACTCTTGAATTAACATTCTATGTTTTACCTCAGTGTTTTCTTTGAGATGTGGAAGCTATCCATTTCAGGGTTTTCCATCAAAACATTGTATATGTCTTTGTAATGGATCACTCGTTATTTCATTCATAAAATCCAAGAGAGATTGTCAATCACCATGAAATAAATGCCGAGAGGAGGATACAAAGAAGGGAAAATGAAAAAGAATAAGAGGATATGAAGAGGCAAAGAAAAATAGAGGAATGACATACCACTATTAAACTATTTGGTATGTAAACAACCCTCAAGATACTATTAATTCCACAACACACTATTGATTGATTAAAAAAGTAGGCCCTTGAAAAATTTAATCAGTGAGCAGAACATCTAATTTCAAAATGGATACCAGAGAACATGATATAGACATGAAAGAATACAATAATATTGAATCTATATACAATAATATATTTAAAAAGCATGATCTATAAACCAAGAATTTCATAATTACCATGACAGTAGAAACATGAATAACATGGTAATCCAGAAAAAGCTTGTAACTTATTCTTATTGGAGAATATCCCACATTTAATGACCCAAAAATTATAAATGTCCCCAACCCTTCCAACAAGCAAAAAAAGGGTTGACCTTTTAGGTCCAACACTTCACCATCTCAATTGAGGAGTCCAAGTTACCTCTTATTATCTTGGCATTCATTCCCGACCCAACCTACCTGGTTAGAATGCAAGTGAATACATATGCAAGTGTGTGGAAGGAGAACCTCATTTTTGTTCCAAATGAATAAATAAGAAAGCAATTAATGAATGGAAATGGATGAACAATCTATGTCTTGAAAGACAACGAAATAGATGGACGCAAATTCTTATATTTATGTGATCATCTTCTCACACTGGTTAGAAGGTAGTTGAGCATAGTTTTGGTAAGGTGCTTGTATCGAGAACCTTTATAATAGGCTAAAACAGTGGAATCAATTATGCCTTATGAAGTCAAGAAAAGTGTCAACATGAATTCGTGAGTTTCGTAATAGTTTGATATTGTGAATGCGTGATTTTTCCAAATAATGGCCTCATGGCCATAGAAATTCTTGTTTGTCATAATCAATGGTAATGTCTATCTTACCTGGTTGGGGACAAATTTCTCTTAGTAAATCATTTTCTAATGTCTATCTTGTAGATGTCGATGAACATTGCCCAAACTGTCCTCCTGGAAATGAGTTGGCCAAACTTAATGCTGAAACATATCTCCATGATTATATGCATCGATGGTCTCAAATTCAATCAATGCATTAAAGACAAAATATTACTATAAAACAAAGAAAAACATTAGTTAAAGTAACATAATAGGCCCTCTTAAAATTGAATCAGTGAGTAGAACATCTAAAACTGGCAATAGACATTTTCCACATTGTCATTGTTTCAAAATTGAGTAGCCCTAACCTGAGACTCAAGCACACTTCATCATTATAGGCAAGCATTTTCTCAACATGGCCTAGGAGGTTCCACACTAACCACTACTAAACTATTCGGTATGCAAACAACCCTCAAGATACTGTTAATTCCACAACAAAATATTGATTGATTAGAAAAATAGGCCCTTGAACAAATTAATCAGCGAGCATAACATCTAGTTTCAGAATGGATACCATAGAACAGTAGACAGATGTGAAATAGTACAATAATACTGAATTTATATACAATAATATATTTAAAAAGCATGATCTATGAACCAAAATTTTCTAAATTTCATAATAACCATGACAACAGAAACATGAATAATAGGGTAATCCAGAAAAAACTTGCAACTTATTCTTGTTGCAAAATATCTCACATTCAATGACCCAAAGATTATAAACGTCCCTAAGCCTTCCAATAAGAAAATGGAGGGTTGACCTTTCAAGGACAACAACACTTCACCATCTCAATTGAGGAGTCCACGTCACCTCTTATTATCTTGGCATTCATTCCCAACCAAACCTACCTGGTTAGATGATAAGTGAATACGTATGCAAGTGTGTGGAAGGAGAACCTATTTTTTGTTCCAAATGAATAAATAAGAAAGCAATTAATGAATTAAAATGGACGAACAATCTATTTCTTGAAAGAAAAAGAAATAGATGGAGGACAAATTCTTAGATTTATGTGATTATGGTGTTGGGGGACCAAATACTTGGAGCGGATATGTCATCCCTTTAAAATTCGTTGAACATGAGACTGAACATAAAGGAACAAACGCAAGCATCCCTAGTGTCAAAATAAGGTCACAAATGCAACTCTAATCCAACCATGTGTACAATAATCCCTGTTGTCAAAAGAAGTCACAAATGTAACTTTGATCCCAACCAAGTATACAATCATCCCTAATGTCAACAGAAATCACAATAGGAACCTATCACTTGAGCCTTCACCCAAATGTATTAAAACACCAGACCAAAGAAATTTGAGCTATGAGTTATAAATATCCAACCATGTTGCAAGGTGGATTAGCCACATTTATCTTACTACATTCCCAAATCCCAGAGGACACTGAAATTCCAAAACCAGATCAATGGAATTAGAGGTATGAGATATAAACATCCAACCATATAGCCAGATGTTAATCTTAGACCATGAAACTACTCTGTCAAAAGTAGAGGAAACCCACAAGAAGGTTGCATCAATAAAATATTATTTAATGGCACCTGGAAAACACACTTAATAAAATAATTTGCTCAAGAAATTGCATACCATTATTTAAAGAAATAGAAACCATACTAACATTCTTACAATAAACTAACAAAGGATGGAAATCATCACTACTTGAAACAAACCAAAATCCATTGTTAATTATGAATCAAGCTCCAAATTCCATTTTTAAATGTACAAATAGACACCATATTCAGTTATATCATATGATATTGATAGATCACTATAATTCTCAATCTTATAGCATCAACAATAATTTTCCTTATATTCTTAACTTGAGGAAGATTCAAACTTGATACAAGCAAAACCAAGTTTTCATGAAATGAAAATTCTTCCTTGGCTTTCATATGACAAGAGTGGAATAAATTCATGGAATAATTTTGAGTCCATGCTCTTGTTGTCTCCTCATAACGAGACCTTTGGCTCTTGTATATATGAGTGATTTCAGGAACAAGAGGATCATCAGGATTTGGGTCAGTCAGAAGAGAGAAAATTAACAAAAGCACCTCCGATATTGTCAGTGCAGGACTCCACTATTCCTTGAGGATATCCAAATAGATGCTACCATTGGAATTGATGTTTGGATGATAAACCTGATTAAGCACAAAATAGTGCTACATTAGTCTCATGAACAACTATTCACATTATGTTATTTTTAGCAGAAACATTTTAACACAAAATACCACCAAAACACTGACATTTCGAGACCACCCACAAATATAAAGGTTCAACTAAATTCACAAGATCCTTATCTAATATAAGATCATAAAAAATTGAAGTGATATTAAGTATCATCTAATCTCCATAATGAAAATAGATGACAAAAGTCAAGATTTAAGAGCTAAACAAATTACAACAAACTCAAATTTGTTAAGAGGAAGGGTCAATTGGAACTGGTTGAAGGGAATACACACAATGAACACATAAAATAGGCTTTAGACTACACTAAATGAGTTTTATTAAGAGTGAAGCAAGAGTGGACAGTTGCAGCAGAGCTGAAAGAAATGGATTCTGAGAGACTAAAATTAAGATTAAATTAACTTAGTATAAAGCATTTCTCGGCCACTTGTTAGGAGCTTCATAGTAAATCAGGAGATCAATCGATGTAGGCAAGGCAAAGCTTTCCTGAGAATAATATCCAAGGGATTTGGGACTTAGGAGGTTAAAATTTCAATTAAATAGCAGTATTATTGTTCTAACCACATTAACATGAAAATCGCTTACCAAGGATGTAAATTTTAGTAGCTTGTTACCTTGGGCATATTGAGATCTGATTTGATCAATGCATCAATCCCATGGGATTCTTCTTATGTGTGCAACAACACTACACACTCTTGCTCACTAGGTTTACAAAGTAAATACCTTTTCCAATCATATATCCAGTTTTTGTAGCCTCTGGAGGAGTTATTTGAAATCCTCAAGAGTCAGGATACTAACAAATTTCATCATACATGAACCATGCCATTGACTTTTCTATTTTGCAATAGTAATAGTCTACAAACATGCCTCCTTCGCTGCACTTACTGATATGACAACATGGGTGGGCCTGCCCCCCTGACTTGCTGAGCATGTTGTTCCACAATATCTTCTTCTTTGGATGCTACTTTCTCTTATCCAAATTAACCAATAGAGATCATTGGCGAGGCAGAATACCTCAGATATGCAAACCCAAAATTATATAGCTTAGTCGTATAGTCCTCGAGAATACAAAAAGAATGAGTAGGGGATTTAATTCCAGCTTGAATAGAAGCAAATTTTAAACCTTGTAATGAGATGTATCAAAAACATGTACATTGAGCTTTTAAAAGAAGACATCCTGTAATAAAATGTATCAAAACACACACACACTGGTTTGTTGTTAGTTCAATCTTTTGGGTGATTGAACCTAGTGATTGTATCAAAGGACCATCAACATGAACATAAGCCAAGTTGGTAGGAAATGCATTCAAAATAAATTTTTTAAAGGATTCCAAACACAGCAATCTTCTATTGGGATCATACGTGCATATGGCTTGATGTCCATCCAGTGCTAGGCAAGGAATTCAAAATTTGTTTGGGGCCTGTTTGTCTGTAGTAGTAACTGTATTTGTTGGGGCTTGCTCTGCTACTGGTGGATATCTAGATACATATATGTGTGTGTGTGTCTTTGATGTTGGAGAAACAATGCCTATTTATTCCCATGCAAAACCTGTAAATCAGTCACTGATGTAGAATCAATGGATGGATCTATTACTTATTTTTGTTGTTCATTTAAAGGATTAAAAAGGAACTCTTTAACCTATGTCATTTTCAACACCCAAGAGCTTTGAATGGAAAAAAGTTCATGCACAATTTTACTTTAGAGTGTTATTTTGCACTAGTGCTTTCTAGGAGTTCTTGGGTAGGTTTTTTCACAGTTTCTAATGGATAGAGAAACTTTGAAATTAAAAAAAAATACGTAATGGTGGGTACAACTGACTATTGTCGACCGCGTTTCTTGTTGGCTAGTAAGATGATAACTTAAAAGCATTAAACAATGAGGACAAATTCCAAAGTGGGACACTTATTTCTGAAAAACGTGTATCATGTTTGGAACAGGATGAAATGACTAAAACAAAGAATCGGGTGTTCATATTTTACAACAGTAACAGTTGCTAGGATTACCTTGTGTTTGGAGCTTTAAATTTAAAATAATCCTCTCTAAATGGAAGATTATCCGATTATACCATAGATTGACATCATTAAAATATTACTCCATCAAATTTCTTGCATCACCATTATGAGGTGGGACATGACTTGAATTGAGGTGGGAGATGGTGGTTGTTGGTTGATGCCCTAGCATTGATCTGGAGTTGGAAAGGCAACCCTTGTTTTCTCAAGCTGGGCAAAAACTTTTTCCATGTGTGGTATGTCATCACTCTCTGACGCCGAACATATGAATGCCATTTCTACAACTGCACTTACCATGACCTTCACCTAATCATTTTTTTCAATGTCTAGTTGTGGATCCAATAGTTCATGCAAACCCCCTCCTTAGATGTTTGATATTTCCATGAAGACAAGGTCGATTTCCCCTTGATTCTAATTTATTTGGAAAAGATGATCTCCACCAAACTGACTTGAACCTGTACACATTTGATTTCTTTGTTAGTTGATAGAAGTGATGGTACTCTGGGTCCACATACCCTGGAGTGCCTTGTGGGGAAGTAGTCACATGTGAGGCATTTACAGGCAATACTTTGCAAAGACCAAAATCTACAACCTTGACATTGAATTTCTCATCCAAGAGATAATTAGAGGATTTCACATCTCTGTGGAATATAGGTGGATCGATGTTCTAAAGGAACGCGAAGGCCTTGGTAGTTTGAATGGAAATGTTCAAGTGAATGCTCCATGGTAATCCTTTGGTAAATTTACGATCACCATGAAGATGATCGACCAAGGTCCCATTTGAAATAAATTTGTATACCAGTAGCAACTATGGACTGTTTATAGGGGTGTAGCCCTAAAGACAAATGAAATATGGATGATTAAATGATGAAAATATGGCTACCTCATTAATTAATTGTTCAACTCTCCTAGAGTTCTCCTGATACAATCTCTTCATTGCCACAGTTCATCCATCCCGAAGTTTTCCTAGATAAACTGAGCCATATCCCCCTCCACCAATTTTGTTTTCCTCATGGAAGAAATTTGTAGCCTCTCAAAGTTATTCATAAGATAATGTTCACAAATTTATTATCAGAGGTCCATGAGGGTATAATCACTTCAATTTCCCTTCTCTTGTAACCAGCAAGACCTCGACCATGCGTTTTTTCCTCTTTGCATAATAATTTAAAAATATTGATGTTATTCCAATGGAGAAACCAACAGTGGAATGAAGAGATTGAATTCAATGTGATCTTTGTCAAACCTCCAAGAGAATAATGGAAACAAGTAGAAATTCACCTTGAATTTAAATTGGAAAATTGGAAACTGGATAGGATGGAATCATGTTTACCGATTACAATAGAGTAATTGCTTGTATCTCTACCACGTGCGTAGTTTGAGTATCTGCAACAATCCATAGCTTTCTAAGAGAGAATGCTTGACACATCAGGAAACATATTAGATTATTTACATATTGGTTATGGGGTTTTGAATTGACAGTGAATAGGTATATTATTAAAATGTCCTTACTAAAAAATTAACAGTTCAAATCCTCCATGAAATATCCAACTAAAAATACCCTAAAATAAATAAAAAACCATAAAATTCATATAATCCTAATAGATTGAATATTCAGCACTAATCTTTGTAATCAAATTTTGCCAAAAGAGAATAGGAAATGTACAAATATAATTGGTGGGGCATTTCTCTGGATGCGAGGTTTTATCTAGATAATAGCAAAGAAATGTTGAACTCAGTTCTGAAATGTCTTTACTACAAATTCCCTTACTTTCGAAACAATTGCCACAACGTCAAGATATGTTCCGGTCGAGCTCCCAAATTATCTCAAAACCCAACCATTTTAAAGTTTCATTGGGTAGTTTGAGTATCTGCAACCATCCACATTTCTCTAACAGAGAATGCTTAACACATCCGGAAACACAAAAGAATATTTACATATTGGTTATGGGGTTTTGAATTTACAGTGAATAGGTATACTGTTAAGATATACTTACTAAAAAATTAATAGTTCAAATCCTCCATGAAATATCCAAATAAAAATACCCTAAAATAAAATAAAAACCATAGAATTGATATAATCCTATTAGATTGAATATTCGGCACTAATCTTTGTAATCAAATTTACCAAAAGAAAATAGGAAAGATACAAATAACATTGGCAGGCCATTTCTCTGGATGCGAGGTGTTATATGGATAATAACAAAGAAATGTTGAACTTGGTTCTGAAATGTCTTTACCACAAATTCCCTTACAGTACAAACAAGCACCACAACTTTGAGATTTGTTCTGGTCGAGCTTCCACGTTATCTTAGAACCCATCCATTTTAAAGTTTCATTGTTAATCAACTACAGAGAGAGGTATTCCTTAATGGGTAGTTGAAGATGTGTTGTACAAAACTGTGCCCCCTCTGCGTCTAATTTTGGAATTAATCTCTAGTACCAAACACCACCACAAAACATGAAATTAAACACCCCTAATACATATATATTACCAAGCAAAAGCTTACGGAGAAAAACATTGAATTAGTAAAAATAAATTATGGATTCTCATGCTCTGCTCTGCTCTTTTGTCGTAGATTATAGACACAACAATAGAGGGCTGATGGTTCTAAAAATACCCTAAGACAAAGGAGATGAAATGGGAAATGTGAAATTGAGGGAAAATGCCATGAAATTGCAGGGAAATAGTTCACAGTTGACAAATAAATTGAACCGTGGGTTGGATTTCATTATTGGAAATTTGGGGAAGGTTTGGTGAAGCCTTCCCTATATAGTTAATATTATATGTCATTGAGTTAACCTGCTTAAATCAATAATCGGTTGATAGTTGAAGCAATGAGATCTATGATAGGAAAACTGTCAATCATCTAACATTTGATCGGATGGTCCAAACTGGTGTAGAGTGGTAGCTGGGGGGAGTTCTTCTCAGATGGAAACGCCTTACAGTGTAATTAATACATTAGAAACTTTGAATTCTAGTTATTGTAATGTAATATTACTAGATAAATAGTTATTGTGATATTTAATTTTTCACTTCAAAGGGGTTCCAAACAATATTTCACAAAAAATTGATATAGTACAAAGAAAGGTAAATCTCTTTTCACTTTTATTTGCAATTTTTTTATTGCATATTTTTTTTCAAACTAGAATTGATTGTAGTTATTATATTAAAATACACTAAGTTAAATCTAAGTTTAGATATATGATTTACATAAGAAATTTGAAACTAGTGGGCATGGTCAAAATGATATGTATCAACAACCATCTACAGAATTTTGACCTTGAAATGTTTGAAAAAAATGCTACAATATCTACAACATTGCACTTGTACATTCACCAATATTGACCAAACAAAAAATAAAATTTACCATGCATCAAAATGTTACATTAAAACATAAGTAATTTTTTCTTCCCTTTTATTTTTTATTAACAATTAAGGAATGGGTACATACCCCTTTTCCCCCTACCACCAAAGTTCACATTGATTTATCATTAGCCCCAAATTAGCCATGTGATCAACCTTGGAGTGGTTTGATATAAGAACCTAGAGACATTTCTTCTTATGGGTAGACTGATACAAATAATAAATACAATCGAAATCATGACCTAACTTTGTATATGAGGGGAGAGATCTTGAATATAAATGGTGAATTATATTCAAGGAATAACAAAAAACAATCACCTCCTGAATTCCCAAATTCACAATTTTACTCAAACACTTATGTAAGGCATAGGTTTCAACAAAGTTGTTAGAAGTGTGACCTAAACCCAAGCATACCTATGTTCTTCTTTATTCTCAAGGAAAAATATTACACCCTCACCTCCCACTGCCACCTTTTCTAGGTGCACATTTTTTAACAAAGTTTCTCTTCAAGATTTGAAATTATGACTTAAAATATATTTGAATAATAATAATATTATATTGAATTAATTATTTTTTTAATTGTTCTAATTTTGATGTTTTTTTATTCCAATTGTATAAAAAAAATTGAAAACTTATATTAAAATTATGGGATTGTAGGAAGATTGTGATGTTTTATTATTTTGTAATGTTAATAAAAATTGAATCTTAATATCAATTTCGATCCATATTAACTTATATCTATCAAACATTATTAGGGATCAAATCTCTTGAAGTGTAAACCTCTTTTAGAGTGAAAAACAAGAAGAAAATTGTACACCTTAAAGAGATTTGATTCCTCTCAGTCCTTGATAGATCTTGGGTTAAGATGAGTATAAGTTGGTTTCAATCATGGGACGTCGCATAAAATTATAGATGATGAATATCATGTATATGCCTAATATTAATTTTATCACTTGAAATTTACTCACTTTCCTCAATTGGTTGAAAGTATGAGTAGTATTATCAAGAAGGATCAATGTCAATATATCTTCTCCAATGTTTATTATAGTGACACAATCTATAAATGATAAGCAATATGTATATGTTTATGTTAATGATAAATCTAATCACTTCAAATTTACTTAGCTTCTTTGGTTTGTTAAAAACATAGAGTATTATTTAGAAGTATATTTGAAGAATTATATGAGGAATAAGTTGAACATAGATAAAGTAACAATGTTGAGTCAATGCATGTACACTAAAATCAATGCTTTGATTTCAGTGTACTATTGTAGTTGTTACATCACGACCCAGATTTTTTATCCTAACACCCAAATTTTGGGCCCCCCTCTTCTTTTCAAGATTTTAACAGGTATTCCTAGGTCTTAAACTAGTCAAGTCCTTAAGTGACCCAACTATCATCAATCTCTTTGGTTGCTCATGCTTTCATGATGCATATTATATATATCCACCTTGCTTCATCTTGGTTTATATCCTTCTGAATGCATTAGGGTTTAGGGAATGTGTTGCTTTAATGATGCATTTTAAGTCTTATATCCCCTTAGTATGCATTGTAAATTGTAGGCATGGGTCTTGCGTTGTTGACCACACTACAATTTGCCTCTCGTTCTTTGGTTTGCATCTTCAAGCCTCGATCATCATAAGCATTTCACAAAATTTTAAGTCATATTAATAACATCATCATGCTGGAAGTTTAATTTCACATCAATGCCACTTTAGTCATTAATCTATGTTTGAGTATTGAATTGGGTTTCAAGCTTCAGTTTATTTTTCCATGCTAATGCAACTTTCAGTACTTTATTCTTGGCTATTGAATATCATTTTGTCTTAAGGGGATTTAATGACAATGAAATATTTAAGTTATCATGGGTTTTGTTGATTTTGAGTAGAGAATAAAGTTTGTATATGCATTGCCATGAATCATGGAATAGATCTTCAAATATTCGCCTTATGCATTGAACTAGTTTTCAAGTAAAGACACATGAGGAATATCAACCATCTTATGCTTGTAATCTCAGTCAATTATTAGGCATCCAAGGACTTAGCACTGAAAATAATAAAAGCTTATCATACGTCACATAATCTTACTAATTCATATTATGTTTTTGGCATGCACGATAGCCTTTCATTTTTTTGTATATGCAATAAGCTTTGATGTTAGAGGAGATCTTAGAAGGATGGTGCCATAGGGCATAGTTATACCAAGACATAGTAAATTTGTGAAAATACTATGGAATTATTACAAAGAGATCTGTCCATTGGGAATGGGACTTGTTCTATATTTTGAGAGGGAACTTGCTCTAAGAAGCTTTCACAATAATACTCTATTTAGGATACATTGATGTCCCTTTGTGGTTATCAAATGATGGTGAATCCACTAAAGATATTTGTGAGAAACCCTATTCCTGTAGGTCACAATGTGTTTTTATTTATTTGCAATACAAATGTATAATTGAATTAAAGGAGCTTATTGGTATAAGTGGAACACAAAGATAAATGAACACTTGATTGCATTGCTTGAAAATATGAACAACGACATGGAATCTCTTAATGTGCCTCTGGAGGAGACACCCTATATATGTTTTGAGTTGATATTGGTGAATAATAATGCAAAGTTTCTTTCATCAAATGGTTATGAAGGGACATAATCTTGGTTGTGACATTTGTTCAGCTTCGTAATTGATACAATTTTCTTATCTTATTTCTTATTTTGATGTTTTTTTTCTAACAATTTTTGTGTGCAGAATGTGATATCTTGTGCAATATATATCCTATAAAGGATTCAATGGATTTTCATTATTTTATCTCTTTTGAATTGATTTAAATTATGAAAGGCCTAGTTTATTTACGATTTGAACTGTTATGTGAACAGGGATATCTAATACTAGATGTTGTTCCTTGGAATAGCCAAGGAAGAACAGATTATGTGGGGTTGTTTGGGTTAATTAAAGCCAATTGAATGAGATTTACTTCTATCATGGGTGAATCAGTTGGAGAAAAGATCTTGACCCTGCTATTCTGAGAAACGATGGAGATTTTTGTAATTTGAATAGAGCATCCTGACAATCTTCAGATTCTCAAGATCACTCTCTATTTGAAAATAGGCTCGTTTTGTAATATAAGAATGAGGGATTGAACCTCAGTAAAAGAGAAGAAGGAGTTAGAGATATAATCATTTTGATCTATATTGTAAACCTCTACAAAAATTCCTTGTAATTCACTCATTATATTTTAATGGAGACTTTTGTGATTTGAATTTAACTTATTGCATTGAGTTAGCTACGAGGCAGTTGAATTCCAACGATTTTGGGCTCAGTCCTAGAACTACTACTACCATTTATTGTATCATTAAGTTTGTATTCCAATTTCAGTTCCTGTTATTCAATTATTTAGTTGTTCTCTAGATATACTTTATGTTAATCAGATTCGTTGTTAAAATGTGTGTTTTCACAACAGTTATAGCTGAATATCAGAGAGTTAGATTTACTGCAATTGGTTCTTTGGAATGATTATCTTTCCTTTCTTTTCCTATTGATTAATGTAGATTTTTAATTCTTATCATTTGATATCATTTTTGGCAAATTCATCTCTAGTTATAGTGTTGTTTTTTACTTGCAGATGTAGTTCCCTAGGAAACAACTTTGTATTCAGTTGGATTTCTTCACTTTTTTTGGTAGGAGACTTAACGATTTGATTCCTTTAGCAGTATTGATTATTTAAGATTGAAGTCTAGAATCAAAGTGTGATTTATTTCTTTCAATAAATGTGATTTGTTCCTTTCATTAATATGCATTTACTTTTCATTAGGTTCATACAAGTTAGGCGATATTAGCACTATCTCTTGCACATATTGTGCGGAAAACCTTGAAATAAACAGATGAAACTTTGGGTTGATGATTTAATGTGTAGAGGTCATTTGGTCCTTTAGGAATAACAAAACACTCCAACATTTTGGCATCGTTTCCAGGAAGGTTTTCAAATAAGTGTTATCCGTATATTTGAAGGGTTGGGTATTAAAGACGGAAGGTAAGAACCTGCGCATGCACTAAGTAAAAATCTTCTGCCAGTGCCTGCCCTCAGCCAATACATTTAGATCGTTTAGTGTGTATGACTAGGAAGAATCCTAGGACTACAAACCAGATAGTTATAGATCCAAAATTTACCCCAAAAACCACTAAAACTCAAGGTCAAGTTGGCCTTGGAAGAATGACCTTTATAGACAAAATCATTCGCAAATCATAATCTCAAGCATTGGTAGGTCCCCAAACAGTATTTGGGAAGGGTTCTATTATTTCCCCTCGAGTAGCAATGTTATCTATTTTAGACATCGTTGATATTCATGATAAAATTGTAGGATCTGAGAAAAGCTTTCAAGATATAAATGTTAGGCATTTCAGCCCTTCCAATAAAAGTAAGGGGCATTCTTGCAATTTGAAAGAGTGGGAAGGTGAGACGACTGAGCCATACCCACAACTTTCTGAGCTGGAATTTACTGCAACACCTGTTGTAAGGAAAGAACTTGAAGTTCTTGATCTAAATAGTGTTGTGAGACCTGGTCAAGGTTTGGAACCCCGCCAACATATTATTTTTTGGATAGTACATCCTGATCATGAGATTCCTGAATATTACTAGCAGATCTTTAACCAAATGGAAAACACAGCAGCAGGAACACAAACTTCAACCATAGAATATCATATTGTTTATCCACGGACTAATGCACCAATGAAGGCTATCTCGTTACAGAATCTCCCAAATTTCCATGGAATGGCTTATGAGGATCCTGATGCATTTTTGTTTGAGTTTGATATCTTATGTCGAGCTTATGATTATACTACTGACCCTCAAAAATTAAAATTCTTTCCTTCTACCTTAAAGGGAGAAGCCTTATGCTGGTTCATGGGACTAGGAGGTGGTACTATAACCTCATGGGATCAAATGAAAGAAGTCTTCCTTACTAAATATCAGGACTATTGTCGGTATAGGAATTTAAGAGAATAAATATTTAAAATGATGTCAAAAGAAGATGAAACTTTGGAAGAATATGTTGAAAGATTTCAATACAATTTTCAAAGATAACCATACTATACTCTACCCAAAGATATATTGAAAACGGATTTGATTAGGGGCATGAAATATGAATGGATAGAAACACTTAATCTAATGGGACAAGGTGACATTTACAAAGAGGAATATGATGATATCATAAAACTATGTATCAGGTGCTCATGAGGGAGTACACAAACTAAATCTGGAATTCGAGATCCTCTCAGCAGAACCTGCAGAACTATAGGTGGAGTAACACGAGAAGAAATTGGTAATCTCTTAGAAGATTTTATAACTGATATTTTGAGTATATTAACTACACAACTAGATGTCCTACAGGTGAAGCAAAAATAGGCTGACGCAAAACAGGCCTTGGCTATTTTCTGTCCTCATTGTCAGAAGAAGCACAGCCGCAAATAATGTCCACTAGACACAATTGAAATATGTGTTATCTGCACTAAAGATCACTCAACTGAATTTTTTCCCTCACTCCATGGATTGAAGGTTGTATTCAAGGAAGATGAGGAAGACCCAGACCGAGCGTATCTCATGACACAACGATGGAAATGGTAGACCCGCCCCCCAGGTATGATGCAGGATCCTTCTCTGTTTTATTCTGGACAATATGCTCAACAACAGATTCCTGGATCAATGTGGTAGGGCCAACAACCTTTTAATACCACCTATAAATATCAACCATACTCGCACCACCCTGGATAAATCATCCATTCACTGGACCCTTGTTTCCAAATCAACAATACCCTACATCTTCATGGTAAAATCCATCAAATAACTCATATCCTTCACATTGGGAAAACTCACCTACTCAGGGATCAATGTGGTCTCAGAACTAGCAGTGTCGTACGAGACCAATTAATCAATATATTGGAACGTCGCCTCAGTCACAACCACCATTGTAAGCTCCACTTCAATAATGTTCCACCTCCATTATGTCCTCAATTACCCACTCAACGAAATCCTAATCCGAATAACAGGCCCGTCCAATATTTGGATATCTTTGAAAACTCAGATTGTGGTTCTACCTCTTTTGAATGTAAGGAGCTATGACTAAGGTCTGGACAGACTATCTTTCCAGAAGACAATACAGGAAACCAAGAGCAGGCAGACAATGAAAATCCTATTAAGGAGTAGCCCTCAATGGAACACCCTTCTCCCACCATAATTGTCACCGAAATAGAGGCACCTGAGAATACAACCAAACATAAAGAGCCTATTAAAACTATGGATTCTGCTCCATTCCACGAGAGACTTACTATGATAAAACCATCGGTCTATTCTGATTTCGATCTCGTAGGGGAACTAAAAAATTTATGTATTAAAATTCCTCTTCTCTGGGCTATTTGGGATGTCTTGATCTATGCTAAAACTATCAAAGAACTATGTGTCAAGAAGCCTGGGAGAAAACCAAAAGACTCTCCTACAATCCATGTCTTTGCGACACTTTTTGATCTCATATTAGGGAAGAAAATACCTATTAAATATGATGACCCTAGAATTCCAGTAGTTAATGTTCAAATTTTGGGTCATAACTTCCCAAATACCTTAGTGGACTTAGGAACCACAATAAACATTTTGACTGTAGAAACTTTTGGGGTCCTTGGAATCACAACATTGAGACTGACCTCCATTATGTTGGAATTGGCTGACAGATAGGTAGTAAAACCATAAGGTACTTTGGATGGTATTATCATTTCAATAGATTCTTGGGAGTACCAAGTGTACTTTCTGGTTATCAATCCTAGAAATAGGTTGGATGGACACCCTCTAATATTAGGAAGACCATGGCTAGAAACTGCAGATGCATATATATGGTGTCAAATAGGAAATATGATCATTGCAAAAGGGATTGTTGTTAAAAATCTTCTCATATCTGCCCGCTAGACCCAACCTATCAATCGACAATTATTAATCACCCCCCCCCCCCAAATATCAGGAAGAAAATTTGCGTTCTCCTCTTACTCTAGATGAACCTCTTATTTTTTAAAGGAAAACTGAGGATGATGTAATTAATGGTTTTATTAACCAACCTTCTACTATTGGGAATCCAACATGTTATATGTTAAAATATATGCTTGAAAATGAGGCCTAGGGAGATCCACTAGAGGTTCTGAATAATGAACATATACCCACAACTGCAATTCATAATAGTGTTCCCATAGAAATTGAACCTGGTAAGACTTTGAACATTAATTCTAATCTAGACGACCTGCAACATAAAAAATTAATTCAAATCCTCTAGAAATATAAATAGGCTTTTGCCTGAGAATATTCCGATATGGGAGGCATCGATCCCCAACTGTGTACACATCACATTTATATAGAAAAAGATGCTCATGCCATTTTCCAACCTCAAAGAAGATTAAATCCACACCTTAGGGATATAGTAAAACAAGAGTTGCAGAAACCTCTTGGTGTTAATTTCATATATCCTATTTCTGACATCTAGTGGATTTCACCATTGGTTGTGGTCCCTAAGAAAAATGGAAAATGGATAATTTGTGTGGATTACAGAGAATTGAATAAATCTAGACAAAAATATCACTTTCCTCTTCCATTTGTAGATCAATTCCTTGACACTCTTCCGAAAAGAAATTTTTCTCTTTCCTCGATGGTTTTAGTGGATATAACTAAATCCAAATTGCTCTTGAAGATTAGGAAAAAACCATGTTCACCTGTCCATGGGGAACATTTTCTTATAGGGTTTTACCATTTCGGCTGTGAAACACACCAACCACTTTCCAGAGAAAAATCTTGAGTATTTTTTCCGACTTAATCAGTGAAGGACTTGAACTATACATGGATTATTTTACTCCTTAAATAAATGAATTTGACCAAACCTTACAAAATCTAGAAAAAGTTCTTGAATGGTACATAGCTACCAGATTATGCCTTAGTAATGAAAAGTGCCATATGATGATGACAGAGGGCATAGTTCTAGGGAATTACATCTTTGTCATGGGCATCTAGGTAGACCCAACAAATATTGAGGTAATTCTTACACTACCTACTCCTCATACACCAATCGAGGTGTGTAGTTTCCTTGGCTATGATGGTTATTATCGTTGTTTTATAGAAAATTTTGCAAAACTAGTAGCACCATTGTATGTATTGACAAGAAATTTTGAAGGTGAGCGGACTGACAGGTGTGATGTTGTTTTTACATATCTTAAAAAGTTGGTCTCAACAACCCTTGTGCTACAAGGGCCAAATTGGAATTTACCATTCTACATCTCATCTGATCCATCAGACACAACAATAGGGGTTGTGCTTGGACAGGAAGAAGATAAAAAGCCTTATGTCATCTATTATATAAGCAAGAATCTTACACCGACGGAGCTAAATTATACAGTTACGGAAAAAAAATTCTTAGTTTTTGTTTATGTTATGATTAAATTTAGTCACTACATAACAAGATACCCAGTATGTTTATATACTGATCAGTCTACCTGTTGTAGCAGCTACAACCACCCTCCAAAATGTTTCTTTAGTTTCGTTTTGGAGCCTCCCTTCCAACCTTCACAGCAGCTTGCCTTGCTTCGTCAAGTTCACAAGTTTCAGTGTTTTTCTTGCACAAAGGCAGCCTGTCAATCACAACTAGATGCATTCCCCTCACAGTCTGATCACCCGGACTTGGTCTAGCTACAGGCTGAGCAGCTCCCCCAAGAAATTGCGCAACTCTGGAGGGAAACCATCCTTCCCTCCAGAAATTGCACAATCCTAACTGACAACCTGTTGGGTTCTAGAATTGCACAATTATGGCAGTCATCACTCACAGTGAAAATTGTGCAATTTTCCCCAGTAGGGCTGCTCAGCCCATAATTTTCACAAATCTGGGCAAAAGTCAGTTGCTCTACCCAGAAATTGTGCAAATCTCCTGGGCAGCCAACCCAGCTCCCAGCCAGAAATGCGCATTTTCTCCCAGCTGTCGAGCAGTCTCTTGCATGTGCAGCTGAGTGGATCGGTTCCCTCCGGGACAGAGAAAAATTGACTTACATGCATGGGTTGCTTCTCCCAAGGCAGCATGCAAAGGCATCCCTTGCTTCAGGGATCTATTTTTTGCAGTAGGAGGTTACATGCAAGGATCATTTCAGAAACTTCCCACCAAGTGTCGCTTTCCCTAGATTTGTGGCATGTGCTTCATAACCTCAATGTTATCAAAACTCATAAACCAGACACTGCAGAGCTCATTTCTCACATCAACCTTGTAGCTCTGACATCCCACATCACATCTAGGAGTTGTTGGCACATTAAACTCAAATGTTTTGGGGTAAGCCCGCTTTCCATGACTTGTGTTGCATTTTAGGTGCTTTTTGCGTTTCGCTTCGTATGAACATTGTCTTCTTGATTTCAGTGAATGCTTGCTATCGTTTTGGTACATACTAGCTTGTACTAGCACCATTTCAGTTTTCGTTGCTATCTCACTGTTGTCGCATGCATGAAACTATTTTTCACGAACGATCATCGATTCAGTGACTCGCCTCACCCACATGCATGTTGTTCTGTTTTCTGAATCTTTCATTCACCATTTGCTTGCATGATCATTCACTTATGCTTACACTTAGTGTCACCACGCATTCACTTCCACATTTGCTTTCAGTTTCCCATCGGTGAGTTTGGGCAGCCTTGGCCCGGACTCTACCTCACCAAGAGCCTCACCAAGATAGCATTGCGCAATCCTGAGAGGGAAGGATCTGTCTTCCTCTCAGGAAAATCACATTTCTGCCCAGGCATTATCCTCTAGGACTGTTTTTCACATTTCTGAGGGACAGTGACTGTTGGCCCAGAAATTATGCAATGTAGTCACTGAGCCTACAGCTATTGCCAGCTAAGATTGCGCATTGTGCAATTCCAGTAGTCAGTAGCTAGACTGGACTATGAATTGTGCAGTTCCAATAGTCAGTCAGTCTCCCAGCAGCCCAGATTGTGCCTTGTGCAGTCTTGGCAGTGAGTCTCCTGACCTCCCGGCCAAAATTACGCAACCTTCATGTTACAAAACATTTTGTCACTGTCCCTGTACTCCCCATTCCTTGATCCTGGAGGACCTCTACAGTGAACCCCACATGCTTTTCCTTCATGGAGAAACTCCCATTATGTCCCTCTTCATGAGAAGATCATTTCCCTTTTGTACCATTTCCCCTGAAACTTTTGTTTTGCTCAGTCTATAAGACCAGCGCTAATGGCCTTTGTCTCCCCCGTGCTAATGTGCAGAGATTAGCACTACTCCTTTCTCCAACTGGAGCGATTGAGCTATGCTTCAGTCACGTCATTCCCGTTATGGAAAGTTTTTTAAATTAGAGCCGAAGCTTCCAGCTCTAGAAGCTCCGTAACGGAAGTCTGGTAAATGGTTTGGATGGATGGGGTCGAGGATGATAGTTTGGGCTCCTTTCCCCTATAATGATGGAACTACCTCAAGGGATAAGTCATTCTCTCATAAGAAGAGGATCCATCTCCCATCCATATTTCCTATATAAACCTCCCTTCTTCCCAAGCACAAACTAGAGTGTGAATGTTATAGTCACAATTGATAGTTTTGGCAGAGTTATTGTTGAGTGTTGATACTATTTTGGAGTAGACAAGCAAGTTATTACTAGTTGTAGCTACCTAGTTGTGTGAAGCAGAAGTGTGTTTTGGTTTTGAGTGAAGCCTAAAGGGAAGATCTTTAAAACTATTGTTGTTTGAAGCCATCATGGAATGCTAGCAGAAGTGTGTGGGAACCCGGTCTTGTCAGAGGAAGACTGCAGCATCAAGACGAATGGTTGTAATCTCTCTTTGATATTAATATATGCAACTATCGATTGATTTCCTACATGTTTTGTAATATTACATATCCATGTCTTAATGCTTCTTTACTCGTTAAGTAGGTTGAATTGCAATTTGTCTATTATTATGTTTGTGTGCTATTGTTGTTTACTTGTTTCAAGAACTTGAAGAAGGAAGCGAGAGATTGTTGGAGCGAACGAGCGAAGACTTCATCAAACATGATAAGTGACCAAGAGGTAGGCCCTTTTGATTGATTCTAACCTAAGGGAATCTTCCATAGAATGTATCTGTTGTGGCTAAACCCATTATCGGGCTAGAGGAATTCGTTCGTGTCCGCACTTATAATTTTACTTCACCACACTTCATGATCAGTCACACAGGTATGTTGCAAGTCAGTTCTCAAGTTCATTTTGGTTTTCGACTAACAGATTGCTTGCCATGAGTGTTTCCATGTCTCCAGGTATTGCAGGTGTTCATCTGCCTCTCAGCGGTACAAGTATAATGGTTTCCAAGGGGGCAGAGTTGAAGACACCATTCATAGCACACCTGGAGATGCAGTCCATCAAATGTCTATGAGCTTGCCTACTCACGAAAATATCAAGTTGTTCATAGAAAAGGACATCAAGATATGACAGCAGCAACATCACAGCGAGCAACATCATGAACAGCAGCTGAAGGCAGCATACCGAATGCAACAAATGCAACGAATGCAATGAATGCAACGAATGCAACGAATTCAACAAATGCAACGAATGCAACGAATGCAAGGAATGCAACAAATGCACTGAATGCAACCAATGCAAGAGAAAGGTTATTGACAACACAAATGCGGAACAAAGTTGCAAGCTCAAGCAGATCCACTGATGATGAAAGCAACTTTGGAGACTCAGGCTATGAGGTGACGGTGCGACATGAAGATCATGTGAAGATAGAGAAAGGAACAAAGAAGGAACTGCATGTGTTGAAGCAATAACTCAAGGAAGAACATGAATCTACACAGACAGATGAATGAGTTGCAGCAGGAAGAGGAACAACAGTGGGTGCAACATGCACTCACGGATGAAACTACACCTTGTACAAGTTATAGATCTATCCCAGCAGCTGGCATGGAGCAGACATGGTGAGCAGTGTTGTCAGTCACATGCAAGGGATTCAGTAGCATGCATGTCATTGGGCACATGCATGCGATCCAACCCATTCATCATGCTCACCAAGGCAAAGACAAGAAGCTAGTCCAACTGGAGTTGAACATGTACTTCGGCAAGTTAATGTGCATGACCACCAGCACACCCTTGAAGATCAGCACAAACACTATGCATCAGTGTGTTTCCAGTTCAGTCGCACGCAAGAAGACCATGCACATGTTAGCAGATGAGTTGGATGAAGGAGCTGAACCAATGCACCGATTGCAACAGTGGAAAGAGTCTGCTTCAGCAAGATGTCACCATGGAGTGCATGCACACCATCAGAGATGACCAAGATTGGCATCAACTCACCACCTTCACCATCACAAGCATGTCAAAGAGTTGGTCTCACCACAATGGACCGAGTGGAAATGATGTCTTGCATGGCTTGCTCAAGCCATTCATCTCACTTGAGCACATGTGCATTGTAATGTAACGTCATGTCAAGTGGAAGTTCAAGTGTCAATAGTTGGATGTCACAGTCATAGAGTAGAGGAAGAGTCATGAGGGTAGTTGAACTATCAAAAAGGGGAATGTCAAGGGTCACCCCACCCTTTGCTATAAATAATCCCTCATAACTCATTGTAGAGGATTTTGGTGAGCCAAGCTGCCGATAAGACTATCTTGGAGAGAGCTGGGACAGTATTGTAATGTGCCTTAGCTTCTCCACTGCACAGAGCTAGTACATCTCTTTGGATGAGTAGGCGAATGTGGCTGTAACGTTCCACTGTTGGGGCTAGCGGGTGTACATGGATGTATTGTATGACTGGAACTTACACTTATTTATATAATAAGAGCCAACACATTTCATGCATATGTTGTATTGTATTCCAGCTATCTTGTTAACTCTAAATGGCATATGTATTTGCTTTCTTACACACGCATGTATCGACTATTTTGTATGAGCATGTATGAATCTTTCTTAAATGTGTTGATTGGTTTAACCATCACTTTACATTGCCATCTGACTCGCTTTCTAGCTTGTGATGCATCTTCGCTCGTGTGTTCCCTTCCCATCCGACTACTGTTACAAGTTGCCAAGGGGCACACTCATCTCAACCCACATGTGTTAGAACCTCTCATGCACCTTCCTTGACTCACCGCAACAGTCACACCCTTGCTACTAACAGAGTTATCTTACTTGCCTTTGTTCGAAATCACGGTCAAGGCATTGCTATATGATCCACTGCTAGGACTCCTACACCAAACGGTCTGAGGTCTAATTGGGACTTCATACCGGCGAGATCCCCTTACATGTTGGCGGGTCCAGTACTGTCAACATTTTGGTGCTAGAAGGAGGGTCAGATGACAAGTTGAGTCCTCACATCTGTTTTGAATCTCTACACATCTATCATGACTAACTATCGAGTTGCTCTTTCGAAATGTATGTCTTATGGAAATGATTTCATCATCTCGAAAAAGCTCTCAGATAACTTGTCTCATAAAACATTTGATGGTGGAGGCTACGTAGCCTTGGTAAGGCACGCGGTCGGCATTGTAGGCTCATGCGAAAGACATGGATTCTTTGAAGAATACATGAGTTGCGTGTTGTTCATCTACACGCTTCGAGGGCACCCAATGCACTAGTGTGCCACGCAGCTCAAAAAATCTATTCATTCTCTTGCTCATCTAGTCATAGAGATAGACCATGCTTTCAATCACTTTAACTTGAAAGCACTTGATCAGGAAATTCTAAAATTACGAAAAGCACCCAATAATCCGTTGATCAGTTTTACACACGCTTTTGTAATCTTGCATACTGATTCCCTGAAGATGAAATTGATTGGGAATTTCTTTATGGAAGATTTGAGTATCTTCTTCACATATCTGACCCCCACTCAGCACACTTCGGTGATGGAGTTGTGCAATCACAGCAAGCACAGTCATTGTCACAAGTGACTGTCTGCCTTCACCTCATCAAACAGCTCCACCACCGCGGAGTGATGTGGGAGATCATGCACATTCCTCTGTTGAACTATCACACTCTCCCACCCCACCTGCTCTTGAGATTTGCGCAGATTTGGCTTGCAAGCCTATTGGTTGTCACATGGAATCTTTCCCTCGACCTTCGTCCTTGCGTTCTGTTGATCCTCCGATTGTACTGTCTTGTGTTCTCCCACTCTGGACTCCTCACATGTTGTGAACAAGGATCAAGCTGTCGACGGAGTTGGTGTTATGCAGCCAACCTGCGCCATCATTCATGATGAGTTTGTGCGGGAATCTAAAGAAGAGCCCACGGTGAAGGATGACTCCCTTCTAGTCGCGCCTCATCCACTTCATCCTCACATCCCTTGTGATTCTTCCACTGCTGATTTCCCCTATGAAAACCCATTTCTAGATGTTTCTACTTCCGATCATTCACAGGATACGTTAGATGTCAGTCTATCATTACAGTGAGGAGAGGACACATCTTCCTTAGAAAATCTGTCCAATTTGTCATCTATCTTTCCTGAAAACACAGAGGGTGAACATCTTTGCTTCTCATCTACCCCTCTGCATGATTCATCAAATCATGAGGATGCCAACCAACATCCCGAATTTTCTGATCTTGGTTGTTGTGATCTATTCACTTCCTCATATGATCACGATGTTGATTCAATCATTGTTAATCTGTCTAAGACACTGGTCTATGATGATTTATCTGTTAGTGAAGTCGAAACCCCTCAGACTGTCGAGGCAATTCAGCCTGAGCTGATGGTTATGTCAGGCCTTCATTGTCCTGAGGTTGGTTTCACTTCCAGTCAGGAAATTGTTGAAACACTCAAGGCTCCTCATCATTATCTACTTTGCATTGAAGATCAACCCAACACCCAAATTTAAATTCCTCCCCTCGAACTACATGATCCCATCACTTATGCATTGGAGGAATCTTACGCAGCAAGCACACATGCACAACACAAGTGGTCTACCTTTGTCACATTTGCTTGCATGTCACAGTCAAGAGAATGCATACACTCAACATCTGCATGGAGTGTAGCACAACATCATGGCAGGACCACAGAATTCATGTCATGCACTTTCACTCATCTTTGTTATGTGGTCGCTTGTAAGCTCGGAGTGTGTTTGTCTTCACTGTTACATCTTTCTAGTTTGCTGGTTCGCACAGTTGCCTTGTTCGCAAACCATGCCTTCACCAACATGGGTTAACCAATGTGTCGGTGGCTACATTGGAAGTATCACTTCACGTGAGATGACCCATGCACTATTAGCTTAGGAGTAGGAGCAGTGTTTGATTTTGAGTTGTTTTCTTGCATGCTTGTTTTCTTACTTGCTTTGTTTGTTTGTTTGTCTGCTTTCTTGTTTGCTTACTTGCTTTTATTTCACTTTTTCTTCAGCTCTTGCTTTGCTTGGTTGTTTGTTAGTTCACTTGTTTCATTTCATAGGATAGTTTCGCATGAAACCATGTATGACTCTCGAAGCAAGCTGGGTAAAGTACAAGAGGCCTTGGGCTGCTATCATTACTTGGTTATCTGTCATCCCGCCTCTGTATGAAGAACTTGTTACTTTTAGTCCATGATACGTCGAAGGAAAATATGTACTATTCGAAGTGAACCTTGGTGAAAACACAACGCTTGCGCGCTAACTAGTGTCACCTACTCTAGTCGGTTATTTTTGGGTTAACCCTTGTCAGCTCAGTCAAGTAGAGTAAGGTGAGGGGGAAACTCTTAACAGGCACATCAAAGGTATAATAAACTACTTCTCTACAGGAACAACCTCTTCTTCTCTCAATAATTTGGGATCCCTCTTCCGCATCTAAAATGAATAAGTATTATGCATAGTTATGAAGATGAAAAATAAAAAATAAAAATGAAAAAGTGAAAAAAGTTTGAAAAAACAATGAAAATGAATAAGGTGAAATAAGAGAAATGCTTCCTGCGCAGAGAGGTGATGCAAGTAACTCCGTCGAGGTACTGACCAGGCTCGCTGGCAGTGGAGCCATGCTTGTGTTCCTATGTGACTCTGTTGGGGTATTGTCTAGGCCTGCTAGTAGCGCAGCAACACCATAGATGAAACTAAGACTCTGATGACTATACTGCTTGTGCACCAATATATCCCTCAAACCCAATCGAAACAACTGTGTTTCCTTGGCTTGGCATGTGTGTCAATCGACCAAGAGCTTGGCAGATGCTACATCTTACAATCAAGCTAGTGTGGAAACCAAGAGGAGCTGAGAACTGAAAAATACTTCCGGAGGTGTTAGACTTGCTTTTCACGAACAAGGTCCATTCAGAGAGCTGGAGTTCTACCAGTGTGTCGCCAAGTGTTGTAGCAGCTACAACCACCCTCCAAAATTTTTCCTTAGCTTCGTTTTGGAGCCTCCCTTCCAACCTTCAGAGTAGCTTGCCTTGCTTCGTCAAGTTTACAAGTTTCAATGTTTTGCTTACACCAAGGCAGCCTATCGATCACAACTAGATGCATTCCCCTCACAGGCTGATCACCCATACTTGGTCCAGCTATAGGCTGAGTAGCTCCCCCAAGAAATTGCGTAATCCGGGAGGGCAACCAACCTTCCCTCCAGAAATTATGTAATCCTGACTGGCAGCCTGTTGGGCTCCAGAATTGCGCAATTCTGGCAGTCGACACTCCTAGTGAAAATTGCACAATTTTCCCCAGCAGGGCTTCTCAGCCCAGAATTTGTGCAAATCTGGGTAGCAATCAGCTGCTCTACCCAGAAATTGCACAAATCTCCTGGGCAGCCAGCCCAGCTCCCAACCACAAATGCGCATTTTCTCCCAGTAGTCGAGTAGTCTCTTGCATGTCCAGCTAAGTTGACCGGTTCCCTTCGAGACCAAGCAAAACTGACTTGCATGCATGGGCTGCTTTTCCCAAGGCAGCATGCAAAGGCATCCCTTGTTTCAGGGATCTATTTTTAGCAGTTGGAGGTTACATGCAAGGATCATTTCAGAAACCTCCCACCAAGTGTCGCTTTCCCTAGATTTGTGGCATGCACATCACAACCTTGATGTTATCAAAACTCATCAATCGAACGCTGCAGAGCTCATTCCTCACATCAAATTTGCAGCTCTGACATCCCACATTACATCTAGGAGCTATCGGCACATTCAGCTCAGTTATTTTGGGGTAAGCCCGCTTTCCATGACTCGTGTTGCATTTCTGGTGCTTTTTGCATTTCGCTTCGTATGAAAATTGTCTGCTTGATTTCAATGAACGCTTGTTTTCATTTTGGTACATAATAGCTTGTGCTAGCACCATTTCAATTTTCGTTGTTATTTCACTGATGTCACATGCATGAAACTGTTTTTCACGAACGGTCACCGATTCGGAGACTCGCCTCACCCACATGCATGTTGTTATGTTTTCTAAATCTGTCATTCACCATTTGCATGCATGATCATTCACTTATGCTTACACTTAGTGTCGCCATGCATTCACTTCCACATTTTCTTTCAGTTGCCTGTCGACAAGTCTAGGTAGCCTTGGCCCGAACTCTGCCTCACCAAGAGCCTCACCAAGACAGCATTGCACAATCCTGAGAGGGAAGGCTCTATCTTCCTCTCAGGAAATGTGCATTTCTTCCCAGGCATTTTCCTCCAGGAATTTTTTGTGCATTTTTTAGGGACAGTGACTGTTGGCCCAGAAAATTGCACAATGCAGTCACTGAGCATGCAGCCATTGCGAGCTGAGATTACGCATTGTGCAATTCCAGCAGTCAGCAACCAGACTAGACTGTGCATTGTGTAGTTCCAACAGTTAATCAGTCTCCCAGTAGCCCAGATTGTGCCTTGTGTAGTCTTGGCAGTCAGTCTCCCAACCTCCCGGCCGAAATTGTGCAACCTTCATGATCAGTCACACAAGTATGTTGCAAGTCAGTTCTCAAGTTCATTTTGGTTTTCGACTGACAGATTGCTTGCCATGAGTGTTGGCCTGTCTCCAGGTATTGCAGGTGTTCATCTGCCTCTCAGCAGTATAGGTACAATGGTTTCTAAGAAAGCAGAGTCGAAGACACTGTTCAGAGCACACTTGGAGATGCAGTCGATCAAATTTCTATGAGCTTGCCTACTCACGAAGATATCAAGTTGTTCATAGATAAGGACATCAAGATATGACAGCAACAACATCACAACAAGCAGCATCATGAACAATCGCTGAAGGCAGCATACTGAAGGCAGCGTACTGAATGCAACAAACGCAATGAATGCAATGAATACAATGAACACAATGAATGCAACGAAACCAACAAATGCAACGAATGCAATGAATGCAATGAATGCAACAAATGCAACGAATGCAAGAGGAATTTTGTTGACAACACAAAGGCAGAACAAAGTTGCAAGCTCAAGTAGATCCACTGATGATGAAAGCAACTTTGGAGACTCAGGCTGTGAGGTGACGGCGTGACATGAAGATCGCATGAAGACAGAGAAAGGAAAAAAGAAGGAGCTGCATGTGTTGAAGCAGTAATTGAAGGAATAACATGAAGTTGCACAGTCAGATGAATGAGTTGTAGTAGGAACAGGAACAACAGTGGGCGCAACATGCACTCACAGATGAAACTGCGCCCGTACAAGTTATAGATATATCCCAGCAATGGAGAAGACATGGTGAGCAGTGTTGTCGATCTCATGCAATGCATGCGATCCAACCCATTCAACACACCCACCAAGGTGAAGACAAGAAGCTAGTCCAACTGGAGCTGAACATGTACTTTGGAAAGTTGATGCGCATGACCACCATCACACCCTTGAAGATCAGCACAGACACTATGCATTAGTGTGTTGCCGCTTCAGTCGCACCCAAGAAGACCATGCGCATGTTAACAGATGAGTTGGATGAAAGAGCCGAACCAATGCACTGGTTACAATAGAGGCAAGAGTTCGCTTCAACAAGATATCACCATGGGGTGCATGCACACCATAACGGATGACCAAGCTTGGCATCAACTCACCGCCTTCACCATCACAAGCATCTCAAAGAGTTAGTCTCACCACAACGGACCGAGTGCCAATGATGTCTTGCATGGCTTGCTCAATCCATTCATCTCACATGAGCACTTGTGCATTGTAATGTAACGTCATGTCAAGTGGAAGTTCAAGTGTCAATAGTTGGATGTCACAGTCATAGAGTAGATGAAGAGTCATGAGGGTAGTTGAACTGTCACAAAGGGGAATGTCAAGGGTCACCCCACCTTTTACTATAAATAGTCCCTCATAACTCATTGTAGAGGCTTTTGGTCATCCAAGCTTCCGATAAGACTATCTTGGAGAGAGCTTGGACAGTATTGTAATGCGCCTTGGCTTCTCCACTGCACAGAGCTAGTACATCTCTTTGGAGGAACAGGTGGATGTGGCTATAATGTTCCATTGTTGGGGCTAGCGGGTGTACATGGATGTATTGTATGACTGGAATTTACACTTCTTTATATAATAAGATCCAACACGTTTCATGCATATGTTGTATTGTATTCCAGCTGTCTTGTTTACTCTAAATGGCATATGTATTTGCTTTCTTACATACGCATGCATGGACTATTCTATATGAGCATGTATGAATCTTTCTGAAATTTATTGATTGGTTTAACCATCACTTTGGATTGTGAGCTGACTCACTTTCCAACTTGTGATGCATCTTCGCTCGTGTGTTCCCTTCCCATCTGAGTACTGTTACAGGTTTCCAAGGGGCACACTCATCTCAACCCACATGTGTTAGAACCTCTCATGCACCTTCCTTGACTCACCACACCATTCACACCCTTGCTACTAACAGAGTTATCTTACTTGCCTTTGTGCGAAATCGCGGTCAAGGCATTGTTATACGACCCATTGTTGGGACTCCTACACCAAATGGTCTGAGGTCTAATTGGGACTTCTTACCGGGGAGATCCCCTTACATGTTGGCGGGTCCAGCATCATCAACACTACCATTATGTATTTAGATAATAAAAATGTTACTAATGGTAGAGTAACTCGTTGGTTACTATTATTATAGGAATTTGATATCACCATAAAGGATCGACCGAGGAAGGAGAATCTTGTTTCATATTTTCTGTCCAGAATTCCGCTAATGGCCGATTCTTTACCTGTGGAAGACCAATTTCTAAATGAACATCTATTTTTTGTGACAGTTAAAACACCCTGGTATGTTGATGTGGCCAATTACCTGGCAGTAGGAAAACTTCCAGCACATTTACCATCCTGAGAAAAGAAGCTTATCATTCAACGCAGTGTGCGGTTCTCCTGGTTTAACGGTTACCTCTTCCATACAGGGTCTGATATTCAAATCTGCATATGCATCAGGGAAGAAGAAGTTTATGGTATTCTTAAGGCTTGTCATGAAGAACCCTGCGGTGGGCATTTTGTCGATCGAAGAACTCGACATACAGTGTTACATATGGGTTATTACTGAGCCACAATATTTAATATTAAAGAAAATATGTCCATAGTTGTGATAATTGTCAGAGGATGGGTCACCCCATTCAAGCCAATTAAATGCCCCTGCGGCCGCAAATTGTACTTGAACCTTTTGAAAGATGGGAGATGGATTTCGTGGGCCCCTTCAACCCATCGTCAAATCAGAAAGTTTATATTATGGTTTGTACAAACTATATAACTAAATGGTTGAAGGCGGTAACTCTCTCAAAGGCAATAGAAGAGGCAGTTATTAATTTTCTATTTGGATTGTTTGTGTGGTATAGATTTCCTAGAGAGATCATAACAAATGGGGGATCACAGTTCACTACCCACAAAATTTATGCTACCTTACAGAAATATCACATTAAACATATAATTACTTCTCCTTACCATCCTCAAGCAAATGGATAGGTGGAAAGCACCAATAAAGTTTTGGAGGAAATCTTAACTAAAATAGTATCTGTGAACCACCGGAATTGGGCTACCAAACTCCCTGAGGCCTTATGGGCCTATCGAATGACTTGGCATAACACTACTGGTTATTCACCATATAAGCTTGTTTTTGGTAAGGAGCCCATTTTTCCAATAAGATTCGAAATCAAGACTCTCAAAACCTCCAGGGAAGTAGGATTGGATTTCATAGAAGTGAAAAAACAATGCTTGCAATAGCTTAATGAACTGCATGGAATGTTCCTATTGGCCTTACAGTGCAAAGTTGTTATTCAACAGCAAAGGGCCAAATGGCATGATCAGTTGATCAAGAAGAAAACATTTCAGAAGGGAGACTAGGCGTTATTATATGACTCCAAATTCCAAGATTTCCCAAGGAAAATCCAAACAAGATGGTTGGGACCATATGACGTCACTAAAGTTTATGACAATGGTAAGGTGAGCCTTACTACGATTGATGGTTCTGACATCTATTTCCTTGCCAATGAACACCGACTATGCCTGTATCACCAACAACTCATGCGGGAGTCTTTTTTTCACAAGGTAAGTAATGATTCCAACCTATAGGTTATAGCTGATCAAGGAGGTAACCTTGCAGCTACAGCCAACTGAAGTGTTTTTTGAAATTTCTTTCATTCTTTATATAATGTACATACCTTTTGTGAATGTTTTTATTGAAGTTGGTCTTAAAAAAAGGGGGGTTGATGTTCCCTTAGTCACAGCTTTTATTTCATTAGTCACAGTTGTTGTTCCCTTGGTCATGGTTGTTGTTTCCTTAGTCAAGGATGTTGTTCCCTTATTCACATAAGTTTCTCCCTTGGTCACGGTTGTTGTTCCCTTGGTCATAGTTTTTGTCCCCTTGGTCGTGATTGTTGTTTCCTTATTCACTGTTATTGTTCCCTTGGTCACGGTTGTTGTTTTCAGTTATTGTTCCCTTAGTCACAGTCATTGTTTCCTTAGTCGTACTTGTTTTTTTTCTAAGAAACATTTGTTTTTTAGACATAGTTATTCTTTTTAGATTTTTTTTTTTTAATTGAAGCCCTCTCTTGATATAATGGTGAGATAATTAGTTTGCCTAAGTGATTTCCATAAGAGAATGTTTTATAAGGAATTTTTAATAGACTTGTAAACCTCTTAAAACTTTAAACAACCTTAATATTGTAAATACATAAAGATATTTATAATGCATTCCTTCAATCACCACTAGAGGAATTTTCCTTTATTTTAGTTTCTCATAGTTCTTCAATCTCCTTCAAAAATAAATTTTTGGAAGAAAAATGCGAGCTACAAATGTAATTATTACAATACTTGTTATGCCATCCCCGACTCTTAAGGCGTTGATAAGCCACCCCATTTATTAATATTTTGTCATAACAAAATAAAAACAAAACAAAACAATTATAATAAATAAAAAGGGAAGAAAGGAATCGAACAAAGGATAGGAGGTCTCATCATGAGACGGCCTACCATAATCATAGGACTTAATGGGGCGACATTACCACTCCCGTCACTAAGCCAGGGTAATGGCCTTCGACCATTAGGTTGAAGGACAAGAGGTCTCATCATGAGTTGGCTTGTTCATCTCATTAGCTCTGGTGAATGGCATTGTTACCAACTGGTCACGATACCAAAAAAATGGCCTTTTTCTGATAATAAAAAAAATAAAAAAGTTATGAATATTTTCTAGAAAAATGGCACACTGGAATATCAACAGGTTTAAAGGAAACCCTATCGAGGCTATGGACGCATGCTGGCAGTAGAGGACATGCCTATGGCATTGAAATACATTTGAAATT